>JAKJHU010000519.1:0-155399 GCA_022316685.1 Progne subis subis | reverse complement strand
TCTACTACTAAAATCCATAATGGCATTAACGACCTATGAAATTTTTTTGTGCTATCCCTTAGCTATGCTACACTTTAAAATTTCCACTATTTTTTTTTAATCATTTTATATTATAAAGCTGTGTGTTCTATCAGCATATTGAATGCTTTGTAGTATAAAGCTTGTCCAAAATGGAATTTTTTCCGAAAATTAAAAAAAAAACTCCAGAACCCTCTGAAACATACGGAAACACATTGTACACAGTATGTAGGTGTGGATCCAGGCAGTGAACTGGCAATATTAATTTATTTTGTTGTTTGACTTTTTATTGCAAAACAAGAAAAACAAGAAAGGGTCTTAGAATAAAAAAAAAAAAAAAAAATAAAGTACTTAAATTTGTATCTTCTCTTGCAATTACAGTTAAACTAGTTACAATAACCAGAAAAATAAGGTGCTGCTTTTCTTTACAAAAGGACAGCTCTTTGTTCAGCTACCTTTTAAGCTAATTGAACAGTCAAAATAGATATTTACACAGATTCTGAAGCAGCATCAGAAGCTGATTATAAAGTAATCATACAGTAGCAAAAAATGTTCATTATTTAGATGCTTGTCTATACAGGAAATTAGTTGAAAATGGGGCGGGGGCGGGGGGGGGGTGTGGAATTTGATTTGAAGTACTTGAGCAAAAGCCAAGTCTAAACACCATTTTGTTTCTTAATGGAAGCAGTCAATCATGTTTAATGGGCTTGAACAATACAACAGGTCAGCTGAGTAAGGACAGGAGGTAAAAGATCTTGTCCTGTTTAGAGAATTTGTCTGCCCTTAGCAGTGGCCCAGAAAAACCTTCGGGGCAGAATAAACAATTTAATTAGGAAGCACAATGAGCAACTGACTGTGTTTAAGTCTTCTCCTCTTAAAACAAACACAGATTAGAGACATCTTAATGCGTCACATTAAGAAAGTGCAGTATATAGCTTATTAAAGTAAGTACTCTCTGATGATACTGAAAAAGTGAAAAGACAAGCATACTGAATGGCTACTATAGTAAAATCTATCCACATCAAAACAGCATCTCTTTTTTTTTTTCAAGTATCTGTATCTCTGGCTTATCTAGGCCTTAACCTTCTAGTTTCCTTTAGCTAGCTCTCTCTCCTCTCACTGCATACAGAATCTTACTGCAACACTCTGAACTTGCAGTCCCACCTGTGAATGGATCTAGACTTAAAAACAAATTCTGGATATATTTATAATACCAAGGAAGCCTTTCTCTCCTCAGGTACCCCTCTAGCTGGGAATTGCTGAGTAGCTATATTATTCATAAATATGATAGGCTGTTCTGTGTTTTAATTTCTCTTTCTAATAAAATACACCTCTAAAATAGCCCTCATCAGAGAAGTGCCTATTTTTTTCCCCCTGAATAAAATGCTTAAGAAACTTTTTCTATTTTCCTTTATACATGAAATTATATGTTTTAACTAAGCAGAATATCCTGGTTAATGAAATTTACATCAGATGATTGCTAATTTGCACAGTGAGCTTTCTTAGGTTATCATACATTAGAATCATTGAATTGGGTCATTAGATTATTGGCTTTTGTCTTTCACAATACCATCTGAAAATGCTGGGAAGAAACTAAAAATGTACATCACTATATCTTTTATTGCAAAGTACTTTTAACTTGTCTCACAAGCATAAGTACCTACTTTTATTGTAATTCCAAAAATTACAACAATGGACTGCATTTCTTCCAGCTGCCAGTCTGCATCCCCCTTTATTACAGCTGAGAGGGAAAAGCAACAATGCTATAGAATTGGTACGTGACCTAATCAACTTCTGCCAGGTTTGCTGTGAGAACATGCAGTACAATTATTTACCCAGGTTTCGAGCACATTCTTCACTGCTTTGCTTTTGAGCTACCCTCTGCTATCAAAAAGAGTGGGCGTGGAAAAACTTTCTCTCCATGACAAGCACTTGAACACACATAAATATGGCTTGTGGGAAAAAGTGGACATTAATTCCCTTAGTGGTGGAGGAAAGCGGAAGAAACAGGTGGGTTTTTGGTTTTTTGGTTTTTGGTGTTTTTTTTTTTTTGGGGGGGGGGTTGTTTGTTTGTTTGTTTGTTTGTTGTGGGGTTTTGTTGTTGTTTTTTCTTGTTTTTCAGAAAAAAATAGCATTTTTGCTTACAATGGCAAATGAAAATTTGTATGAAAATTTGTATGAAAAAGAAATTCAACCTTTGCAAAATTCAGTGATGGTACTAATGGTGGTAAGGCTGACCTGGAACAGAGACTGGATAGAGCTAGAAAATAAAGTAGATATTTATTGAAAGGCCTTTAAGGGTACACCTTGGGCAGGACAAGAGCCTGACCAGTGCTACACCCAAGGTGGGCTTAGAATGGTCACAAAATGGACCACCCATCACGAGGTCTTACACTTTTATAAGTTTTGGTCCCTTTGCATATTGGATTTCATTGTTCAGTTACAGCTTCAGATTGTGTGGTCTCATCCTTCTTGTTTTCTTTCTTCAGCCCACAATTGTTTATGCAGCAGGAAAAGGATTTGTTTTGTTTACCTACTTTGTGAAGACAGCTCACCAGCACTTAATGTGAGGCTCAGAGCCACACCCCTAGGCAGCGCAGAATCTGAAAAACATGAAAGCCAAAGTTTAAGCCATCACTAAGGAACCGCATTTTGTTTCAGTATTTTGTTGGACTACTGTCATGGGTTAGTAGTTTAGTTTTTTAGTTATAAAAGAATGTAAAATACTTCCCCAGGTCAGGACCTGGGAATTGCTTTGGAAGAGACAGAGACCTATCAGAGAGTTAGTTAGAATATTGGCATCTGTTCTGACCACTGAAATTGTTAGCTGCAACTTTGGGAAGTACCATATAAAACCCCATGATTTCCTGTAGGTGGGTCTTTTTTCTTCTTTCCTTTGGCCAGAGAGAGACAGGTAACATCGAGCTGGGCCTGCTGCTTTCCCTCTTTGGGGGGAGCTGGCCTAAGGCCTGGCCGGATTCCATCGGCTCCCGGGTGAAGGGCGGGAAGGAGAGGTCACTGGTTTACAACAATTGCTTTCTCCAAACTTCCCTGGAGCAGGGAGAGATCTCTGCTGGGCCCCTGATGGGAGCTGTGGGCACTGTTTAGGCCGAGGCCACCCCAATTTAAACCAAGGGGTGGGCTGAGAAGGCATTTATGATCTTGCCTGGTTTTTTTTTTGTGATTCTGGACTGCCTGAGTGCTCCAATCTCTGATGTTTCTGTGTGAGTTTTTCCTTATCAGCTCGGCCTTGAACATCTAACACCAGAAGCTACAGAGAGAGAGAGAGAGAAAGACTCCAAGCAGATTTAACTTTTTCCTAGCAACATGAAGCTTCCAGAGCTTGGCCCTTCTCTGAGAGAGTAAGAAAAGACAGAGTGAACATAAAGAACAACAGCATGAAGTCAGTAGCAAGAGTGAAAAGACTATTAAGACAGAGGGTTGAAGAGTTGGTTGTTCTATTCTTACTTGAGCCATGGAAATGAACTCTATATTTAAGTCATTCCTTTAAATCATGGGAAAGATATGCATTTGGGAAGATGATTGTTTTGCATGTAGATTTAAGCAAAGGTGTTTGTGATGAACTAAGTAATATCCTATAAGATGCTTGGACAGAGATAAAGATGAGAAGCCCCCTGCACCAGTGAAGAAGTGAGAAGATATCTCTGTACCTTGAGATGAAGAACCCTTTGCTTTGGAGTTATTCATCTTTAAAAGGTGACACCCCAGTATGCAGAAGTCTAAGACCCATGACCCATTAGCATCTTGGGAAACTGCTCCTGGGAGGGTCACAAAGGCAGGTTTCTCCGGGTGGTTATTTTTGTGACAGTTTAAAACCCACAAGAGAACTGTTCTAAGTTGTCAGTGGGATCCATGACTCAAAAGGATACTCTTCCCCTAATGAATTGGTAAAAGACTATTATCAGATAGTGAAACTGACTAAAAATTACAAGTTTTGTCTGTTTATGTTGTTGTGTAAGAAAGTGAACAGTTTGTAAGGAGAGGGAAAAGTGTTTTTTAAAGTTTCATTCCATTTTAGTTTTTTTCCAACTTTCTGTTTTTCTATTCTTTTAGTGTATGTTAATAAACTATTTGTTAATTTTAAAGTTGAGCCTGCTTTGTTTTTCTCCTAGTCTCTCTCTCACAAAAAGAGTAAAGTACCAAGACCAAAATTTAGTGAATGTAAAACCACTACATTAATTAGTGTTTCCGCCTGGTTTAAAATTAAAACTGTGACAATTACTCATGGGTGAAAGCTACTGTGTAGAGAGATGTGGAACTGTTGAAAGCGGCAGCATCAGTGTGGCAATGGAGCGGAGAATTTTTGGGCCCAGTGAAGAAAGGTCAACACAGAAAGCTACACAGAGAGCTTGGATTTGCAAAAATCTAGCAATTTTAGGATGGCTCTTATTCTTAACAACTTGATTAAGTTTGGTCTTACTAGTTCATTTTGCATTTTTAATCAATGTTCTGATTCAGTTAGCTACTGAATTCTCTTAAATGTGAAAGGAAAATTATGGAAATTTTTTATTTAGAATTTAAATTTAGTATTTAGTTTGCGACTTAGTGTATTCAATGCAATTAACAGTAAAGGAAACAGTAAACTGAGAGTGAAAATTTAAATACAATTGATGTATTAAGCAATATGACAGAAAAATTGCTTTTCAGCTCCAAGTTCAGAAAACCACTTTCTTTTGAAGCTAATGTATGTCATGAGAAAGACCTACCTGTTACACTAGGATATTAAAGAACATTGGTGATCTTTCTGAAGAAATACTTGCTATCCTCATCCTTGAAATGTAGCCACTGTGGGTGTTAAATGAATGTTTCATTTTTTCTTCAACATTCTTTTGCAGAAGCAGCCTTTATTCAGAAAAAAATGCCATATAAAAATCATGGAGTAAGGACACAAGAAGAACAAAAATGTAACAATTTAAATCTTACAGGAAATGCTGCTTTTTATGCAACCATCACTTTCAATATACCAAAAGAGAATACTAAGAAGAAGCAAAGGACAAAAAAAATTTCTCCATAGGCATCTAGACAGCCACAACTCTGCATCTACACAATCACAACTCTGGTTGTAAAGCATCTGTGACAAATAGATAATGAAGTGTAAGATCAATGCTTCCACTTCTCAAATCCTAGGAGTGACATGATTACTGCGGGCTTCCTTTAGGGAGATATACATATTCAGTGCTCTTAGTCCTGTGTTGAAGCTAAAATACCCTTGGGGGTATTTCCTGTGAGATCAGGCAATGTTGTACACTGAAACAAAACAGTGACTGGTTCATGCGAAAACTTTTACTCTGCTGTCATGGATTCCTGTCTTCATCTTTGCTGTCCATAGAGAGCATTTAAAGGGAAAAAGCCTCTGTCTCACCGCTAGCCAAAAGCTGTAGTTCTGCAAACCCTTCAGTAGTGATTTCAGTGGAGATGTTTATGATCTTATATCTAACACAAGCAGAGCAGGAGCATCACCACTGCATATCACAGTTTGGACACTTTGATTAATCTCCCTGTGGGACTGATTTTTTTTTCCTGTTGAGAAGAATCAAAGATCACTCTACCAAGCAAATAATTCTGGCCAAAATGTGAGGTGTAGAAAGAAGAATCTTGGATACAGAAAAAATGAAGGATGTATACTTGTTCAAAGTGCTTATGTTTCACTGGAGGGTTATTGAAGGAAATATAAGTTACAGCAGAATCACGAGCAAGGTAAAGACCACTAAAATGGATGTAGTCAAGAAAGTTTCTTCTGGTTATATGCATGCCTTGTCAAGTCACCCACTGGTCACTGGCACCTGGGAATTACATCTTCTCATTCTATCTCATTTTTTTCACACACAGCACATCAGTGCTCAGATCTTTTTCACACCTTAATCAGTGCAATACAAGCAGCGCTGGGCAAAGTTGTGTGGTGCACATTAAGCTTTGAAAGTCAGGCAGCTGTAGCTTGGTCATTCCTAATAATGGCAGTCCCTGAGAGGCGTGCACAGAAGGCTTCTGGAGTGAAACACTTCCATCCCTGTTCATCATCAACAACAACCATTAAACTGTACAAACAAAACCTATTAAATTGCCTGCAATTTTGATTTATCCAAAGAATTTGTCTGATCAGATGAACTGCCCTCAAACTCCTTTGGGCTATCACACTCCTGAGATGTGTGCTTTAAAAGCTAAGCAGTTCATCTCCGAAAAAAAGGTGCTAAAACAGCCTCTGGTACAACTGTTAGACTTAACTCCCCTATACTTTACAGCAGAACCTTTTTCCTCGTTGAAACTGGCACAACAATTGCCTTCACTGTAATTCTCTGCTATCATGCATGTACCATATGCTAGTCTTCTGTGTAATTTATGTATCATTCTGGAGTTATATTCTATGCAGTCACATAATTCCTTCTGTGTCAAAAATAAGTGTGTGCTAAAAGGACTTACAATCAAAAAACAAACAAATATTTTTTCTAGACAAACAATTACAGTGAATTCAGTTACATGTCACAAACTTTTGGTTTGTGGTATTTTGGTTAAGTGTGTATTTAAAATGTGTTGAAGATGATTCAGTGACCTGCAGTTTGTGTCTCTCTGGCCTACTATGCCTTCTCACAAAGTCCTTGGATAAAATGAATTTTTGTACAGGCTAACCATCTGTGTAAACATTTTTGTTGTGCTTGTAGTAACAAACAGGGCCTACAACATTGCAAATTTTATTTAAATCTTGACTTTGAGATAGAGAATAACATTTTGATCTAGTTGAGCATTCCAAATGCATAATATATCATATTCAGAATAGTGCACAGAATGTGCCTTTCTCTGCAAATCTAACTAAAAGTTAAAATAGTATTTGAACTGTACCAGTCTATAGATGGTTATTTCACTTGAGACAGGTACTTTATTCAAATGACACATAAAATTAAATCAACTTACTAGTAATACTTAAAAATACTCTATTTTCAGCTCTTTCAGAATACTTTTTAGAGGACAGCAAAGCAGAAAGCTGTGAAACTTCATGCTGCATTTGTAGCATCCTTTAATTCCTGCAGGAATTAAACAAGTCCTCCCTCTGTCCTGCATTGTGTTCTTATGGAGTCACACCAAGATGAGGTGACACACAAAGAAGTTGGCTTAAGACACGATTTGCGTGTTAATGAGTGACTTTCCACAAAGCACTGTGATGCTGACTACAGTTTGGAGCACTTCGAACTGGGAGCATAAGATATTGCTGTACTGCAGATGACTTGTGGTTATAGAAATTATAAATAGGATTTGCAAAATGGGGGCACTGTATTATTTATACCTGTGCATTTCATCTTGCAATGTAAAAGTAGGAGCACAAACATTCCCACACTAATTTTTTTTTTTTTTTTTTTTTTTTTTTCTCTCAGAGATACTCAAGCAAGAGATGCACTATTAGACGTAGAGGTTTGCTCTGTCATTCTTTAAAGATACACAAAAGTTATGTCGTAGCATTTTATACCACTGAGGTAAATAAGGTTGTATACGTGTAACAATAGGTACTACTTGTCTTAAATGTCTTGTTTGCTTTAGGAAAGCTAAAAATTAATGCCTTGAGTGCAAAGAGACGTTTTTGGTTGTGCTGGAGTATTTTAATTGCCTCTGGGTTTCAGTGGTTTAATATTTTCATTTATTGGTTTTTTCCATCTGGCTTCTGTCTTGGTTGAATATAGTCTCTGTTTACTACTCTATGTTCTTGGAGTCTGCTGCTGTCATAGCAAGAGCCAGGTCAGAGCTCAAAACCTAATCTGGACACTTCTCTCCATCCAAAATACCACTGCAGACATGGCATTCAAAGAGAGGGTGCATAGCCAGATCTGGGGCAGGTAATAACAAAGTAACCTGCAAGAATCTGCTTATCCCTGAGAGTTTTACCCCATTTGCAAACTCAGCTAGGGTAAGGTTGTGCCTGTGTTCTCAGATACCCACAAAGCAGTACAGAACATAAAGTGTTAGAGAAATTATTTTTTTATTTCTCCAACAATCATTTGGCAATTTCATGAAGCGAGGACGAAATTCATGTGACTTTCTGTAACCTTGGGTATATAAAAACTGCAACCACCAAAGTGGGGAAATTTTCAGAAGAGGCCTATACAGTGATAAAGATGTTTCAGCTTGTCTCTCTTATTAGAAACACAGTTAGATCACGTGTGAACTTGTGGAAGACTAATGTTCTCTGCTGATCCAGGTGAGTTTCTGGGTTTGTTAAAACTCCTGTGGAAAGAGGAAGACTAAGACTCAGGATCTTAACTTGCAATATAAATTTAAACTTTAATACTCCTAAGGCACAGCTGAGATTATAAGTGGGACTTTTACAGACTTCTCATAGTATAAAGAGAGCCTAAAATGATGAAATGCTGGATCATCAGTCTTCTTCATTGTCTTAAATCGTTCATTTTGCTGGTAAGCTGGTTTGAGAGAAAAGCCAGCATCTAGCAAGTTTCATTTCACTGCTGCCATAGCTTAACTTTTCTTTTACAATGAAAAGAATTGCAATAACAGGCTCTTTTCTAAGCACTCAGAGGTAAACCTGAAAGCTAAAGGCATAGCTGTATGTATGCTACAACCTCATTTCCTCAGGGAAATCTAAATTAGGCAGTCCTAGGTATATATAGGATAGGGTCTGACAGAAGTATTGATCAGTGCTAACACCTAAGAATAGGTGCCACACAGTGATTTAGTACAAACATGTTACAGTGAAGTCATACTGCCCTAGCACAGAACCAGCTTTCATGAGTATCTTCAGCATTCAATAAAATAATGTAAAAATCAAATTCTAAATTAAATTACTAGTTTACGTAACCCAATAGTTCACAGATTTGTAAGTAATAAAATGCCTGTCACCCACATTACTAACCCACTTTTATTAAATGTTAAGAGAATTTTTTACTTTGCCTCTGGTCACAACATTATTAGTCATGACATAAAACATAAGTGGATTTTTCTCTTTTTGAATCTGGTATAGTTGTTGCTTGTCAGATAGCTATGCAACTTGGAGGTTGGTTGACACAGACAAACTGATCCACCTTTGGCGATAAGTTGGATTTACTGCCTGTTTTTCTTGAAATTTTAAGTATTTCAAACCATTATTTAATAATGAGTGGGGCTTAGTAGTCAAAATACGTATTGAGGGGGTGTGAATCAGGAACATAGCACTTTTTCTGTCTGTGGTGGCCTATTTATCAAATGTTAGGTCATAATGCTTTTTTTTTCATTTCAAAACTCTTGTTAGCAAACACTAGTGAACATTCCACATCCTCTTACCTTAAATTACTGTAGATAATCTTACTTATTTTAAAACATATAAATACAATAGACTATTGGGTGACACATATCAGCATGTTCTTAGCCAGGACTAACAAGAGCATGTTATACACATTAATATGAAATGTATTTCCTGATACACTTCACTACTGTAGTAAATCTATTTATTTTCAGCATCTCTAAGTATAACATCTCTAGTAAAATGTCTAATGCACTTGACATCATTGATATGGCTTCATAAGTTTTCTATAATCTGGTTTAGTAGAAAGCATCTCTGTTGCTCTGTGCGGAGAGGCTGCAATGAATCCAGAGGAATATTTTACCACTGATTTTATTTAGTGAGATATAACTTCAACTCATGTTGGCAGAAAATAATTTTGTAGATATTTATGTGTTAACTCATAAGTGGAAATAAAAAACTGCAATAAAACTCTAAGCAGATTTATATCTCCTAACTAAATAGTTGATTCAATATCACATTCATATATGTTTGTGTTATGATCTGATTATTAGAGATGCCTCTACCTAAATTAAGATGGAACTGAGACCATATGCCGAATTTAATAGGAGGTATTTTATTTAACAGTAAATGTGAGTGAGAGAGAAAAATAGAAAGAAATAGAAAAGAGAGGAGCCTGGGATCAGGGAAGAGAAAAAGTCAGAGACAATTAGTCACTACCCTGTGGATCCAGAAGCATCCCATAGATATTCTTCTTCTGGTCTTCTCTGTGGTGGGGGTCCGACCAAACACAGATTTCACTGGGTTAATATAGGTACCTCAGGTATCTGTGGTACCTCCCCTGGGTTTGAGGGGGAAGTTCTACACTGTGTTTAGCAACAAACTCCGGACCTATTGCAGCACAGGATTTTGTGCAGTGCTCTGGTGTAGGGCCTCAAGAATGGCTCTGGGGCACTTCAGGGCTCTCTGATGGCTCATGATACTTTCCAGGACATGAGAGATGCCTCTCATACAAGTGTCCATGTGGCCTTCCCAGGGGAGGCGTGGGGGGAGTTTTTACAGCTGAGCCAGCTTGTGTGAGGGAGGACTCTCAGCAGGGTCTGCTGCTTGTCTGACTTACAGTGGTGGTTCACCCGCTCTGTACCAGAGGTTCACCACCACACACCCCAAAACTCTCCTCCTACTCATTTTGGGGGGGGGGGGGGGGGTGGGGGCGGGTCGGGAAAGAATGTACAAGCCTGGCCTCAGCAAATGGGTCTGTGTGTTATGGCATCCCCTGCCCGACCCAAACAGAGATGATTTTCAGGACATCTGCTGGGTCTGGTTTTCTTGTGGATACAGTCTTCTCCCTCAGCCTTGTTTACTTCTCCTTAGATCAGAGATAATTGGACAATGGTGTCACCTTTTTCTTATATTGTGTTCAGAAGGCATTTTCGAGGGGGCCTTTGGTGTTTGCAGATGAGCTGTTGCTTCTTTGTAGTTTGCTACAGTGAGGAAAGTTTATTGGTATTTTAACAATGTTTGATCCAGTAGCAATTTCAGGCTCTCATAGTTTGATTAAAAAAAAATAATTATTAGTATATTCCACAAGAGATTATCATTTATCTATGTATGTTTTCTTTCTATATTAAAAAAAAAAAAAAATAAAACCACTGATTTTCTTTACTCTTACGATAGTGAGGAATAATGAACTGCTGGTGATACCTTTAAAAACTTAAACTTTTGTTATGGTGCAAACTTGACCAAAGTATTAAAAGACAGCATGAACACTGGTAGAGACTAATTTCTAGTCCTGAATTATTCATACTAGTATGATTAATTCTCAGATGTTGCTCTAATACGGTCTGTTTTAAGTTTGTTCTTGCTATCACAGTGATGACAGGTACTAGACTGATCCCTTGATCAATTTCTGAGCCTATTTTGAAGGTAAAGTAGGCAAGAAGAACTTAATCAGCAAAAATATCTGATTGTGCTTCACTCCCTCTCCTTCTTCATACTCCTGCTTGTAAGGGGGTGGATATTGGCTTGTGAAGTCAGAAAGCTCAGAGGATGGGTAAGGAGTTGTAATGGAGTGGCAGATTGTTCAGCACTTTAGCAGCTCTTCTTCTCAGGAACATAACTTCTGACAACTCATATTATTATCCTCACTCACTGTGGATTTGTCTGCTTTTTTTATTTTTCTCCGTGTTCTTGTTCCTCTAAATCTGGCAACATCAAACATTTGGTTTGCAGCTGACTGTTTTTGTCTTTGTGAACCTTTATTCCTGTGAACCTTTACATGTGATTTGTTCACCCACTCCTAATAAAAAAATACAATCTGAGTATTGATGCATTTTTATTTAACGCAATGCAGCTCTATTTTACATGTGAACATGTAAAAATCATGTGTTTCTCTAGAGTTCACATCACAAATGTCCTAGTTCAAATTTGTCCTTCTTCTTTGAGACCAGCCCTTTCTGAGTAGTTTGTATACAAATATACTGAAATTATTATTGTATTTGAAATTATTATTATTATTATTATTGTGATTAAATGGTGTGAATGCCTTGCACTAAACTAATGTGGAATTTAATATAAATATCAATGAGCAAGGTTAAAAATTAGGTTGAAACAAAACATCTATCTCCCCTTGTTTTTAGGAATAACACTTTGAAGTTTTGAAAAGGTTTGGCATTTATAAAAGCCAGGTAATGTTTTTATTATGGAATATAAATTAATTTATGTTTGATAAGAGAAATGCCTCAATTTTCATACATACTCTGTAGTAGAAGGTAGAATTTTCACAGGCGTTGCAGACAGGAGACAATGACCATTTTAGCACAGGTCCTCTTTGCATTTCTAGACTTTCCAGATTCCTTAATAAAGAAGATAAGGTTGATAAATTACCTTTATCAAGAAGAATGAAACAGCTGCCTGTCAAATTGCTCCATCTGGAATGTTGGTGGAAGCAGTCTGGGAGTTTTGCTATCAGGTACGTGGGGAGGGTAAAATAATATGTTTACACAGAGGAGGCAAACTAAAATTACACCAAAATCCTCACTTCTAGCATTTATATTTGCAATACTGTGTTCTCTTTAACAGTGTTTTGTGTGTCATTTCCTGTTTCTTTTTTAAAAAGAAAGCTGAAAAAATGCTAGAAATTTTATGGAAATTTTATTCTCATACTGAAAGCCATCTGTTATCTGTAGATGCCTGTAGCTGAGCTGCCACGATAACTGAAGTCAGTGGTAGGTTATTCTCTGTCACTTAAAAGTGAGCCTTTTCCTCTCAGGTTTCACCAAAGGGACCTGGAATTCCTCTCTCGTCCTGTCCCTACTCTTTTCCTCAGCCTGTTTGTTTTCCATCTTATTCTAGTCCCCTTAATGCCTTGCCCCTTTTTTTGCACTGCTTACCTCAACTCCTTTTTTTTCGGTATTCTACTATCCTCCCCACGCTTGGGGACAGTCCTGTAGCAAGTCACCCTCCTTCCCCTTCCTCGCTCTTGGGAACAACATTTTGTGGTGTTATGGCTGGAGTAGATGGTCTTAAGAATCTTCTCCAGCCTAAATGGTTTGGGGATACCAGTCCATGATTCTTCCCATGTCAGCTCCCAGCATGGGCCTTCTCCCGAATCCCAGCTCCAGTGTGTAGTGTCAGTGATCTCTTATTGGCCAGCCACTAGTATTTCAACAGGAAAGGGATTTCAGCTTCCCTTCATCAGTGCTTTATGGTGTAGTTTTCCCTGAGTAAAAGATTGTACTATGGCAGATAAAGTCCTATTTCAGCACATAAACGGTTGAGGTTTTCTTCCCAGATTATATAGTTTAAAGAAGTTTTTAAGAAGGTGTTTTGGGCAGACTTACAAAGCAAAGGTGGTGCCAGGTGGGACACATGGTGGGTTATCTGGACACTGTGTTGCTCCAGTGGCACCACACAACTACAAATTAGTTTCTGTTTAAGTGAGGCATTAGTGCCTTTTCTATCCATGCAACAATTTAAAGCTAAGCACACTGATGGATCTTAGCTGTACATTCATTTAGATGTGGATATATAATATTATATATCTGTTAAGACAATGTTTCTATTAGTAATGACTGCCTATGAACAAGTTCAGGATGTTTTGACTGGTTATGGGTGCTTTACAAGGACAGTTATTTTCCCAGAAACTTGTATGCAGCTTCAATAATGAAACACAAAGCAAACTGGGGCAAGAGGTCAAGTCAATGAACACTTGTAATATAACCTGACAGATTTTACTGACCAGAACTTACTCTTCACACAGCTGTATATCTTAGGCAAGTGAGCATATCAGCATCTGGACCATCTAAAATTTGGTGTAGTAAATCGTATTTGGTCTCCAGGGGGCTGCTCATATAGTCTCAAAAGTTAAACTAAACCTGCTTTTCACTTCCAGGATTGTTTGTTTAGTGACATTTCCAAAACAGGCCACATTGCGAAAATCATCTGACAGTTGAGTAAGTGGTGGCTTCTCTCTTTGAGATAAAGAAAGGAACTCCAAGTAAATGAGTGTGTGTGTGTATTTATAAACTTATCTATGAGACAAATTGTAAACCATGTAAATACTTGTCGTGGTCAAGGTTATGAATCTTTAAATTGCATATAGTAATGGTGTTTTACATAGTATTTTTAATCTTTAATTAACATAAAAGCATTCAGAATCAAATAAAACCCCCCATTTAATTAGTAACTCCTCTGGTGTGTTTATGTTCTGAACTGAATTTTGGTTTTTTTTTTCTCTCTCCTGTAATTTCTAGTCTCTCTTCCTATGCCACAGCTGCACATACGAACTTCCCATAACAGCAGTCCTAATGCTGAGAAAACAAAAATATAAGCTGAATAACTAAAACAAATAGTACTTTTACATAAAGCAGGGCAGTGCTTATCATAATTATCAGGTCATTTCTTCCTGATGAAGAGAGTGATTACTAGGCATTTGTGTAAATGCTTACAGATCATTAATGTTTTATTTTTTAGCTGCCACCATTACCCTTGCCAATGTTCACTTAAAAATAATGAGCTCATATAATTCAGCATCACAAAGTGCAAATAACTAAAGGAACATACTTTTTCAAACAATACAAGTGTCAAGAACATTCAGGTCAGTAACTGAGAAAACATGTACAAATAATGAATTTTCTTTTTTGGATATATACATTTGTGTGGGTGTCCATGCAGGGGTGCTTTTTTCATCTAAAGAAAAAGATTGAACCTGCTCCATATACCCTTAAAATATATATACATATTATTCAGAAAATTTTGGAGAATCAAACACTTGGCTCGTATTGATTTAGATATGCTAGGCAAAAATTAAGTTTAGTCTTACTGTTGCATTTGCTTTTATCAGAGAACTAGAAGGATTATGTATTATATTTGTTATACAAAACATGAGATGTAAATCACAAATATATCTTGCATTTAATGTGTCCGCGTACTGGTGTAGAGCTGTGCTGGAGATAGATACTGGCCAATGTCTGCAGCAGGCTGGGAGCTTTGACCTGATGTTACCCTGGTTTTTCTGAGTTTTTTAAAGCCTTTTGAATTTTCATAAATGGAGTCAGATGTCTAGCTACTGTACAATATTAGGAGCAGTTTTCTACCTTTTCCACACAGATGTAACATAAACAAATCCTTTGTTTTTCATTCTCTGTCCTTTGTTTGCATATTTCTAACCTGAAAACAATTGTAACTGATGGTTGGTTTAGCCACCTGGCTGAAAGGTGAAAAACCCCAGAAGCCAATCTTCTGCTAGACCCACAAATGTATAAAAAGTAAGAAATAAACAAAGGAGGCTCTCTCTCCGCCCTGTCTCAGCTTGAGCTGGACGGAGGAACCTCTGCCCTGGGAAAAAACCTCTCTCTCCGTGTGACTGCTTTGTGTGTCTTGGTGACAACCTGCCCTGGGGCCCAGCCACCAAACCCACAGCAGGGGGGATCCCCTCACACTCTGGCCAGGGAAAGTAGGACTTGGAACTTCTCTGTGCAGGAAACAGTCAGGTGTTGCTAGGCTTGAACCTCAGTATACATTAATGGGAAAACACGTTTAAATGTCACCAATGCTTGGAAACATAGACATTTTTAACATTGGTGTTAGCAAGCCTATAAGCAAATGTTTCATAAAGCCATTTTGATCTGTTTTGAGGTTTTTTTCAATATTTGAAGCTGCAAAAATTTACACAACCAGTAAGTAGACTTGTCTCTGCTGACTTCCCTGGATTTTATATCAGAAGATTTTCAGTTAATTCAAAGGGTCAGCTTCTTTTCATTTAGATGGCCATGCTATTTTCACTTCCTTCTGAGGGCCAGCAAGAGATTGGGAAATTCTTCTCCATTAAAGCTCAAATATCGCCCACTTGGCTCATTGCGCTATACTGAAGGGGCAGATAGCAAACATGCAACTTGGACCACAGCTAATTTTGCTTCCTTCTTGCTGCCTCCGCTGAGGCGTAGCGACCTGGTTCGGGAACGACACGGCAGCCACACCCAGGCTGCTCAGGCCACCAGCTCACAGACACCAGTGTGGTGGACAGCAAATGGCGTTTATTAACTGGTTACATGGAGTTATAAAACCTCTGTTTGCTACATCACATCCGTCTGCTTACGTTACAAATTACGTATTGCTTACCTTATCAAGGACACTAAACAGCTAAGTGTTGAGGGAGGGGTTCTGTCTGCCCGTACAACGCGATATCTTCCGACCACTGTCGGGGGGCTTCCCCAACATTCAGGTGGTTTCCGGGTCTTTTTCCCCCCTGCACAGCTCCGAGCCAAGCCGAAGGAAGAGACGGAGTCTTCGGGTGTAGATTTTTCAAGGTTGCATTTTTCGTTTATTGTTTCTTATCTTACAAATTTCTCACAGTCTAACATGATGTTTGTAGCTGCATGGACTTCTCACGTCTCCCCCCGAGCTGGGCAGTCCTTAATCTTTTATACTAATTACTACGTGTTCGTTATTTACTATTTCTTACCAAAGTCTATCACTATCACTAAAAAGTTCATCTATACACTGACCCAATCCTCACTAACTACTTTGTGCCAACGTCATAGCAGAAATGGAGTGAGGGAAGAAGAAGGAGACAACGCCGCAGATTCTCCATCTTGTCCCCATTCACTCCAATGCTATGAACCTAAAATTACTATTTTTTCACTCTGTGATAAACTGAACTACTATTTTTCACACTCCCGTGGCGTGCAAACCCTCTCTCAGTTTAGGAAGTTTTTCCCATGGACTGAAATCAAAGCCCGTGTCTCTCTGAGCTCTGGGCTGTGGTCCCAGACCCTCCTGCCCAGGTCTCTGACCCTCCAGGGCAACTAAAGGAATGCCCTGGACTCCAGCATCTCCCCCTCCTGTTTGAACCAAAAACACTTCCTTGGCCACTCTGTCCATGGCTCGCCGTATACATAGAAACAAACACGGCAAAATCATGAGAAGGATTACAAGCCCTACTAAAATATATATAACTATTTTTAAAAGTTCCTTCCACAGTGGTGAAAGGTTAAACAAATTGAAAAAACCATCCATCCATGATGCAGTTACCTCTCCAAGTTTGTTCACACTCTCCTGCAATTGCCTGACGTTTTCATGAATGGATTTGGAATGATCTGACAAATTCATGCAGCACATTCCCTCAAATTCCTCACACCCATGCCCGTGGGTCAGCAAAAGGTAATCAATCGCTGCCCTGTTTTGGAGAGTTGCTCGTCTTACACTGTCAGTGTCTAACAACATGTCACTCAGTGCAAGAGAGACAGCTCGGGCATGTTTGCTCAGCCAACAACCCACTCGATCCAATTGTGTCAAGGCTGCTCCTGATGCTACCTGTGGGTAAAAAATTGCAACTGCAATTCTCTGAGCCTTGCTCCATGTGTGAACCTCATCATCACAATTTTGATCACACATTTGAACAGATCTTTTCCCTCTCTGTTTTAGTTCTCTCATCAGTGTCATGTCGGGTGTTAGCAATGAAAGCATTACAATGCTGCACGGACCACCTGTGGCATTTGCAGGAATCGCGGGCCAAATTTTGTTCCCACAAATGAAATTTTCCCCTTGGTAACTGAGCTGGAACATGATTGGATGGTTTTTTCAGCATCTTAGTGTAATTACACCAAGATGATGAATTTCTGTAAAAATTGAGGTTTAGAGTGACGTCTATAGTTTTATTTTTTGCCACTCCAGAAAGGCCGAATTTCACGCAGAATTGCATTGGGACCGATCCAAGAATTTCCAGTTCCTGGGGCTCAAAAGGAGCCGCAGGAAGGAATTTCACCCAAACATCCCATTGGTCCACTGGATTTACATGGACTTTGAAATTTCTGGAGGGATGTTTTTTGGAATCGGCCATTCGGTCACTGGCAATCCCACTAAACATGTTGAGAAAGGTTTCCCTGGTCTTGAGTGTGTCAGGCAGATGGTATCCAAACCTGATGCATTAGCTAGAGTTTCCCAAACATTCTCTTTTGGTTGAGCCACGGGCAAAACTGCCGCATTGCTCAAGGCAACCAAGAAGAGAATGAGGCACAAGGATAGTTCTTTCATTTTCAATGACCTTTTTCCCATGGGAATCCCTAAAAATGCAACACCACCCAAGCCCCAAAGAACTCAAGTCCCAGAGTCTCTTTTTTGCACGTAGAATGAAGGGATGTCTGCTGTTCTGACACCAGCTCACGTCTGCGTGCCCACTTCTCTTCCTCCGGTCTTGGGGTCTGTCTCTGCTTGCGTCTGGACTCGGTACAGTTTCACATGTCTTGCTGCCAGCCACTTTGGCCCACCTGCTGTGGAGACACAAGCAAATCCCTTGCCCCAAGTTATCAATTTGAATGGTCCTTCAATTTGACCTGTTTCTGGGTTTCTGACCAAAACCAAAGGGTTTTCCTTCAGTTTTGCTCTCGTGCTGTTTGAAAAATGCCTCATGATTGGTGGAGTTGGCTCTGTAAAAGAGCCATTGAGAAAATTCAACACATACAAGGCTTTATTCAAGCACATGTATGGTGTTGCATCTGCTTCTCCTCTTTTTTGTCTGTCCAAAAGGGATTTCAATGTTTGATGTGTTCTTTCAATGATTGCTTGACCTGTTGGAGAGTGTGGGATACCAAAGGTATGATGGACACCCCACCTCTTCAGAAATTTGTCAAGCACTTTCCCTATGTATGTTGGTCCATTGTCTGTTTTGATTTCTTGCGGCACGCCTAAAGATGCAAATGCCTGCAAGAAATGTCGACAGGCGTGTTGTGCTGTCTCACCTGTGTGCAAAGATGCGAAGACTGCACCTGAAAATGTGTCAACTGAAACATGAACATTTTTGAGTTTCCCAAAAGATGGATATTTTGTGACATCAGTTTGACATAACTGCAAACTCTGCAATCCTCTTGGATTGACTGCTCCCGTTGGTGCAGGAGGCTGCACAAGCTGGCAATCTGGGCAAGCACTAATGATTTCTTTTGCCTGACTTTTGGAAATGTGAAAGCCTTCCATTAGTGCTTGAGCATTCTGATGAAAGAATGCATGACTCAATTTTGCCTGTTCAAAAATGTTCGGTAAAGTCCTTGAAATTGGCATGGTCAATTTGTCTGCGTGTGCATTGCCTTCTGCTAAAAAACCTGGAAGGGATGAATGTGCTCTGATGTGAGAGACAAAGTATTTATGTTTTCTGTTTTGCAACAATGTCCTCATGCACAGCAAATATGAATACAAATTTTCATTGTCAACTTCTCTCAAAAGTGAACCCTCAAGCCTCTTGACCACATTAGCTACGTAAGCTGAGTCTGTGATCAAGTTAAAAGGTTGCTGGAACAGCTCAAAAGTTCTGACCACTGCTGCTAATTCCACTATTTGTGGTGACCCTTGTACTATTCTTATATCTGATTTCCACTCCCCCGTGATGTCATCCTGCCATGTACTTACTGATTTGTGAGTCTTTCCTGAGCCGTCGGTAAAAACTGTTATTGCATCCAACAGCACCTCACTTATTTTCGGTTTTTCTCTGAAACTTATTTTTGCTTTCAACAGCCTGTGACTTGGGAAATGAATAGTACAAACACCTGAGTAATCTAACAATGCAATCTGCAAATCCTCTGACTTTTGCAAAGCCCAATCAAAATAATCTTTTTTCAAAGGCAGGTAAATTGTTGTAAAATCTTTGCCTGCCATTGTTTGCAGCCTGGCCCTAGCTTTGATGATGATCTGAGCTATCATTTCCAGACTTGAGAGGATCGTCCTCGGAGACCTGTAAGATAAAAAAAATCCACTCTAAAATCAACAATGGGTCTTTCTGTGATGAATCCCACTGAAAGATCAATCCATACAACTGTATTTTTTCCCCCAACACTGCAAGAAAAAACGGTAAAGATGTTACAAAGCGATGTGCCTGTCTCTGCTGGAGGGCTCCAGCAATTTTCTCAAGGGCCTCCCGAGCCTCAGGGGTGAGGCTCCTGGGAGATTTGATGTTACTGTCCCCTTTCAAGAGATTGAACAATGGCGCAAGTTCATCATTTGTGATCCCTAAGATGGATCTCATCCAGTTGATTTCCCCCAAAAGTTGTTGCAAATCCTGTAAGTTGTTAACTTCTGATTTAATTTCTATTTTCTGTGGTTTCACTGTTTGTTCAGTGATTTTCCATCCTAAGTATGTCCAAGGTGCAATTTCCTGAATTTTTGAAGTTGAAATTTCCAAACCTGCATGTTGCACCTCTGTGATCACACAGTCACGAGCTCTCTGCAATTCCTGTTGTGTCGGTGCTGCAATGAGCAGATCATCCATATAATGAATGATTTTTGCTCCTGGATGTTTCTCTCGAGCTGGAGAGAGTGCCCGTGCAACAAACCATTGGCAGATGGTTGGCGAGTTCCAGAGTCCTTGAGGAAGAACAACCCAATGGTATCTCTGCAGAGGCTCCTCCCTGTTGACACTTGGGATGGAAAAGGCAAATCGAGGAGCATCATCTGGATGAAGTGGAATGTTGAAAAAACAGTCTTTGAGATCAATGATCACAAGCGGCCAATCTCTCGGAATCATTGAGAGAGATGGAAGCCCCAGCTGAAGTGGTCCCATTTCCTCAATGACCTCATTGATTTTTCTGAGATCATGAAGCAATCTCCATGATCCAGAGGATTTCTTGTGAATGACAAACACTGGGGAATTCCAGGGACTGTTTGTTGGTACAATGTGTCCCTTTTCCAATTGTTCCCTGACCAAATTTTTGAGAGCACTCAATTTTTTCCTTTCGAGGGGCCACTGATCCACCCAGACAGGATTGTCTGTTTTCCAGGTCAATTTCAAAGTGGTGAGTGCCACAGTGGCCCCCACTAAAAATCCACTTCCAACCTCATGCCCCATTGTACTAAAATGTCCCTTCCCCACACTGTGATGGGTCTTTGCACAACAAATGGGCGAATGATTGCAGTCTTACCTCCTGGCCCCGAGACAACAACCGCATCTTCACTCTGCAGACATAAGGTGTTCCCCCCTATGCCTGAAAGAGGACTCAAGGGAGCAATTAAGTTCCAATTCTTGGGCCAAAAAAGATATGAAATTACCGTGACGTCCGCCCCTGTGTCGAGCATCCCTTTGACTGCGATTGTCTTGTCACCCTGGGTCAATTCACAGACGAGAATTGGTCTGTCTTGGCCTATGTGTTTCACCCAGGAGGCATGAACCTCCATGTGCTTGGAGGAGGATCTTGTTCCCGGAGCACTGGCAAGACTTGTTCTGCTGCATGGGGTGGCAATGCAATTGCCCTGGCAATCGAGGTGTTTGGAGGAATGATCAATGGTGGCTGATGAGGCTTCGCTAAAACTGTCAACTCATCATTGCGATCTGCTGAAATGACAGAAGGGTAAATAACAAGTCCCAAAACACTGCTTCTGTCCTTACCTATAATTAGAAAGTCCTGTCTCTTCCACGAGGATCCAGTGACACCAGTGGGTATCACTGCATAATTGTCATCCAAAAAACATATCACTTTGGAAGTTGCCAAGTCACATTGCGCCCCTGGTGGGAGTAACTCTGGATCACTGGGGATCCTACAAATTGTCCTGCTGAGGGCGCTGGACTGCTGTTCCCCGATGATTGTCCCCCTTGCGGAACCTGCTCTTGAGTCATCGCCATCACTTGTGTCGTCACGCGTTGACGATTCGCGCTCTTTCTGGAGTTTCCCGACTGAGTTTTTCCACTCGCATTGTTTTTTGCAGGGTGATAATTCCCTCTCCCGCATGTCGGACAATGATCTGTTGAATTTGCATTGTTGGTAACTTGTGGACAATCTTTCTTGAAATGCCCTGATCTGCCACACTTGTAACACTGTCTTTGTTGAAAGTTTGCAAATGCGTCTTTGACAGCTTTTTCCACTTGATCTCCCAAAATTGCTGCAACGTGCTGTGGTGTCCCCACCTTGCTGCATGCCTCTAGAATTTCTGCCATGGTGGGTTGGCCTGGCATTGCACTGATGACGCGCTTGCATTCTGGGTTGGCATTTGCAAATGCAAGACACCGAATCAAATGTGACTTCACTGCTTCATCTGTGACTTGCCTGTCCACTGCTTGTGTGAGACGATCGATGAATGCACTGAAGGGTTCTGAAGGACCTTGTCTCACCTCTGTAAAAATACTTTCTGTGACTCCTGTTGGTGAAACTTGCACCATTGCCTTTCTGGCTGCATCCTTGATGTCTGTCAACACATCTCGAGGAAGAAACCTGGCTTGACGAGCTGCACTGTCAAGCGGTGGATCACCGGCCAATTGTGCCAATGTGAAACCTGCATTTGCTCCTCCTTGGTATTTGATTCTGTAATCATTTAAAATTTTTCTCCATTTTGCTTCCCAAACGATGAATTGTGCATCACTCAGGATCATCGAGGCAAGGGATCGGAGGTCATATGGTGTTAAATCATATATATTAAATGTCCCTTTTAAAAGTTGTTTGAAATATGGAGACCCCAATCCATTGTCACGAACGGCTTTCATCAGATCCCTGACAACTTCACGATCCAACCTCTCCCATCTTGGGTTTGCATCCTGTGCATCATATGTCACTGGCATAGCCATGCCCTTTGGACCCATTGAAAGTGTATCCCCTTTCAATGCATATTTCTTTATGTCTGTCCAGTCTGTTGGACGGAATTCTGGCTTGGCAGAAGCCTGTGCAGTGTCTGCCTCTAAAATTGTCTCCTTTGCTGCTTCACCTCTCCCTGAACCCACTTGTTTTGCAGGCCTCACCTCATCGGGTTTTGTTTCTTTCTCTGTTTCCCTTTCTCTCTCTTTTTCCTTCTCCCTTTCTTTCTCTTTCTCTTTCTCTTTCTCTTTCTCTTTCTCTTTCTCTTTCTCTTTCTCTTTCTCTTTCTCTTTCTCTTTCTCTTTCTCTTTCTCTTTCTCTTTCTCTTTCTCTTTCTCTTTCTCTTTCTCTTTCTCTTTCTCTTTCTCTCTTCTCTTTCTCTTTCTCTTTCTCTTTCTCTTTCTCTTTCTCTTTCTCTTTCTCTTTCTCTTTCTCTTTCTCTTTCTCTTTCTTCTCTTTCTCTTCCTCTTTTTCTCTTTCTCTTTCTTCTCTTTCTCTTTCTCTTTTTCTCTTTCTCTTTCTCTTTTTCTCTTTCCCTCTCTCTTTCTCTCTCTCCTTCCCTCTCTCTTTCTCTCTCTCTTTCTCCCTTTCTTTCTCTCTCTCTTTCTCCCTTTCTTTCTCTCTCTCTTTCTCTCTCTGTTTCTCTCTTTCTTTCTCTCTCTCTCTCTCTCTCTCTCTCTTTCTCTTTCCCTTTGGAGAGGAATCAGGGTTTGCTGAACATCCTCAAATTTTTCTGAAGCATCTGTCCCTGAGAAAAAACTTCGAGAGAAAGAAGATGTGGGATCGTGGCAAAATGCTGTTTCAGTGAACCTGCGAAAAAACTTGTTCATAAAGTCCTCAGATAACAAAAATGATGAAGCTTGCTGTGCGAACTCAAGTGCCTTTACTCTTGTGGCAGGAATCCCCTCTGATGCTGTGATTCTGATTATATCTTCATCTGTGATTGACATCTCCTGGTCCTCATCAACCACATCATCATCTTTCAGCATTGGCAGAGGTTCTCTCGGCTTCTGTTTGAATCGCTGTTCTGAAGAGGTTGATTTTTTATATGAAACTGGAAAAAAATGATGCAGTGTGGGCGTGTCCTCCCAAACCGATGCTTCGGTCGATGCGACTGATGATCTCCGCGCTCGCTGCCTCTCTGCCCCGCCCCTCAGTGACGTCGGCACACTGACAGCTGTTCTCTGTGGGCTCGGAGTTCTGAAGTATCTTTTAAATTCTGGAAAAGCCTGTAAAATCTGAGATATTTTCGGACGCGCGCCCATCTGCAATACCTCAGCAGCTGTCCCTGGATCACCGCACGCAGGCGGCTCAGGTTCATAGCTGCCTGTGGACGTGGTCGGGCCCTGCAGCCCCTGCTGCCTGGGGGTGGTACCTTCGAGACTCTCCCCGCCTCGGCCACGCCCCGTCCCTGCCCGCTCCGTCTCCGCTGGCCCCGCCCCTGCCCATCTCGGCCCGGCGGTCTCCGGCGGGATACCCCGCCCTATCTCACGTTCAAGGTCCGCCCCGTCTCTTTCGTCATCGGAATCAGCCCCCCCCCGAAGAGGAACGCGCCTCGGGCTTTGCCCTGCCCCTGTCGCGCCTGCGCCTGGACCGGCCGCAAGGATTTCTGGGGTTTGTAGTATTCGGCCCGTTCTCGAGCCCTCCCCCGCCGCGGCCCCATCCCCCACGGACTGTTCCCGGCGATCCGCGCCTCTGTCTCCCGACGCGCCTTGCAATCGCGTCCCGTCGCGTCCCGCCGCCTCGGCTCCCCGCGCGGCCTCGCCCCCCCACGCAGTCTCGCTCCCCCGCGCAGCTTCGCCCCCCCTCCGCGGTTCTGATGGCGCCCGCCCCTGCTCTTTCGCCCCCCCGTCCTCTCCATCCGCACCCGGTTTTCCCACGGGAAGGGAAAGGAGCAATGGCGAAGGAGGGGTTTGTCGCCGCGGCGACTCTGAAGGGGTGAAGGGACTTCTAGGTGGAGTTCTTCCCCCCCCCTCCGTGTGCGAATGTGGGGGTTTGTTCTTGGATTGCTTCAAAGAAAAGCATGTCTAAATCCTCCTGCTCTGTTGGATGGATCAGAAGCTTCATTTCTCCTGGAATCAATCTTGGGGCTTTTGATGAGCTTTCTGTTGGACCTTGAGATACTTTTGTTCTTTCCCCTCCCCCTTCTCTTTCCCCTGGGGGATGTGTTAACCTTGGAGTTAGCATGGCTATCTCTTCTGGCTCTGTGCTAACCTCCCTTTGCTTGCTTGGCAGGTGTCCAACCCCGGACGCTTCCCTGCTATATTCTGTTATAACTTCTAACATAATTCTCCCAGCCGACAAAAGTTTTGCGGCAATTTTATCTTTTCTTGTGGCATTATCATAAAGTTTTCTGTTCACTTCCTGCCAAAAACCTGGCTCAAAAAGAGACTGGGTCTCACATTGTGAATAGTTACATTTGACCCATAACATTAGGGCTTGGAGCTCCTTATCTTTCAGCGCTATATTTTATTTTGATATTATTTCTTTTAACTGTTCTAATATAATAATTCTCTCTTGTGATGTTGTCCCTCCCGTGGGTGTGGTGTATTCTGAATCTCACTGGTCTTACCAATCCAAAGGTTTGCTGCAGCTCTGGTCCAATTTGTCTCAGAGATGTCCCGATGTCTGTCCAGCAGATCTCAGGATGACGGGTTCCCGGGCCCTGGAAAGCCGTCGTCTGGGACAAAGTGGAACGAGGTGTTCTTCTTTTGGCCAAACAGGTGTTTTTCTTCTCCGGAGATCTCAGCCTGGCAGTTTGATGTTCTGGGAGCTTTTGATCTTTCTGCAGAGGTTTTGTGACCTTTTTTTTGGTGCTCCTTTTCAGGAGTGCGAGTCAGGGATGCCAGATGTTGTCCGGCCAGGGGCGTTCGATGTTTCTGCCCACTCACTCAGAGAAGCCAGGTGTTTCTTTCGCCCACCCAGGGATGCCAGATGTCTGGGGGCTTCCCCAACATTCAGGGGGTTTCCGGGTCTTTTTCCCCCCTGCACAGCTCCGAGCCAAGCCGAAGGAAGAGACGGAGTCTTCAGGTGTAGATTTTTCAAGGTTGCATTTTTCGTTTATTGTTTCTTATCTTACAAATTTCTCACAGTCTAACATGATGTTTGCAGCTGCATGGACTTCTCACGTCTCCCCCCGAGCTGGGCAGTCCTTAATCTTTTATACTAATTACTATGTGTTCGTTATTTACTATTTCTTACCAAAGTCTATCACTATCACTAAAAAGTTCATCTATACACTGACCCAATCCTCACTAACTACTTTGTGCCAACGTCATAGCAGAAATGGAGTGAGGGAAGGAGAAGGAAGAAGAAGGAGGCAACGCCCCAGATTCTCCATCTTGTCCCCATTCACTCCAATGCTATGAACCTAAAATTACTGGTTTTTCACTCTATGATAAACTAAACTACTATTTTTCACACTCCCGTGGCCTGCAAACCCTCTCTCAGTTTAGGAAGTTTTTCCCATGGACTGAGATCGAGCCAGTGTCTCTCTGAGCTCTGGGCTGGGGTCTCAGAGCCCCCTGCCCAGGTCTCTGACCCTCCAGGGCAACTAAAGGAATGCCCTGGACTCCAACAGACCACCTGTCCCTAATCTCCCACACCTTCTGTATCCCACTCCTTTTTCCTGTACAGCGCCTCTGTTTCCAGCTGTGCTTCACTTGGGCTGACCCAGAAGTGAACAGTTCACACTCCTGTCCCTGGCAGGAGGCTCCTGGCTGGGGACAGGAGGGCACACAGAATGGTCAGTTTTGCAAGTGACAGCCACAATGAAAGGCAGAGCTAAGAAAGCCTGTTTGCCTGATGGGTTAGTGTCTTTCTCCTTGTGCATCCTTCCCTCTGCCCTCGTCTAACTCCCTCCACACCCCCTAACAGCTTTATCTTCCTTCTCAGCCACAGAACAGTAACGAAGCTGTTGAGTCTACTAATCAGAGTAACTGCTAATTTTGTAATTTAGTAGCAAATTTTTGAATCCCTGACTGGTGATGGCTGAACAACCTGTTACTAAATTCTGGTTAGTAAAAGCAGTAAAAGTCATTAGAATGTTTATTCCTTTACACATGAGAGTTTATTTTAGATGTACTGTGAGGCAATTTGGAAGCAATATAAAGTGCTTTAAAGCTCATTAGATTTAGAGAATAGTTAAATAGCTTTATTAACACAGAAAGTCAGGATTAAACACTACGTAAAATACGTAGGAAAAGGTCAGAATGACTAATTTTTCAAATGCATATATGTCTATTTGCACAGTGCTTGGTGTTGAAATATCTTAAAAATTTTGGATTTATACTTTGTGTCAGATATTTTGACTATTGTGAGAAGGTTCTCAAAGTTAAGCCACAGAAAAGTAAGAATAAGTACTTAACACTTGGAAGACATGAATTCAGTTCATGATCTAGAGTCATCAATTTGCTGTTTAAGTTCCTCAAATAAAACTCAACTATATTTCAGACCACTAACTTCACCCTTTCAATTTCAATCCTCATTTCTTTTGAATTGCTCTCTATCCAATCTCCCTGACCTACGTAAAAATTGTGCTTGTTTTTAATTAGAATGTCTTGAAAAGTCAGTTAAAAGTTGTAGAGATTTTCTGAGAATTGTGACTGTTTTACCATGAGTACACTGAATGCCTTCCAAAGTTTGTATGAGCTTGTGAAATGGAATGAGAATTTATTAGCTTATATCAAGTGGTACTGGTGAGGCATCAATCCTAAGTATACATAGTCTCATACAATGAGTGGTGAGAAATTGCAGTAGGTGAGGGAGAAATCATGGCTCACTCTTACTCAGTCTGTATCTGTGCATGCTTGCCTGTGTGCACAATTTTGCCTACAAGCACTGTTTTAAACAGTTGTAAATATAATACTGTCTGATTCAGCCCTTCACCTACCACATCTATTAAAAATACTTGATCACAGGAAAAAAAATGCAAGAGAATAAACAGACTGTAGAAGATTTGAGCTTGACAAAAAGTATGTCAAGGTACAAACATTAGACTTAATTTTAGTTTCCTGGAAACCCTAACTTTGTAAATGGTTTGAATATGAATGGTTTGAACCAGTGTAACACTGGTTTCTTTCCAGTGTAGGGAAGTGAGATCCTGCTGAAGCAATATGCGCTCCTAGTGACTAAGATTCATTTCTACTTCTTCCTCGTGACCACATTAATCAGAACAATTGTATTGTTCATGTGCGCTTGCACAATTTGCACGGGATTTACAACTGTGCTCTTAAGCTAAACCAAGTTCTAGTTCATGACCTTGCCAGGACCAACCTTTTCATCGCAAAGGACTCCAAAGACTTTCACGAGCACAGCTGAATTGCTTACAGATGAGGCACTCATACTCGAAGCTCATAGCTCAGCAGGGTCAAGGTTAAAGAAACATATATAATCTTCAGTTTTCCTTTTTTTTCTTTTCAGTCTTGAACTAAGCTAAATCTGTATTCTGGAAGAAAGAATTCCCCAGTCTTAATTACAGTTTTCCAGTAAGTTGTCAGGTCCTAAAATAACATTTCACTGGAAATCAAGCTGGTGGCAGTGAGAATTCAATTTAAATAATATAACAGCAAGTGACTTTAAACAATCTGGATTATTTGTTTTGATATAAAAGTATAATTTTGTTTTTGTAGAATTCTCTCAGGGTGCTGAAAAAGTCCGGGATATTTTTGTGGTTTTTCTGTACTCTGAGGTGCAGTATAATTGTTAGAGAGACATACAGTAATTCTCTTACTAAGAAAGAATTTAGATTTAGTTGAAGATAAGGGTTAGATTTAAAGGTCTTTTTGTTATGGAAGAATACAAAAGGAAGGAATTGTGCACTAGACCTCATGTTCCCCACTGTTCTCTGTAATACTTGGCTTCGGTCCAGTTTTAATTTAGTAATTACTGCTGATTATTTTCATACAGATTTATTAGTGCTGAGTTATCTAATAGTTCATCTAACACCAAGTTTTTGCATTCTAATACACTGAATAAGTATGTAAATGGCCACACTTTTGCAGGATCAAACACATTTTCTCTCTAATTTTAAGCCAGCTAAAGAGTATAGCTTTATTTAATTGAAACCTCAGGTTGTGACTCTGAAGTATAATTTCTCTTTTCACTTCAGAACAGCTTACCATTTATAATGTGCAATTTTGTGTCTCAGTTATGAAATATTTTTGCCTAAATAAATGGCTGGCTACAGAACTTATTTGAAGCTGGTTCCCATAGAAACAATTGAGGAGGACTCATGCTTTTACCACAGAAGTCTGTTGTTTTTGTTTAAGAGAAACAATCAGCTCTACTGATTGCCGCCTGTGGCTGGATAAATGTCAATGTTATTCTGTGGTTTGTATCCCAGTGAGTCCCATGCAACACTGCATTCACAGACCACCCTGGCAGACTGTCCCAGCTCTCCAGGTTTAAGCAAAAGGATTGCAGGTAGGGCTCAGCAGGACTTGGTTGTTGAGTAATCTTCATGGTGAGTCCCCACAAATGGAGCCTTGTCACCCTATTAGAACGGGCATCTAAAATTAAAAGGAACGTGCATATTTTGAAACAGAGAGGTGAACCAAGCAGGGGCTTGGATGCTGCCATGCCCTGGTATTAAGACCAATCTTTCAGCTCATCTCCTGGGTTTCAGGTTGGTTGCTTGCACCACAGAAAAACCAGCAGCTCTCCAGCACACCAGCAGCTTGACTTAAATCTGACGGTTTTGTCGGGCTTCTTCAGGCTGCACTGTTGTGCTCCAGAACGTTCACCAGGCTTCTGCTGGAAGTGAATGTGAGAGCAAGGAGGCCATCTTCTGCTTCTGTACAGACCTGAAGGGAAAGCAGGGTACCACCAGACCAAGGCTGCAGCTGTTCAGGTCTTCCATAACTTCTTTCTCTTTTCCTTCCACTTCCTCGGGAGTTTAATTAATTAAAAATATAGAGAGTCATTTGTCGTCTAATGAGGGATACTCCCCTCTGCCACAGAAGAGCTTACCTGTTCTGTCAGCTGGTGTGATAGCTCAGGGCATCTTTCCCCTCTCATTGGTGAGATGACATGGACAGATGTCTAGTAGTGAGTTACCTCTGGCACCAGGGAGATGGCCCTGGCAGCAGACAATAAGCATCTTGCCTTGAGAACAAGACTGAAGAATGATAAGCCTTGAATTCCTGACTGACAGACACTTCACTTTACAAATTATAAAAGCTACACAAAACTCATGAGCAGAAGTCTTCTGCACATTCCCTGGAAACATGTAGGGCTTTTCCCTGAAGCTGGGACACAAACTTCATGGTTACTCTCCTGGCGGCTGAGTGAAAAGACTCTATGTGACTCATCATCAGTTCAGTGGTGAGTTACATTGACTCCTAGTCTATACTATTTCTTTTCTAGTTATAATATAAGTACCTTTGTGTTGTGCACTTTTCTATGTAAATCTACTGGTAGTTCTTTTAACCTGTGTAGTAAGAAAGTACGTTTAAGGCCTCTTCTGTGTTAGTCTTCTGTCTATTCAATAAATCTCATTTTATAATAGACCTGAATTGCCAATCTTTAGAACTTATGAGCCAGGGAAATTTAGATGCACATGACCTGAATTTAAGTTGCTGCCAAAAATCTGAATCTGAAGCAGGAGTTGTCTAGCACTTTCACTAGCTCCATAACACATGGAAAAGCTGGATATTATGGTTTTGGGAACAAATAACATATTTTATCTCAAAATTTCTCACTATTAAACTTCAATGTTAAAAGTAATTTTTAATATGTTGTTGTAAAGAGGCAAAATATCTCATTTGGTCCGTCTAAACTGCTTTACCAATTCAGGCAAAGTGTTCAGTTCTTGAGTGTCTGTGCAACAAATATGCTTCCTGTCTTCACTTCTGTCTTTTAGAACTTCTAATTTTGTCAATTTGTGTAACGTTTACTTCATTATCACAAAGACTTGTATCATTCTTGTGCCTGAGTCAAGAACTCTTTCTCTGCCAGTTTTTTGAAACTCTTCTAGGAAATGGCCTATTAATTCAAGAATTATCACTTGAAAGATAAATATATTTTTATGATAGTCATAAAGAATAATTCTTAAAACAAATAGCACTGGACTATTAATATCTCATGATATGATTAGAGAAAAGAAGTAGGAAAATAGGGATATGATCCAATAATTTATGATATTTTCCTAATGTCTGGTGTACATGCAAAGGTTTTTCAAAATTCTACCTATATTGCTAAGGTATGGCAGATTCTGCTATAGTTGCTACTGCAGAGCAAAGTTCTGGTGCAAAAGAACCTTCTGAAGAACCAATAGCTTCACTACCTGTTGAGTGGTTGTGCCTAGGTAATATCTTTGGTAAGTAGCATTCAAGTGGCACAGGGCAGTTTTAACAATTAAACATTTTAGCTACTTACAGATTAAAGTCTCTGATCTAGACTTCAGTGTTTTATTCTCACGTATTTCTGTTCAATGAAATTTTAGAGTTTTTCTGGGGAGGAAAAAAAAAAAAAAATCTGAATTCACAGTTAGAGTATTCTCTCCTCCCCAGCATGCCTCATGTACATTCCAAGGATAGCAATATTTAGTCTGTTTGGATGAATTAACCTATGGCCCCAAAGGTTTCACTTTTTGTGTAACTCTCTGAGCTCAAATGCATTTTCTTCATTTGTCCCACTATTGATCTTGGTATTTGTAAGTGTCAGAGCATAGGTTATCTTCTTTGAGGTAGCAGAAAACTCTTTACACAGGAAAGGCATAAACTGTTAATGCCTGCTGTGAACTGATTCTGAAGGGCTGGATTTATGTGCCTGGCTCCAAGAGGTGTCTCAGCAGCATGAAGTTGAAACCTGCAGACAGGAGAAGTGAGTCCTTGCGTTCCAGAGAGGCTTACTCAAATCCTGCTATCTAGAACTACTAGATTAGATTGAGATGCCCTGTCTCTACAAGACAGCTGAAGAAATCAAGTTTTCAAGGTTATAAACTCTTCAACAAAGAAAGGGTCAGTGTTTGTGTTTTAGAGTTCATAATGCCATATGCAGACATCTCTTTTCATCATTGGTGTAATCCATCCAGGAAGAACATATCCTGCTGTGGTGGTCTAAGAATTGCACTGTACTGTTGTGGATTTACAGCAGAACTCTATCTGAAAAGTGGTTTTGCCCTTCTATGTGCCTTTTCAAATGCTGCATTTATGAGAGGGATTTGATACTGCCTCTGTTGATACTAAATCAAAAACTCATTTGGCATCAGCTGCCTCAGGTTAAATAAATTTGGTTTGGAGTCACTAAATCAATTTGAAAAGGCATATGCATTAATAAGAACAAGAGACTCTGAACATGATGCAACAAGTGTTCCTGTGGACACAAAGAAAGAGACGCAGGAGAGTGTTCCAGCACTCCTGTTCAGTGAAGTGGCTCCTGACTGAGTGTTGCACCAAGCAGCAGTCTCCCCTCAGCTTCTGGAATGTGCAGGGGCTCTGCTGACCACCCGGCACAAAACTTTCATTGTGAGGTGTCTGTCTTTCTCTGAGCTGTATGGGTACTTGCATTTAATAGACAGTGTCTCTAGAGGACATGAATGAATACTCACAGAATCTGACTCCAAGAAGACTGAAGAACCTTTATTATTTACCAAGACCTCGCTTATATAGATTCTGAACAATGACCAAGGATTGGGGAACAAGGCTACCACCTCTCCATCCCACTGGCCAGGCTAGAGGTCAACCAGTTGACTCTCAGCAGAGAAGAATGTGGAAAACAAAGATTGTTTATAGTACAAACATGAGAATCTCAGCTAGAGAACTGTAAATATCTCACAAAACTCACATAATATAGCAACAAGGTGGAGAGGCAGGTTTTGTGTTTGAGACTGAAGAAGTAGTCATATCAAGCAACTGCTTCACTGCCAGACAATGGCCATAGAGAGATTTTCATATGTCATTCCGTATGAGATCTAATGAATATACATATACTAAAAGTACATTTGCCTCTGTTGTAGACAGACAGACAACTCCAATCATATTTCCAAATGACTGGAACTCATGCAGACATGATTGATGCAGGGCAGAGCTCATGTTAGTGCTTTCTACTGCTTGGAAAAGGATTACATCAGCACAGAACGAACCAGCAATCCCAGAAGCCTGAGGCATGTTGAGCATTTACCTTAAGTGCGACTTGAATAAAAGCAATCCAGTATTTTTTCCCACTTCTGAATGTTTATTTTCTTATCAAAGGAAATGTTTTTTATACCAGGTGTCTATTTTAAAATGCTTTCTTATGAAATAATACAAGTAAACAAACGTAAAAGCCAAAAGTATGAGTTTTATTGTGAAGATATTTTTGTGTAGAGGATAGGAAAAGTAACATATTTCATAGAAAATGTCTTTGAAATCCCTGCATGGCCATTCTGAGAAATTTGGAGCAGTTGCAGAAAGAAATGTGTCCTTAAAACTGACAAGCCTATTTGAGACATCATCTCATCTACATTGACAGTGAGTTCTTCAACCAATGCAGCCAACTTGCTTCTTACAAAATAAAATTTCACAGCATGCTGGCACAGAAGCAATAAGCTTTTCTGTGCAAATTTTAGCCTCCAATACATCAAACTGATATTTCAAACCAACAAAATTATTTTCTTGACAAATGTTTGATGGACAAACTGAGAATAGAAGCAGGCAGAGGAATATTTCATTCATATTAGCTCATTTGTAAACCAGGTGTGAGCTTGGAAAAATCAGTGGTTTTCCTCGTAATCCTTTTACTTAGACAGTATAATTCTATTAACTTTAGAGAATAGGAACCTGCTTTACAGCAGTCATTCTCAGGATGCTTTACAATTTCAAGTGCAGCCCAAGATATCAATCTACTTCAGCTAACATCTGTATCAGTGCAAGGAGCCACTTCAGACTGGCTAACAGTAGGACAAAGTGTATTCTGGGTTCTGCGAGTGGATGGTGTACCAATGGACTTCTCTTCATCAGAGCTGAAAACGCAGGCTTTCCTCACACATTAGTTGTACAGGCTTTCTGCTTTAACTGTCCCTAGCATAAAAATGTTTTGTAAGCAGAAATATGATACTTTAATATTAACTACTATTCCATAAAGTTTACTTCTAATGTGCAAAAGGATTATTTGCATCTTTATGTACCTAATAAAATATGTTTACAAAGTAAATCTATGGGACTCTTTGTGCTAAGAAAGCAAGCAGCTGATGGAAAGAGAATACTGATGGGTTTGGTATACCTGCATTTTAACAGATGAAATATTGTTTCTGTGTAAGCTTCCTAACAGCACACTGACAATCTGTCTTGTATCCCAGTGAAATATTTTTTTTAGAAGACTGAGTTCTTCTAAAAATACCAGTGTGTCCTAGAAGGCATTGAAAACCTAAATATACTAAAAAAGTATGTCTACTTCAAAGATTTTATAAACTGTATTGGAAAAATAAAGTGTATTTTTTTTGTTTCCATTGACTTCTGCAGACAGCTGGAAATATTATTTCTAACCTACCTAAAAATAATTTATTTGGGAAATTGCATTTCTTTGTATTGTATCATTCCATTTTGATGTTGGATGATATGGTCAAAAGGATGAACCTGAGAAATCAAAAGGGAACTGACAGCAAGATATTCTCTTTGAGGAAACCTTGACTTTGCAACCTGGTCCAAAATGCATCATGCTGCAGTCCCAACCACTCATATATTCTGACTCCTACAGAGAAAAAATCATGGGGTTTTCTTTAGTTCTATGGGATTTGTGTGCTTGGAGCTTAAATTTGGGCTGTCCTATCAGACCATTACCTGATAAGGAAAGATGCAAAACAGCTGGTTGAGAGCTTTTGCAATCATTTAGTTAGAATTGTATTGTTGGTAATTTATTGCAACTTCTAAAAAGTCATGTCTGTTTGATTTAGGATGAAAGATTATATATTAAAAGTAAGGTAATTGTCATGTAATGCATGGAGGATTCTTAGCTTCTATCTAGAGTTTCATAACTCTAAATAAATGATTTCTCAGCATTCAAAATGTGCTTTTAAAAAAATAATTGTTAGAGCTTTAAATACAGAGCAAGAGAAGAATTGAGTCTGTGACTGAGTTTCTTAAGTTAATTGTAGAAAAACACTTGCACCTTCATATATCTGCCCAGCTGTTTTAGAAATGCCTGATGGAATACTTTTTCAGTAAAAGTCCAAGTTGCTGAGATTTTAATGGAAAAAACATATTGCTTTTGACATAAAAATTACCTTGACGAGTTAAAAAATTAGATGTATTTTATGGGGCAATACTGAGGGTTGAACATTGACAAATTGATACAGAGAACCTGTACAAAACACAAAAAGAAAAAAATTTCATTTGGAAAGGGGCAGCAGGAGCTATATTATTTGTTGGTAATGCTGATTTCTCGTCTTTATACTGCTTACTCTTTTTACCTCTGTTCCTCTGTGGGTTGCTCCTGAGGCTCTAAAGCTAAATGCCACCTCTAACTTGCAAATGGAAATAAATTGACCATCTGACATATGTGCTTTTTCCATCTGGTGCTTAAGATTTTTAGTCTTAAAAGTTGACAGAAAACCAAAATTTATGACTTAACTGTCAGGTAACATTTTGAAAACCTGTATGTTCTCCCAGTCTTTGAAAGGCATGCTTTTTCCTATCAAGCAAATCCAGTAAAATGAATGCAAATGCACAATCCTGTTTGACAAATTTTGTTTTCATTTAAAAATTACAAAATAGGAAAAAATTCTTGATAAATATTAACTATGTGGTATCATTACTGTACTGTAGCATTTTCCAGTCTATGTTTTATCTTAAATTTTAAATTACATTTTATGAAGTAGCTTTTTTACTTTCATTTTTAGTATTGTTGTTCTACTGTTGATATGTTACTCTGCTACATAACACTTCTCTTTCTCTGTCATAGGACCCAGTTCTGTGTCACTTAACATTTCCTTGGGAGATATGATTTGACATTCCATGATAATCACATTTTTCGCTTAATCATACTTAAATTTTCAGAGCAGGAACGCTTGTTTCAGTTCATTATTTCTATATCTTCTGTGAGAGAATTGAGATGTGACAAGATAAAACACTCTTCTCTTGATTTTCATTGTATTTTCCTATCAATGCTTTCTAGCGGGAACCATTAATCTGCAGTTAGAAATTTAATTCTGTGTTTTGGTGTACTTTCCATCTCCTTGCTGACCCCTCAGCTGAGCGAGTTCAGCGGCTCGTGATACTGCATCCCGAACCTGGTTGTGGAGCCATTGTAACCTGAGAACTCCTATTTTGGCCATCATACTTTTACCCATCATCAGTGCCCCAATCTGGTTCTTTCTGTTGCTCAGAAAACTCTTATACAATATGCCACTAAACCAAAAGGACTTTTAAGGAACTTATTTATATCTTTTTGCTTTTTCCATTGTGCAGCTTTCTTGTGTCAGTCTGGTAGCACCCAGGCTGGAGTTTCACTTCAGCTCTCATTTGAATAGTCAAGTCACAGCTCTTCTGGCCTTGGGGAGGTGCTGTGGTGAGAAAAAAAAGAAAAGGTAAAGGTAGGACTGGCTGACCATTCATAGAACCGTAGAACACAGTGGTAGAATAATTAGGACTTGAAGGGACCTTGGAGAGCATCAAATTCCAACCCCTCCACCATGCACGGGAATGGCACTTGCCGGACCAGATAACTCATGGTCCCATCCAGATAAGCCTTAAACACTTGCAGGAATAAAGTATCCACAACCTCTCAGGGTATTTTACTCAAGCTCTTCGCCACCCTCTGAGCAAAGAATGTCTTCACAACACCTAATTGAAACCTTCATTTTTTCAGTTAAAAACTATTTTCCCTCACTATAAAATATCCCATATAAAAAATCCCTCTCCCTAATTTTTATGAGCCTCCTTAAAGTACTGAAAATCTGCAATGAGGTGTGTCCCGTTAGCTTTCTCTCCATTCTAAACAGCTACAGCTCTCTCAGCTCAGCTGTCTCAACCTATCTGTCTAATGATAAAGACTCAGGAATATGTTTTACAGGAATTTTCTCGGAACCAGCAGCAAGGCACTCAGCGTGCTATATCCTGCTTAGCATTCAAGAAGTGTATGCTTCTTCACAGAGTTAAATAAACTGGCACAGATAAGCGTTTTTTCATTGGTTTTTTCATTGGTTTTTTCATCTGGAAGTAGTGGGCTTCGAACATTCTGCTGCAGCCACTGAAAGATCATCATCAATACCTGAAAACAAGGTCCTTGGGTTGCTCTGTGGCATTTTCACTCATTCCTTGGGACTGTGATCTCCTCTTTTTTTTTTTTTTTTTTTTTTTTTTTTTTTTAACTGCAATTTCATTCCTTGTTCATTTAGTAGTTGCATTGGTCTTTGAAACTCATGCTTATGATTCTTAGGTGTTGTTTCTACTTAAGAAAAAATTGTGTGTTGTGGCAAAGTGATATTTGGAAAAGTTTAAAAAAGGAAGCTCACTGGTGAAGAATAATGAGGTGGAAAAGACAGCCAACATGTTTTTGTTCTTTGATAAAAATATTCATTTCTCTCAGTTGCATTAGTTTTTTCCTTTGCATATAGTTCTCTGACCATTTTTCTTTGCTCATAACTCTCAAACACTGATAAAAGGGAATTTGCTTTTGGATAGGGCTAGGATGTTAGTTTTTGAGAAAGTTGGATGTGTTCAGACAAGGCTCAGAATTATTATCCCCTTTTGATAATGGAATCAAGAGAAAGCAGAAACCTTAAATTTTGAGAGGCAATTCTGAGATTACAGCTCCTGAAAGTTCTATGTTTGATTGATTTATGGTTAATTCAGCTATTTAGTATGAACCTGTTACAGAATGTACACTTCTAACTCAGTCTGCAAATCAAAGAACATGTCACATCTTGTTTTGTCTTGGTCTCAGAGAACAATTAATGCAGTTTTGATTCAGGTATGTTTCTCCTCTTGGACAGACTGATTTTTTTTGCAGTTTCAAAAGGAATGTTTCAGGTCAAACAAAAACATTCAATAAACTAAAGTTGAAAATTATTTTAAGTAGAAAGAAACACAGCAATTTGCATAAGATAATACATATGTATTTTAAATTTTATGTTAGATCACATTTGATGGGGTAAAAATATTTCCTCAGATTAGAGAAATGAACTGCTTCAACTGGGAAATATTAATACTTTGCTGGCTTCAAAATTCTTCTTCCTTGCAGTGCTACATTTTCCCTGAAAATGTAAAGAAATGCAAAGAAAGATCATACATTTTCTAAGAACTCTGCTGCTTGTCAAACTAATTTTTAATGAAAAAGTTTGATCATCATCTTTGCTATATGTTTGTCTCTTGAAAATATTTTATGTATAAGGAATGTAAGATATTTTATATAAAAATATATATGAATAATATATATTTTTGTAACTTATTTTACGTGCACTACAGAGTTAAAGAATAAAATCTCAACACATTATCTTCAGCTTTTATCACCTGGCTTGTATTACAACTTTTATCTGAAACAATATTTCCTTATCTCTCTGAAGAGTAATAAACTGTCTACATGGGATATTCTCTGTTCCTGCTATGTGGTCAAAGCAAGTTATATCAAGTTGCTTAGGACCTGAGATCTGATTATAAAACAGGAAAATCCCCAGATTCCTTGGTCAACATCTACCTAGTTCTATTATAATTCTAGTAACCTGGCACTAGAATTTGTCTCCTCCAGTTGAACATCTTGTTGCCTCAACTTGTCTTGAGTTTCTGGTTTCAGTAGAGGAAGAAGCCCTTTGACGTATCTACCTCCTGTTTGCTGAAGGTGTTATGTGCTGAGTTTCTCAAACAAGAAGAGACTTAGGATCATGACACCATGACTAGACATTAATATAATTATGGAAAATCTCTCAGCATTGGATGGTTTTCCAACCCCCTTTCTCGTCCTGATTTGTGTTGATTTGTGCCTGTGGTGATACCTCATTTGCAAGACACATTACATGAAACTACTTTCTATGGTTACTTACTTTTTTATAATCATTGCATAATAATTTCTTTTCATACCCTAGATGTTGCATAAGAGAGGATGTTGCATGCGTTTGCTTCAGAGCCTACAAAAGAAGATAATGTTTCCCACTGCTATCATTTTGAAATAGTGGCCCTTTCAGGGTTGTAAAAGCCTCAAGAAAGTTACGGGTTTGGGGTTTTGTGTGGGTTTTTTTCCAAGTACCCATGCCCCAGAGAATGCGTAAAGCAGGATTTCTTGCATCACATCTCTGACCTCTTCAGAGGAATGTTTTTCTTCTTTTCAACTACATCATCTTTCTTACTGCCCAGCAAGGCTGATATGTTGGTTAGCAGGTTACATGAGTTACTAAAATGGTAGGCATGTGGTAATCAAAACTCACATGTTCCATTTTACATGGCTTCTGTCTGGGATTAACCATCCTTCATGGACAGCTCTTTCACAAGAGTATTTTCAAGCATGAAATGGATAATCTGTGATATTGGGAGGTGTGGCACTACACAGCACAGAGAATGAGAGGAGATTTAAAGCTGAAAAGGAAGTGAGATTGTCTTGCCATTGCAGACAGGATCAGTACCATTAGTGGATCACTGTATTTTCTTTCAGATTTTTCTCCACCTGACATGGCTTCGGCAGAATGCTGAGTATGATGGCTGATCATAACAGGTAAAATAGGAAGCTTTTTTTTTTTTTTTTTCATATTTGGACTACTGTTTAATGAGAAGGGAGCTATCAAGGGAATTAGTCCTTCTAGTCTGACAACAAAAATTTGGGATTCAAGATTAAGGTTCATATGTGTCATTCATCCTATCTCATCTTCAGCTCAGACAGGCCCGTATAGGTGACTGCTGGCTTTATGTCAGCAAACTCCTTCCTGTCCTAGATGGTCTTGATCCCAAGTCGGATCTGCTTCTCCATCTATATGCTTACTCTGTGCCTGTAGTAAAAATTTACCCATCCTTGCTGTGCTACCTGGCCTCCTGCACTAGGGAGATACTCGCTCAGAATATTCTTCATAATGAAAAATAACCCATCATGGGCTCTTCCTTTCTTTGATGGACGCTGAAGAGGAAGTAGTGGAAATGGGATACATTACAGAGAGAGAGAGACTGAGAGCAGGGGATTGGGAAGTTTTGAGAGCCTTCAAAAAGCAGGATCCCACCTTCTTCCTTAAACAACCTTCAGGCTGTTACCAGACATTGCGCCGGGACTACAGACCCTCTACTCTACCTTTCTTCTAAGCACCTATGAAAAAGTGGTCTTGTCTTCCATTTTTCACATAAGTACCCAATGACAGTAAGAAAATAAACAGGGCTAAGTATTTCAGAGTGTTCCAGCTACTGATAAAACTACTCTGTTTGTTCAGGCACATTTCAAATTACCAGAACGACTCCTATCAGTGCTTATAGGAATGTGATATATTCAAGGAAAACTGCTGGTAGAATATTTGTTAACTAAAAATTAATTCTGTGTTTTCCAATACTGCAGTCAAAAATTGTACCAATTGCTCAGAAAAAACCATAATTTTCCCTGTAATTGTGAATCAGATGCACAAGACTCACTAAAACCAGTATATTTGTTAATGAGAAACTGAAGGAGTTGGAAGATTTTCAATGATATTTTTTGCCATGGGAAAACCTCAGTCTAGATCAGTCTAGTTCCTTTATTGGTATGTATCTGCCTCAACAAACTCAGCTCCAGAATATTTCATAGTTAAGACATTTTTATGTATTTTGTTGTTGTTGTTGACTATTTTGCCAGTTTTCATTCTTTGCATTTGGTATTTGAATTACATGCTAAATGCCAAAGTCATATTTTTGATGAGCTAGAAAGCATGATTTCTAGCTAGCTTTCATCGAATCTTAAGGCAGTCTTTGAAATTAATAAATTCAATTTCACTTTGAGATAGGGAACAGAAATATAAGTATTGCAAGATAGATAACCTTCTTTTAACTTGAATCTTACTTTCTTTTTATTATGATGATTTTGTATATTTTGGTAGGTACAAAGAATATTAAATAACACACAGCATCTGATTAGGGATCATTATCTGAACACAGCTTTAGAACAAACTACTTCTTACTGCATATTTTAGCATTTTTTCTTTTACTTTGTATTTCCATTTCAAAGGATACTCCCATTTAAATCATATTAACATGTGTTAATAACTTTTTATTCTTTACTGATTCAGCTCCTATATTGAGTGTTCAGCATAAGCAGCCCAACTCTTACTTCATTCTGTTTCCATTATTTTTTAAATCTCCTGTCACAGACAGTTTATGTTTTTATGGATGTTTCTCTCATCAGGATTTACTTTAATATAAAATTAATTTGAAAAGAATATTGCATGCTCCTGCTTCATTAGGAAGATTATTGTTTTTAGAAATGATAATTCAGGGCATAAGTGGAGAAATTCATCCTGATCTAAATAAAGTGATCAAGACAGTAGCTATTGTCACATAGTTTAAATATATGTTCAATCACTCATATAGCCAGATTGTACCTCCTCCAATGTTAATAATCCAACATCTCTGTCATGATTTAATATCTGAGATAAATCAAAGGACAGCCATAATCACCAGAATCAACAAAAATAATAAGTAAGATGACTCTAGTGTTCAAACTTATGCATGCTAACTTTAAAATAGCATGAAAAACTAAAGTACAGATTTCTTACTGACAAATACATACTAGTCATACTTCTAATTTTAATTTCTTTTTGTTCTTTACACTGTGAACAAGTAGCATTTTAGGTGACTTACACTTCTTTTTAATGAAGTCTGACCTGTGTAACCAAGTAATACATTACAGGTACTGTCAACATGAAGTCATTCACATGTCACAGGGGTGTAGTTCCTTGATGTGTTACTTGATTCATAGAAATATAGAATAAATTGAAATCCCAAATATCTCCAGGAATATTGAAGTATTGGAAGAAATGCTAGTTCTGTTTGCTTCTTGAGCCACTAGGCAAATCTCGAATAAGAACACAGACATAAAATAATCAGATTTTCCTACTTTTTCAGCAGCTTTACTGGAGTTCTATTTTCATATGTAGATATAATAACTGTTTTTCATGGGAGATAGTTCCCAGTGTTAATGCACTGCTGAAATGTATTTTCTTCTTTTATGGCATAGAAATTTCACACTGAGACAGAACTTTCTGGATATGTGGGCTCATAATCACATTTCTGGAGAGACTATAATGGTAGAGACCATGCATCATAATTGCTATAAAAGTAAACATTGACCTTTGAAATGTATTTTCACAGTTTCTTATAAAAAATGATATGATTTTAAAATAGGTGGATCAGAAAAGCTAACAGGTGACAGTATAAGCAAGAACATCATTACCACCAAAGAATCAATAACTGATCCACAAAGTCACGGGATACTGTTGTACGTTGTGTTTGTATCCTAGCATGCATTTAAGTCTCCTATTTTAAGATAGGAATAAAATGGTAAAATGGATCTTCTACTACTGCCAAAATGTCAGATGTCAGCTCACAGATGAGAGGACTGGTATTTCCTCTTTGGCCTGACAGAAATACCACTGTCAAAGAACAGAGACTAGATGTAAAAGGACCAATTTACATTTTTGTTAAAACAAGGACAATAGAACAAAAAATTAGTATCATGTCACTAACACAGAGAGACCATGGCTATGCCAGAAGGACGGCATTTAGACAGAAGGAAGGCATTTAGTGGAGTTTAGACCTGTACAAAAGGAGTATGAAATCAAAACAACTTGGCACTGTTTGGGCACCTGTAAAGTCAAAAGTGTTGGTGAGTAGCCTGAAAAAAAAAAAAACAAAAAACCAAAACTGTTATAAGTTCCAGACAATGACAAAGAGAAGGAGATATGCATAATATCCTAGAATCCTTTTTCTGTTCTACAAATGCAATCATTCAATTCCATTAAGCCATCTACTATCACTGCAAAGAAAAAATGTACAAGAAGTCTAGACCTCACTGCTCATTAATCTGATGAAAAACAGGCACTTAATGTTTAAATTTCTGCTACTTCAACATTGATTAAAGACAGAGAAGAGATCTTCTGAATGACTGGGAACAACTCAAACAAGCAAAAGCACAAATAGTTATTATTCAGCTTGGTTTACGTAATCTGTATCTCATGTTTAATACAACTGCTATGTCTTTTCTGGCCAAAACTCTGCAAAAATATGACCTAAGGATTTGCAAGCACTCTGCAAATAAATAATAACAATAATAATAATAATAATAAACCACACACACACACAAACAAACAAAGAAACCAAACCACGAAAAAACACCACCAAAAACCCAAACCAAAACCAAAAAACACCAAAACAAACAAACAAACAAAACCACCACAATTTTAATTTCCATTCAGCTACTCTGTAATATATTCTCTGAGTTGTGAGGAACAAGTTTTAAAGATAATGACCTGTATGGAGAAAAAGGTTCCAATGGAATAGTACTTTTCTTTTTTTGCTAAACAATGCATTAATGCATTTTCCTAGCTGCCAGACTTCTATATGCCTAACTGCTTGATGTTCTCTGATTTTCTTGATACTAAAACTGCATAGATACAGCCTTGACAATTTCAAATGAAACAGCTTTATATACTCTGGTACAGTAAATATATTCTCCTATGATTTGTATTCTTAACACAAACTGAATCCAATGACATTTGGTCAGTCTTTTTTTTTATTATTTTTTTTTTATTATTATTATTGTTACATAATGTAGTTACAAAGAGGTAATCTGTAAAGCTAATTTGACGTTTGGCACTCTTGGCCAGAAAACTGAATGACAAAATGGCTTTGTCATAGATAAAATAAGCACAATTCAATAAAAGTTATTGAGCTATTATAAGTTTATTACTGATTTTCTCCCATGTGTCAGATGTGAATTTCAGTGTCTTTTTTGAAAACTATATGAATATCTGTTCAGGTACTTTTGGTGAAGGAGGGGTCAGATAGCAGTTACAATATCTCTAGAGATAAACCCATGTGGTGTCTAGCATTTAGTTATAGTCCCTGCCACCCATTTCTTAGACCAACAATATTACCAATGCAGGGAAAGCAGCTTCCTTTGCTTGGGAGTTGACTTAAACCTCAGAACCCTTGGAGGAAAAGGATGTAAGATGAAGGTTTTAAACCCTGCCACTGTACAGAAATCTTTTGGGAGGACTTTCAACCCAAGCATATATCATGTAGTTTTCCATCTCCCTTTCTTATCCCAGAGAGCCCAGTTCTTACCAAGGTTGAGTAAAAACTGATCTTTAGGGCAGGAAAAAGAAAAAGCTCAATGAGTGTGAAAGCTAGCAGAATCCCCACAGGGTTTAGTTTGGGCAAAATTGAGTAGTTTCCATAGCAGATAAATACAATCCCTCTTATTCAAGCACTATTGGTTGTATGGAATGGCTCTAAAACAAGAAATCTTTTGTCAAAGGTTTTCTCCTTTCAGAAAAAGAGAGTGGGTTTGAACTATGATCATCCTTTGTCAGGTAATTTCTCCAAGCAGAATCTGATGAGTAAAGTGAGACTGAATGCAGGGAGATAGGTTTTTCCCCTAATTGGCTTGAGCTCCGGAGCTTTGAGGATCCTGCTCAGAGGTATACCCAGTGATGTATAGACAGAAGATTTCAGCCATACTGTAATTAGCTGAGATGGTGAGACATGACTTTAAAGAGTTAAGATTTTAGTTAAGGGTTAGAAGCAATTTATATTGATCAAGATGTAAGTTAGATTAGTAAATGGTAGGTTAATGATTATTAGATGCCCAAGCTAGAGCTAACTATTATATTATGAGCTTGTTTATAGAAGAAAGTGGAGTAAGTGAACCATTATAAGAACAGATTGAAACCAGTAAGAACAATGGCCAGCACCTGGACTTGGTACCAATCAATCACGAAGCAGGGGACCTTGGACAGTGCCAGAGGGTCACAGAGACCTGATGAAGACTCTCCTGACTTCATCCTTTGAGACCACTGACCCAATTCGAGACCACCGACCCAATTCAAGAGAAGAACTGCGCACGCGTGAAGGACTAATAACCTCATTTTAGTACAGAGCGGGGATGGGAGGTGCTGGGGTTATGCATATGTATTGTATGTAAGATCTTGGAGAATAAATAGAGAGCACAGAGCCTTGTTCAGGGCGGCCACGCCTTTCGGAATTGACTCCTGTGCTGCCTGCCAGTGAATAAACATTCCACTTTCTAACTTTAACTAGTTAGAGGGTCTTTGTCCGTGACTATATCGGTTTTCAATGACTCAATGGGTGGATATTAGGTGTAAGATAATCATGAAGTCACTGGGTAGTTAAAAAGCTGAAGACATTTGGGCTCTGAAAGATTGGGCCAGAGGGATGGACAGAAACATGTATCAAAGGGATTTACTCCAGGAGAAGGCAAAAGCTGTGAAAATGTAAATTTTACACAAAGGTACCTGAATCTCTGTTCTTTTATTTTTGAGGATTAGCCCATTAGAACCACAGTGGTATCTTCCATTTAAATTAGTGGTTCCCTTTAATCTCAAAACCCTTAGGAACTGGTTTCAGGAACAGGATCAAAAAGTGGACCAGCAGAAATTCTACACGTTCATACCTGATGTCTGAAGCCAATGGAAGGATCCATGGAATAGGAATAAAAAATAAGGACTTTTGAAAATTACACCAGAGCTGTTTACAAAAAGACATAACCAATGGAATAACATAAACTGCTCTGTTTAGTGAATTTCAAATAGAGGCCATCCACAAAAGGAAAAAGGATAAGGTGTTTTATTTTGAGGACTTTGTTTTTCTTTGAAGGATAAAGACAAACTTGATGCAGAAGTTCAGCCAAAAGTAAGCATGTGCCATCCAGCAAATAACATAGGGTTGACAATAAGTTACAGTCTGAAATTAGTTTGAAGGATTTTATAGCAGATCGAAAATAACTGCTTCTTTACTTTCTCAAGCATTTCAAAAGATATTTTCAGATTAAGTATATTAACCTCCACTGTTACTGACTATATCATCAAAGTAAATTCCAAATTAATATGAATGAACAAGAAATCGTGAACTCATTTTAGCAACATTTCCCAAGTCATTGTCTTTCTTCTTCATGCATAAGTCCAGAGAACTATGAACAAAGCATTGAAATTATCATTGATTTGCCATTGAAACACATATTAGCTACTGCTAAGTGCTGACACTGAAAAATCCCCTTGCATGAAACATGGTTGCTACCAGAAACAGCTATATAATGAAAAGGAATTTGGGAAAGTATGTCTTTCAGTTTTAAGATACTGCCTTTAAAATATCTCTTTGTTTTATAGTAAATATAAGCAGGTTTGTGATGATGATGATGATGATGAAATTATAATATATATAATTTAATATAATATATTATATATTATTTTATTGCATAATAATAATAATAATAATAATAATAATAATAATAATAATAATAATAATAATAATAATAACAATCCATGTTTGGATTTTCCAAACATATGTCAATAATTTTCCGTCCTCCAGCAGTAGTAGCAGAACTTGAAACAGAGTACTACATTAAGAGGAATGAAGATAAGAAAACTGGCTGGGAAGGGTCAATTAAGCCAGACTGTAGGATATCCCTACTTTCTCTTCCTACTTCATGTCCAACAGTTGTTTAATCAGAACAAGGAAATAGTCTTTCTCAATTGTACTGATATTTAGAGAAAGTATATTTCTTAGAGCCTTAGTAAACATTTAAATGACACATTTTTAAATTTAAAATCTTAAATTTAAAATTTTAATCTTATAAAAAGATTAAGAGTTTGTCTGATGTAATATGTACACTTTTCTGACAAAACATACATGCTGAAACATTTGCTCAAGTCGAGCATATCAGACCTTAACTTCCTACATGAAATAAAGTGACAGAGTTGGTCACTATAGTGACACAAGTACCCAAAAGTTCTCACACGGAAGGGAGGAACACATTCTATGTGTGGTTAGCTTGTTTTGCACACAGAAAACACCATAAAGTTTGTGATGTTAAATTAACAAAGCAAGATTAGAAACATCCTCACTGATGCACTTCAAAAACTGGAAGTCAAAGTTTCAGCATGCTATAATCTAATAGATTAGATAAAAATCTAGAAAACAGAGGCATTCAAGTTTAAAAATGGGCTTTAGAGGGAAGCCTAAAAGACAAATTCTGCTGTTTGAACCTTGCAGACCAAAACACAAATATTACTTTAAATTTTGGGACAGTAGTGAAGACAGGAGGACCAGCATAAGTCAATTTGTACAGATAGTCCCTTGGTACAAGCAGGTTACCCCAAAGTTTGCTGGGCTCATGAGTAAACACAAAGAGTAATCCAACAGAGCAGGATCAGACTTCTAACTGCTGGACTGAAAGCTAGAGGTTATTACTTTGCCACCTTGTTTACAGCAGCCTCATTCAGGTCTAATGCCTAGATTGAGAGCTATCACACATTACTCTGGAGATGTGACACGTGCAGCAGCCTTATGACTTCTACAAGCTGCACCCAATTTTCAACACCACCGCCCCAGGTTTAATCTCTGATTTCCCAGATTTTGCAGAGAATATTCAATAAACTAGCCCAGAATAAGGAGATTTAGGATTTAAACTCATGAATTTTTCTTTTTCTGAAAGAAGAGGCAATCTCTTCCATCTTTGATGGGGGAAATAAATATAAAGTTGAAGCCTGCATGCAGGTTGAAGAAAGACTATGCTATGTTGCTAATGTGGTAAAAGGTCTATAATGCGAGCTCTGGATCCAGCTAAGGAAAAGAAACAAAAACAACAAACCCTCCCAAATGTTTATTCTAGCATTCAAAACCTGTCCCAATGTTGATGGTCAGTATATGTCCAGATAAAATAAGGTATTCATGCACATCATACAAAAGCTTGGATTGTATCCTGTATTCACACACTCAATCAAGTCTTCAGATCAATAAAGGAAACTTCCTGAAATTTGAAATTGGGCCAGAATTTATTGTTTGTAAATTAATCCACTTAAGGATTTATATTGTTTAACTGCAAAGAAATTATTACAGACTATAGTCTACCATCCTTTGCAGGATTGCAGATAATTTTATAAAGAATGGCAAAGACTATAGCCTACCACTATCAGCAAATAAAGTTAATGCTTTACAAATCACACTCCTGCTTCAAGCAGTCCTCAAGTAACTAGAAAAATCTTCATGAATACTCTATGTATTTCCAGGAGAGTTTTCTTTCTTGTGAGGAAATTTTACTAACAGGCAGGGCTGGGGAAAGTGAGGGGAACAGAAACGAGGGAATTAGTATAACCAACTCACAAAGTGCAGACTGTGTGCTTTGACTAGACATTTTGGTGTTCCAAAAAGGCACTATTTGCAGGTATAAAAGTTATTTTTCTTCTTCTGAGGAAAAATGCATAATGCTTGAATTTAAATGCATCCCTAGATGCATTTTCTAGGGAAACAGCTTAAGTGGGGCATTATCATCATCATCATCATATCATCATCATCATCATGATTCTGGCACGCTCTGAGAAGGTAGTTCCCAACTGCTTTCTGTCAATGCTGGTTTGAATTCCTTTAATTCATTACACAATACCCTTCTCCTATTTCATATCTACATTTATTCTGTCCTGATAACTTGCCTTCTGAGCAGCAGATAGAGAGTGACCACTTTATTCCCAGTAGGCTTTCCAGTGACTGCAATTAATTTTTCTAGCCCAAAAGGCAGCTTTCTCTCTAACCAAAATCAAAACTGCAATTTGTGTGCCCAAACAACCCTTGTTTGTCCGGTACTAATGGTACTAGATTATACTGAATTGCACCTTCATTATCCCGAATTGTCTCTAAAATTTTTTTGGTTTAATTTCACTAATTATTTTACAAGGAGGAAAATTTTCTTAGAGTTTAGGTGATCATCTTGCAATATAGTTTCTCACTGTAAGACAATTAACTAACTTTTTACAAGGATTGAAACACCTGTGCCTGGTATGCAGAGTCATATAAATCTATCATTTGTTATTACTACATCTGAAACTGATTATAAGTGAAAATCATGCATCAGCAAGGATTTAATACTATCTTTAATTCTCAGAAGTCATATCTTCTCTAAACTGATGTTAAACTTCAATGGTTACATTGAGAAAAGTGCTGATCACCACTTACTCTGAAGGTGAAAAGGAAAACTGAAGCAATTTGTTTAAAAGGTCAGAATTTTTCTTGGTTCCTTAGAAGTAATAGAAGAAATTGTCAAGAAATGCAGTAAATACTACCTGAGAATTAGAAAATAACCTCTTTACATTGCAACAGTGCAACTCTGCTGCAATGGAACTATCTCCAACCAGGACCAAAGCCTTTAATCTTTATTACATCATTCCAACATAGTCAAGAATAGGCTGAGTTTCAGTATCAGTGACAACTGGCACTGTAAACACTTTATTTTGGTTTCAGCTGATTCAGTTGAATTGACTTTCACTGGTCAAGTTCCCAGAAATTTTTATTTTTGCAAGTATTTCTTAATGACATATAAAGAAAACCTAAGAAATACCTAATAAAGAGAACACTCCAAAAGCAAGAACTAGTGTCTGCACTTGAAGACAGGAGAGAAAGAGAAACATCACCAGTGAACAGAGAAAAATAATCCAGGGACTGCACACAAGGTCTTTGTCTTGTTTTATAGGAGCAAATAAAATCACCAAATTAATAACTCCATAGTCTGCATCAGACAAGAAGGGGATGGAATTTGATTTAACAACCCCACAAATGTGGACAAATATCTAATCTCTTTCTCTTGCTCCTAGTTGTAACATATAGAAAAACTATTACCAGGCGTTTAAGTGCTTTATAAAGTAAGCAAGTATTTTTGCTTTTTATAGAGAAGGGGAAAGGAAAGCAAATGGCTTAAGAAGATTTGTATGCAATCATAAAAAAAAAACCAAACACCTAGACTTTGGGGATTCTGGGAGAAGGTCAGATGAGGAGAGAAGAGGAGTTGTTTAAAACTAAACATAGAAGGGCAGAGTTGATACTAGAAGGCATGTGCCAGAAGTGTATAAAAAGTTAGAACCCATGATATACTCTTGATTAGTCTGGGATATAGCCCTTTTTTCCTTGATTTAGATGTTCAGGAATATCTTGGTTTCAGAGGATCAGGCAAACAGAATGCCTAGGTATTTTAGGAGGATTTCCGTTTAAACAGGGCCAGGTGGTAATTGTGATTGAATTCTATTAAATAAAAATATCATTGAAATCTGTGTATATTTTTGATTTGTTAAAACCCACATAGATCAACCGTCTTAAAGGCACCACTTGCAGAAATATTGCCAAGGTAACTGAAGTCTCTGATGATCAGGCCTCATAAGATTCCTAGCTGGATTTACTCCAAATGTATTTTAACAAGGTTTTCTACAACTTTGTGGAAAATTGATTGCTTCTTATCATTCCACATGCTTAAAACTCATATAATTTCAACACATAACAGCCCTTATAGTATCTTTACACCTGACTGTAAATAATAAATTAATGTTGACTGTTTGACAATTAGAAGAAGTAGTCAAAAGTGCTTGAAAAATTTGTAGGCCTTCATGATGACCTGTAACAATCTAACTAAAATGAATGTCAGATAAAACAAAATTAATGACTATATTTTCATCTAAAATTTCCTCTGAAGAAGCAATGCACTGACAGTTTCTTCCAGTGTCAGATGTTTTGTTTCTCCTTCTTGGTACAGAATTTGAAACAAGGTATAAAGTGCAGTCAAACACAATTTTATCTTTTGTTCAAATAACATTTCTTCAATTAACTTTAGTCATCTATAATTGCACAGGAAAAAATGTCCTTTCATAAGGGCATAACACTCTCTCTGATGAGAGTGATATAAAGAAAATGGACATGATACAGCTCCAGTTCTACATTATCTACATATTCTACATAATCTACATTATCTACATTATCAGCAGTAGGGTTGCTGTGGTTCTAGGCGATTTTAATACTTCAGTGGGTTTTCATAGGGCCATTCATTTAGTCACTTACGTGTAAAAACAATATGAGACATGACAGGCAGGAGCTCTTTGTACTGGCCTACCATTATTTAAAGTCCATTGAGCCATAGATCTTAACAGGGTTACAGCTGATTTATGATAGTTTGAGTCAGTGAAGAATCAGTCTTCCTAAGTTTGTTGCTAGTGTACATATTTTCAATAAGTTCAATAAATCCCCGTTATTGAAGAAGAGAGTAGCTGTATTATATAAGCAAGCAAGATTACCAATTACACAGAGAATTGAAATGCACTGTTTTAATGTTTTTATTATTTCTCTGGATGAAGTAATCAAATTATATTAACCTGGATGGATGTATCTAATAGACAATTATCTCTAATTAAGTAGTTCAGTTTTGTCTCAAACACTTACTTATTGGAAAATGCATCAAAAATTTCTTGTGATCTCCACTGAAAAAAAAATTTTTTCCGAACCAAAATTACCAAACAAACATAAACATTGTACTTTGTGATAAAATAAATCCTTTTCAATCTGAAAAGTGTTATGTAGTCAATTCTTTAATGAAAGCTGATATGTCTTGTCTCTCAGTAAGATGACCCCCTGTTCCATCATGTACTTTAACCTGAATACTTGTCAGTTTAGTTAAAACGCATGCACATTTGTTACATCAGTGCTATACAGGTAGTTTTTAAGAGCTTTACAATTGTTAGTGCAGGTAAGGAAGTGGAAACTATCCAGGACTCAAATACCAGTAATAATTATGGAGCAGATTGTGAAACTGTCTACACATGGCCAACATGGTTTGGCAAGTTCTCACAGGTTTGAGTTTGCTCTAAGTGTGTGGACATATAAAGCTCCTGTATCTTGTGAGTACAAGCTAGGATTACAGCCAAGCAGCAGTTCTTCCTGGGAGGGATTCCATGTCTCCAACTCACATGGCTTTTCAGCAACGGAATGATATTCCCTGCCTATGTGCTTGGACCCAAACTGAATATTTGATAAGCTAGGAAATGCCACTTCTTTCTAACAATATTTTTGTCATCACCCTTTAAACGTGCTCCACTGCCACCACTCAGGCTAAAGCAGTGTGCTGGGTTTGGCTGGGATAGGGTTAGTTTTCTTCATAGTAGCTATCATGGGACTATGTTTAGAATTTTTTATGAAGTGTTTTAGCTATTGTCAAGCAGGGCTTACATAGCTCCAAGGCCTTTTCTGCTCCTCATCTCACCCTCCAATAAGAAGATTCGGTGTGCACAAGAAGTTGGGAGAGGACACATCCAAGGGCAGATGACCCCAGCTGACCACAGAGAAATCCCCTTCCATACAGCATTGTGCTCCACAGCAAAGCCGAGGAAAGAAGGAGGAACTTTTGGAGTGAAGGTATTTGTGTTCCCAAGTCACTGTTACATGTGATAGAGCTGTGCTTTACTGAGGGTGGTTGAACACCTACATGCCTATGGGAAGTGGTGAACAAATTCCTTGTTGTTTGGCTTTGCTTGCATGCACAGCTTTTCCTTTCCTATCCAAATGTCTTTATCTCAACACATGAGTTTTTCTCCCTTTTGTTTTTCAGATGCTCATCATGTCACCAGGTCTGTTTTGGCTGAGGAAAAGCAGTGGTGAAAGAACTAGCTGGAAATTCTAACAAATAAAAATGAGCCTGCAAGTGACATCCAGCTGCTGACTAGGGGCAGATGAAGCACACCATCTCCACTAGATGTACAGACTAGAGGGTGTGTCATCACAAGCTATCTTGCTCTCCCACTGAGGACGCCTGTGCTACCTTCTGAAAATCTGAATCAAAGAAAATCTGGAAAATAAATTCCAGTGTGGGGCCTAGCAGAAAAAACAAAAAAGACAGCTGATTCTATATTCTTCTCCTTCAGGTATTTTGTTCTGAAAAACAGAATTAAGGTATTATTTTGATTTTGCTCTTTGGGGAGTGGGAATGGGGGAATACCCTGATAGTATTTCATAAAGCTCATGGTATTGGAGATTTTAAACAAGTTTTTGGGTAAATAGCCCAAAGACTGAATACATAGTCTGGAACTGCACAGTAAAAGGACAGTGTTCTTATTTTAGTTTACAGCTGAAATAGAAACATTTATTTATTGCTGCAGGGAATCCTTTCTCAGTTACCTGAAGAATCAAAAGCAGAATGTGTTCGTGGCTTTAACCTTTCTTAATAACACACCAAAGATGCTTTCATTTGACACATACACCATCCTGCTACTGTCAATAGAATACATAGAACCTGAAGCACTCTTGGCCCAAAAAATTAGGCAGAGGATTAATATTCTACTACCAATTTAAACCAGTCCATATTCTTCCCAGTGATGAGACTTGTTTTCCAGACCCCTTAGCAACTCCATTGCCCTGTTCTGGACACACATCAGCACCTCAATGTCCTTCTTGCTGTGGGGAGCCCAACACTGGACACAGCACTCGAGATGTGCCCAGCACAGGGGGACAATCCCTGCCCTGCTCCTGCTGGCCACACCATTGCTGATCCAGGCCAGGATGCCATTGGCCTTCCTGGCCCCCTGGGCACACCCTGGCTCATGTTCAGCTGCTGGCACCAGCACCCCCAGGTCCTTTTCTGCTGGGAAGCTCTCCAGCCTCTCCACCCCCAACCCATGGCAGGTCATCCAGACAGTTTTTAACCCAATGAGCTGTACATCCATCCAAGCCACAAGCACCTGTTTTTTCCAGGTGAAGGCTGTGGGAAATGCTGCCAAAGTCTACTAATGTCTGGGTAGAACAACAGCCTCTCCCCCATCCACTAAGTGGGACACTTTGTCACAGAAGGAGTTCAGGTTGGTCAGGCAGGGCCTGCCTTTTACAAACCAGTGCTGGCTGGGCCTAATCACCTGGGTTTCCTGCACGTTTCATGTCATCACCCTCAAGATAATCTGTCCTATAGCCTTCCCCAGCACAGAGGTCAGGCTGACAGCCTGTAGTTTCCCAGATCTGCCATCCAGCCCTTCTTGTGGATTGGCATCACGTGATGTTTGTGAAACTCCGACTGAGGCCTCCAGTACTGATAAAATGCAGCTTGGTGAGCACTTTCATCATCTCATTCTGTACCCTTGGGTGGATCCCATCCAGGTCCATAACCTTGTGTCTGTGTGAGGTCTAGCAGATCACTGACCTTTTTACCTTGGATTATAGAGGTTTATTTCTTCTACCCTTTCCTGTCCTCCAGCGCAGGAGTCTGGGTACTTTGAGGACAACTGGTCTTATTATTAAAGACTGAGGCAAAAGAAAGCATTAAATACTTCAGCTTTTTCTTCTCTGTCACTATGCACCAGTAAATGATGGAGATTCTACTTAGGCCTTGATTTGTTGCTGATATATTTTTAGAAACTTTTGTTGTTCTTTACAGTAGTAGCCACTTCTAGCTGGCCTTTGGCTCCTCATCTTCTCCTTGCATAACCTCCATGATATCCTTGTAGTCCTTCGGAGTTGTCCATCCCTTCTTCTATAGGACATAATCTCTATTTTTTTCTCCCGCTGAGTTCCAAAAAAAGCTCTCTGTTCAGCCAGGCCAGCCTTCTTCCCCAGCATCTCATCTTTTGGGATATGAGGACAGTCTGCTCCTGTGCTTTTAGGATTTCTTTCTTGAAGAATGTCCAAACTTCCTGGTCTCATTTGCCCTTCTGGACTGCCCTCCAAAAGATTCTGTTAACAGGGTTCCTAAAAGTCTTCCTCTGGAAGACCAAGGAAGCAGAGGCAGCCTTAGAAGAAACAGCACTGCTGCAGGTAATCTCACGCTGTGACATGCTGAGGTCAGACCCAGGCCATGCTCACCAGAAGCTCTGTGCCTCCAGCCTTCACTCAGATAGCAAAGGCATCAGCTTTTGCTGAGAAGGAAAAATAGGAGGGATTGGCTTAAAATTGCCTCATTAAAAATGAAGGATTGAAAAGATTAGTCAAATACTTCAGCTACACAAACTCTTGCTGAGTCCAGAATATTCTAGGAACCTTGAAAGTTATTCTAAAGCTCTGTCATACCAAATTTTCTAAGGCTAATATGAGAGTCAGAGATTTTTTCATAAAATTAGGAATCTAAAGCACCTGGCAGGTAAAATTTTCACCAGAAAGGATTGAAACCTGAGTACTTCAGCTGATACTAAGGCACAGAATAAAGGCACAGGTTTGGTTAGAGTGAGATTGCTCTATTCTTTCGGGAGAGGGAAAGGGAGAGGGAGAGTTGTGGCCTCTGCTGGAATTCAGATGGTTTGTGGTTTTACGTGAATACCTCCACTAGCCAAGGACCCAAATATTTCCACTGTCCCAAGCAGATGGCTTCTGGAAGTCTTTTGGAGCAACTAGCCTCAAACTGTAACAGGACTGCACAGGGCAAAGCTGCACAGAAGCCATGAGCCTAACATCCTGCCAAGAATTGGTCCATAGTATCTTAAAGAAATGGAAAAAAATGTAAGAAGCGCTTGAAATAGAAATATCCTGTATTAGTATATCTAACATATTCTCTTTGGTTCATAGAGATTGACAAACATTTGGTTCCATTGATAAGCAGAATATTTTAGAAAATCCTAAACTTGCAATACCATAAAGTTCTACAGCTTTTACTATCAGTCAGGCCACTCTGTATTACATACCAGAACAACGAAATGGTTTTGTATGGTTACAGGTGAGCTTCCCTCACAAGAGATGTCAACATAAACAGGTTCTATATTCTGGTAAATATGTGTATATGCACTAAAGTATCTATGCTTTAAACTCCAACCATGTGGTCTCAAAATACCAGTTTAGAAGAATTTTATGTGAAGGAAGCTTGGTGTTGCAAAATGAAAGTCATGGAGAGTAGAATGAATAAAACGGAGGTTGAGTTCAGTGATAGATCATATTTTCATGGTTATTAACTCCTGTAGTGGAAGATAGTAAGTTTTAACTATTGTACAACAATGTTTCTTTTATTCATCATTTAAACACAAAGCAGATAGAATTGTGTGTAGCATACCCTGCTCATAGAATAGTAATTCAGCTTATTTCATGAGAGATTACATCAACTGTTATCTCCACTTTCAGAAAAGGGATTAAGTGCTGCATCAAGTCTGGGTAATAACTTTCACTGTGGTTTGTCCAGCTTGATGTGATGCCTGAAGACTGAAAGCAGCAGGTCCTGCCTGTCAGCTACCAAATAAGTCCACCTTAGCATTGATTCTGTTCTGCCCCTTCAAGGACATGCCTAAATGTTAAAATGTTGTTTCTGAGGCAATCAATATGTTGTGAAGGTGTGAATTTGCTGATTTTGTATATCATATATTTATAAACAGTGATTTAAATCAGAAAAAGGGTGAGTTTTGCTTTCTATTCTTTTTTAATCAGATAAGTACATTTGGGTAATAAAAGTGGAGAACTAAGGGAAGAGTAATGATGATGGTGCATTTTTGGTTTTTTGGTTTTTTGTTTGTTTGGTTGGTTGGTTTTTTTGTTTTGTTTTGTTTTGTTTTGTTTTGTTTTGTTTTGTTTTGTTTTGTTTTGTTTTTTAACTGAGGTTATAGCTTTTCTTTTTACTGTTACTTTTCTCTATGGGATCAAGATCATGTGGGCCAGCCAGGAAAACTTTTTTACTATACATTATATTTATTCCTGCATGGAATAAATCTTTAATTTTTTTTTTTTTTTTCCCCATTAAGCCATTTGAAGGTACTTGCTAACAAGTATGTTTCTTCTTTATTTGATGTCTCCTTATTCAGAAGCTGACCTGTTTCTGGCTACCATAAAGTCCTGTATCTCTGTTCCTCTGCACAGACAGTCCTTCTGAAGCTGCACCCCAGCTCAACATCCAGAGAATCCTGGTGGGATCATAAGTGGGAATGTTGAATATTTTGAAAATTAAAGTGCTGGCGTTTTACTGATGCTGAAACCTCAGTAAGTGAGATTTTTTTCAGGCAAAATGTTAAGCCTGGATCTTGGAGTTGGAATAGGAGGAAGATGGTAGTGAAGACTGGAGGCACCCAGCATAATGAGCATTAAACATCTTCCACTTGACCATGGTCCATTTATGAACCAAGCAATCTGCGCCTAAGCCATTTCAATTACCGGAAAAGGAAAAAAAAAAAAGAAAAAACAACAACAAAAAAACAAATAAACTAAAAAAAAACCCAAAACAACAACAACAACAAAAAATCCAGTTAGTTGCCTATATTTTTGTACCAAAATCTATATGTTGTCAAGGTGGATGAGAATGTCCCAGGAGTCTGTATGAGAGTAAGGGTTATAACATTTAGTTTGTAGTTCTGAGGCCAAGTGGCATGACCAGTCTGGACAGCTGCATGTTCTCCAAAGGGCAGCAGCCAAACTGTCTGCTAGGAAGAATCTCTGGCACACACTGTTTTCAGACTGGGTTTAGCCAATGTCTGAGAAAGCTGCAGCAGCCTCAGTGACCTTGCTGTGGACAAATGATATATGGGTGATCTAGCCCCTGCCCCACTGTTATTTTATTTAGTATTATGACATACCTACCTACCTATGTATCTATTTGTGTACATTTATCTATACATATTGTGTACTGAGTATGAACCAGTCTTTATACTGAAGTAGTAAATTGATACAATCCACTGCATTGCCTTCCCCTCCTGCTTGCCCTGCTTGCCAGAGTCTCTCTGATTTCATTCAGCATCTTTTAGTTCTGCAACATGAGAATGAAATGTCACTTTCTGGAAGGTAGTAGTGTAGTATAAAAATTCATACAGGAATACTGAACACATGAAGCACAGAACTTTAGAGACTTCAATCCATTCAGGTTTGTGAGTTCTCGAGGTAAGAGGATAGTCCTCATGGCACTGGGAGATCCTTGCACCTTTGCTCTTGCATCTTTGCAGAGGAAGAGTAAAGGAAAAAAACCATAAAAATTACAACATAATTAGCCACAGAGGTTGCTCTAAGTCCCTCCTCAAATCTTACTCCTTTGCAACAATACGCTATTGTCTTCTCTGGGGAACCATCACAAGAAGGTAATGTTCTATTTCCTTTGAAAATATGTCCTAAGTAGCAAAGTGAAAAACATCTTTTGCTTTGGGACCAGCAGCAAGAATTGATTCTCTGTTAAATGTAAAAGCACTTTTTTTCTGTCTTTCTAAAGAGTTAACAGAAATTTGCAAAACTTACTAGCATATCTCTATTTCAGAAACTAAAGAAATATATCTATATCATCTGGGAGTTACTATTATTAATACTGAATCTTCCCACATAAGAGAAGTTTAAATTTTAAAATTACTACTATGTTTAGCTTCAGCACGCATGACTGTAAGATGGATAGTTAAGCCTACAAAAGCTATATAAAAATAATTTGAAACAAACTTAAATCAGTTTGAACTGATGAGCATGTGTCTGTGGCTTGTGTGCCACATACAACATTTCCTAGCAATAGGAGGGAACTCCTGTCGATGCTCTGCATGTGAGCTGTAAACAGAAATCCCATATAAGCCCATTTTGGAGGGCTGAGGACTGGGAAGAATCCTCTGCTTAGAAGGATTTACAGTTTTACAGCTTTACAGTTTATGCAGCTGTATGCATGTATAAAACACTGCATTGAGAGAAACCAATGAGAAAAAAAACAAGGCTGGATGCTTCTATCTTGTCTGTCTTTGACCCCAGTGAAGGCAAGAAAAATAAAGTATCACTTCAGCCAAAATATTAGAATAATTAAACATAGGGGCCAATCACTCTGCATTCCAGATCAACATCTGGACATTGCTCTACCATTACCAATAAAGCCCCAAGGTACTGCCACCTCTGAGCTTTCTCTTAAGCGTCTTTCCCTGTGCTCAAAAGAACAGGATTATCTGGGATCCAGAAAGGAAAAAAATCTGAATGCTGTTGTGTGTCTTGGTACAAAAAGGACCCATCTAGACATAGGAAATAGGGAGAAAATCTGTTTTCCGATGTTTATTTAAATCTTTTGTCAAATAACATCTAATCCATGTGAAAAATACGGTCAACACTAAACATTTTAGTGCAAAATGTCTCTGATAAGGTATTTTATCTAAATAAGAATAATGTCACCTCCAGACAGGTTTTTGAAGGAAAGAATAATGTAAACTTTGTTTGCAAGAACATAACTTAGGTGCATAACCTCAAGAGAGGATTGAGAGCTCTAGGTATTGATAAGGAGTAGGTGCTTCCCTGATGAGTAGGGTATCTAAGCTGTCAAAAGGCAGAGTTTTAGATGAAGACTTGGATATTCTTTAAGCAATTTTCCTCATCTGCAGCTCTCACACAGTTATCCCTCCACACATTGTAGACTCTAACTGTGAAATTCAGATCTTGGATTTTGTTATGGAGGCCACAGCAAGTCCTAGCAGATATAAATCCTTGCAGGCCAGACTGTATAAGAAAGGCACCACTTATTGAAAGTGAGGAACTCAGTGTGGTCAGCATATCACAGTAATTCATGTGAAGACAGACACATTGTTTGACCAGTTAATGTCAAAGATAAAGGGACAGAAGTATAGATACTGAATGCCCCTTCCTTAAACTTGTTATAGCCTCTACAACTGTGCTAAGTGGGTGCAAAATTAAGCCCTTGTGTTAAGTCCAAAAAAATACTGCTACATATTATGTAGAATTATTAAAATATATTATATATTCATTTTTCAACTACATTAGTGATTTCAATGATGTCAGGTTTGGGAGAAAACTGAAGTTGAAAAGGATGTGAGAAAAAGAGTGCATAAGGGACGTTAGGAAATATTAAGGATTACACACATACAAACACACACAAAGTTTGTCTGTATCTTACATGGACAATAGTAGAGCCTTTCTTGAACCAAATGTTCTTATGCTATTTATCCATAGCTCTCTTGATAGCAGACATGATTACAACTATACTCAAGAAACTCTACAACCAATGTCCAGAGTGTGCTGACGAAAGTTGCAGCCAGCTACTTGTCAAAGGAAGCATAAAATTTATGTGAAACTCCTGAGGATGGTAAAAAAACTCCACGGTTTCATCCCTCAGAAATATAAAGAACAAAGAACTCTTGCTTGGCAAGCCTTTTTTATGCCTAAATCTCCCAGTCCTGCTGCTCTGCAGCTATTGCACTGTCTGCACAGTTTTTTCTCCATTTAGGGATTAGCTGGGCCAATTGTCAGATGCAGCCAAACCTAAGAAATAGTGTGACATCATCTGAGTGGCTGCAGATTGCAAAGTGGAAGCACCACCAGCAGTCACTAGTCTTAACGAACACAGCAGGAGAGAGAGCTCGACTTCATTTTATTTAGGAATAAACAGTATGCTTACACATCTGAGAGTAAATTATCTTTCCACATTAGATAAAATGGGATTTTAAAACAAGTAATTTTATCAAAACCACAAAATCTAAATCCCTCTGTGTGACTAGTGTGTATGCTGTACTTTCAGCAGTAGAAATAGATGTCCCTGTACTCTATGTACAATATTTATGTGACTGGAAAACTTTTGGCAGATTTTGTAACTAGGCAAGCAGAGAGGGTCATCATGACTGGAATGTGCAGCTTCCCCACAGGAAGACATACATGAACTATGAATTAGTTACTCTAAACTGACCATATGAATCACCATACTTGACATTTTAGGTGTTTAGAGAAGCCCTTACCATTCTGCCCCTTATAGGAAAAGAAGAGGGAATATAGTCTAGACATAAGAGAAAAAAGGGAGTTGTGAATATTATACAGCTTTTTTTTTTACTGGCTAGATGAAAATTACCCATAATTTAAGAAACAGGTCAAATTATTTGTATTTCTCAAGAAAACTATTATAGAAAAGTGTCATCTCCAAGGGACTTTTCTATTAAGCCCAACAGTAGGGCAGAGTTTGGGGTCATTGAAATATAGCACATTGCCAAACCAGGTCATTAAAGTCATTTCAGCTAGCAGTGATAAATAGAGAAGAACAGAAATTTTCTGCTGAGGAGGAAGCATAGACAATGACTGTGGGGCCCAAATAAACCACAGCTTGTGAAATACATGTTTTCCCCTTTCTGTCATTCATTAGTCTTCCTGGTCTGTGAAGTAATGCTTAGGAGAATATCAACACCTGATTATGACAGAAAAATATATCAGTGTGTTCAAAAGTAGAAAGGTGTGAAACCACAGACTTCTATCTAAACAAATAATGACTTTACTGAATGAAGCTGGAAGTGTTTGGAGAAGAGACTATTTATAAACACTGTCTTATGTTTCCACTCTCTGGAATTTCAGAAGTGTCATGAAGTTACTGTCATTAAGTTGTGGTGGCTTTAGCAGAGGTAGAGCCAATTTTTTTCACAGTGGATGGCATGGGGATGTGTTTGAGATTTGTGTTGAACGTAGGGTTGATAATGTGGAGATGGTTTTGCTCTTGCTGAGGACTTGCACAGAGCCAAGGCCTTTTCTGTTTTTCATATTGCTATACTGGCAGGGGAGATGGGAGTGCCAGGGAGGCTGAAAGGAAACACAGCCAGGACAGGTGACCCCAGCTGCCCAAAGGGATATTCCAGACGATGGGACATCATGCCCAGCATACAAAGTGAGGGAAGAAGGAGGAAAGGGGGGATATTTGGAGTGTTTGTCTTCCAAGTCACCATTATGTGTGATGGGGCCCTGCTGTCCTGGAGGTGGCTGAACACCTGCCTGCCCACGGGAAGCTGTGAATTAATTCCTCATTTTGCTTGGTTTATGTATGGGGCCTTTGCTTTCCTTATTAGACTGTGTGTATCTCAACCCGAGAGTTTTCCAGCTTTTACCCTTCTGATCCTCTCCCTGATGCTGCTGGTGGGGCAGAGAGCGAGCAGCTGTGTGGGACTTGGTGGCTGGCTGGGGTTAAACCATGATGAGTGTGATGGACTCCAATGGATAAATTTACTTTAAAGGAATTCAGTAACTGAATATTTGCATTTTCTCTGTTCAAAGGGGTTTATATTTGAAGGCTGCTAAATAGAATAAAGCTGATTAAGAAGGAAATCAGAGTACCTCACCTTCTCCCACCACTCTGAGTGTTAACAAGATGCATTTATAGGGGCAGCTAGGCCAATGGAGAGTAAGTTAAGTGGAAAAAAAATCTTTACATTAAGACTTTAATTCCAATAGCATTTTATCTCTAAAGTCACAAATTAGGAAAGGGTTTCAGTGACAATTAAATATGCCACATATTTTGAAATGAGAACTAGTAGCACTTAGCCATATGATAAGAGCTTTTGATCAGAGCTTTTTCAATCAGCTTTGCAAAAAATAAGCAAATATAGTTGTAAGGCTGAGCCATCATGTTCCAAGTCAGCTAAAAGGAAATGCGCATGGACAAACCCTAACTTCACAGAGTCTAAAAGGAAGTGCTGACCCAAGTTTAACTATAGTGATGTGAATAATACTACACTAATGTAGCATTACCATATGTATTATAATTCCACAGCCATAAATTTTCTTGAAGAAAACAGCTGCAGTACTGAAGTTTTAATCTTCTCAAAATTACAAGGTAGAAAAATTACTCAGGCCTCAGAATCCAAGCATCACAAAAGGAATGGTTATGAAGACTGCTATTATGGCAACTATTTTCTCTTTCTTTTTGCTAAAAGGATCTTTAATCTCTAATTTGGTTTTGATGTTTTCTTGTAATAGGCCATTGGTATATGTTTTTAAGGGTCCATCTAATCTTTTCAAAACAACCACAAATTTTCTAAGGTGTGTGATAAAGAGAGAGGGGTTATGGAAAATACAGATCTTCTGTTCAGAAGGAGGAAAAAATACCTGACATCTGGATGAGATGTCAGAGTAAAAAAGAAAAAAAAAAAACCCCACACTTCTGATTAACCTTCAAATATACTAAGGAATGAGTGCAGTCAGTAATGTATACCAGGGTCATCAGATTATCAAGTGAAGAGTCTGCCAGAGAGGTAATATGACTTCCTTCTGACTTAGATAACCAAGTTTATTCCAAAGAAACCAGTTCCAGAGAAACTCCTGTATCTCATTTCATTGTAGTGCAGATGTGAGAAGGTACATCCTTGGGTCAAGAAGCCTGGGCATGCTTTCAGACCCACTAAGTTAAATATAGTCATAGCAAGGAGACTCCAAATGGATTCTATAAGTTTCATCTACCAAAGATATCAGACTCTTTATGCATATGTCTTCCTCCTACACATGCAGTGGTAAAGTTTCTCTTGTGATCTGGGACATCATACGGCAGATCTGTCTGGAAAACGTTATAGGGAAGGCTCACAGAACAGGAGAAACCTTCCAACACTCTGCAGTCAGTATTCTGGTCACCTCATGGAGTTCTGTAAAGAAGACTTAAAGAAAGTGTATTTTCATTACCTTCCATTTCTGAACCACCAGAATTCCCTTGAGTAATTTTTTCAGATTGTAACCAGTACTTCTCTTGTTACAAGGTCATTTTTCCCTGGGAATAGGCTGTTTTAAGAAACAAGAAAAGAGGAAAAAGAAATTGCAAGATTCCTATAATAACCCTCAAAACAGACCAAGAGTTTCTTAGCCCAAAAAGACAGTGAAAGCTACATGAACTCTAGTCTTGGTTGTGCTAAAACTGAATTAATGGATTTCACCACATGGTAAAGCAGAAGATGACAGTGTGTGTAGAAATCACATACATGCACAAGTTAAGAAAAAAACCCAAATTTGCTGTGTTTAACAAAGGCTCATTGATAAAAATAGACACCTCTTCAATAACTTCTTTGAATAGTTCTACTATTTTTCAAAAACTTCTACAGTGGGGAAACAAAACTACAAAAAAATATTTAAAACAGGATACAATAAAGTAATACCTTTATTCAGCACTGAATGCCTTATTATTGTTGTAAATAGTTGTATAAATTTGTATGTTTGAAATTCTGTGGAGCAAAGTCTCATAACTTATGTTCACATAAGACAGGGCAGTACTTAGGTCTATTCTGTAGGTGGGTTATTTGAAGTGGGAACAACACTCCTCAGAGAGCTGGGATTATTAGAAATGTGTTTTCATGGCTCCCTGTGCCTATTCTGACTTGAGCGCCACTCTGACTCCGAGACAATATAAATAGAATACCAGACAATCTTAATCTCACTTGTTAATTGCAGTGCAAAATTTCTAATGTCGGAATCTCTGATTTATGGAAACTTATCTCAGGATTCTTGGTATATCACTACCTGTTCAGGGGTTATTTTGCCCTATGTTGTCTGCACTTTGAAGACCCTGTGATGATTGTCTTTGTAGCAGTCTACAGAGGTAAAATAAGAAGTGTCTTTGTTCAGTTGTCTCTACCCTTCCAGTCAAACAGGACTGTGCTGAGAGATGGAGGCAGCACAGGTCATCTGAGACAAAATGCAGAGATTATGATAACACCTCAGGCTTTGACCTACCTACAAACTTCTCTATATAGCCACAGCTCATTGGCTAGATTGTTTGTTGCCAGCAACAAAAATAGGCGCTGGCAGATGGTATGACAATGAGCTTGTGGGATGGATAGCATTGTAAATTAACCTGTAAGTGTTGGGCATTACTGCAGGCCCAGGGTGTGGGTATGTATTCAAACCAGTCCATTTCCTAGATCTGCTTCTGCTTCTACTTTTCTGCTTTTTTTCTTGTCTCCTTTATCTATCCCCTTCACTGCAGTAGTCATTTAGCCAGAAGGTTGTAAAAGCCTGCTGTTCCTCAGTCATACCTCTTGCTGTCAGACATTCAGTACTCTTCTTGATTTATGCTAGTAAAGGGCAATTCTGACAAAGTTAGTAGAGTTAAATTAATGAAGAGAACTTGGTATAAGCAAAGATTTTAGTGAATATTCATCAATACAGCCTGTTCACTGTTTACAGTATGTTCACTGCTATTTCACTTACGTGACCTCTCATAAACTCAGTTTAAATGACAAAATAGCCAGGTTTGTAATCCGTGCTTGAGCAAAAACCAAGGGACACAAGTTAATTCATCTATTTACTATTTGAGATTAATTAGTATCTAGCTGACATAATCTGTTCTTTGTTTTAGGTACAAATGTAGGAGTTACATTTACTACAGCGTTTACAACCAGAAGTCTGACTTCCTTTTTAAAGTGCACCAAAGTGACCTAGAGGGGTAACCTCCCAAATAATGGGAGGTTAATGATTTGTTCTGTATGAAACCATATAACTGAGTATCAGGTTTTCAAATGACCATAACCCATTTAAAATATCTCTACCATCAGGAAACCAACAAAAAAAAATTCAAATAATCCATTACTTTTAATTAATATTTTGGAAGTGTATTCTGACCTTTATATTTCAGTGCAAACACAAGTCCTAGTGGTTACAGATGATAGCGCTAAAGACTACTACAGCTAAAACTCATTACTTACCTGTACACTAAATGCACAGCTTTATTCTATTGATTCACCACCTTTTTTTTTTTTTTTAATTCTATCTGTTCTGTGAAATGTAGCTAATAGTGACGTTTTCTTTATGCAGAAGGTGTGCATTGAACCTGATTAATTTATACAATATACATCTTGTTTCTTAAGTCATTTAATGTTGTTTCATCTGTGATTTCATTGAAGTTTGTTATTGGTAACACATTGTTAAAATTCTAATATTCAGAAGAAGTGACATGGAACCCTGTAAACATCATTTGAGTAGGAGACACTCTCCAAGTGACCCATGAATCCTGGCTGCTATCCAAAACAAACATACCCAGCTAATATGATCCTAATGGAAAGTAGTCCTAAGGGAGACATAGAACATTGGACCAAAAAAGATCTTTCAAGAGAGGCTTCTAAAGTTTTTAAAACTTTCCAAAAATTTCTCTGCAATCAGTGCTACTGCACAGATCAACTTTCCAAGGTATGTACCCTTGCACTTGCATCAGATTGATTCAGACGTGTGATCAGTCACAGTCAGGGTAGTGTTTTAATAGGACAAAGTAATGTATTTAAACTAAAAGCTTTGTAATGAGAAAAAGCCAGATATTTAAAAAGTCCATCAGCAAAACTGCTGAGTTTACACTGACTAATACACTATATTCTGAAATGAGCATGAAAAATCATGGTACGCAGCCTGTGAAATGGCATGTGCTCTGTTGTGAAACTTCAGGTAGTATAATTTTTTATGGTCTTCTGAAAGTTCCACAAACTGGAAAAGTCACATCTAAGCATTTTCTTAAGGGATTATTGCAACTTCTCTGAGTTACAATCTCTTTTTAATTTTACTCTTCCTCTTCCTGGAGGGAGAATATTTCCCTCTGTTCATACCATAGGTAGAAAAAATCATATCTAGCTGGAGTGACTGACTTAGAAGGTGAGGTAAAAAGATACCATCAGATAGCATTAATCCTGTAGAAGGAGCTGGTCACATTGTAGAAGGAGCTGGTCACATTATGTAAGGAGTTTTTGCTTGATCATTTGTGGCTGATTGAAACAGTGGGAATTACTCACAGTTCAGTTTTGGGTAAAATTAATAGTACTGGGAAAGTTATTTTGGGTAAGATTTATACCTCCCCTTATGACTGGGAAAAAATGACTAATTTTCATATTATGGCACAAGGAGGCTGCACTCACGCAGGTACAATCTGTTTCTCTTGTAGGCCTTGATTAATGTATTTGTCATTTTTCTTCATGCAGTGTACTGCTGTTGGAACAGTACTCTAACTCTTTTGTGGAAGCAGCATTTGCCTTTCAGGCATGAGCTAAAGTACGTTAAGGATCATGTCTTTTAAAAAGTTCCTCATTTCAAGCTGGGCTGCAGGCTATAGCTACGTGTAAGGGGATTGTTAACAATTAGTATATGAAACTGGAAAAATCTATAGTGTTCAATAAGCTCCATACTCTGTGACTGGAAGCAATGACAGAAGAGATACTTAGTTCTGGACAAAAAAATGCACATGTTCCTGTGCCTCAAAAGCTACAAAACTTCCCAGTGCTTCATAGCAGTCAACAGGCCTGAAGTGAAATATCGAAAGACAGAATCATAACTATGTATCACAGAAGGAATTACAGGAATTGCTTTTATAGTAACTCTCCACAATAGCAAATAACTTGTTAGGATCAGCTCTACCAGCGATCAGAAAGGAAAGCAGCACCAGAGAGCAAAAAGGAAAACAGTTCTAAAATTGCCAGCATGCCTTCAGGCAGAAAGTATTTCTTACTCCATATCTGCTGCCAAGTGCAATCCAGGAGCATGAGAAAAATACCCATCTCACCAATAAATCAGTTTTGCATCAAATAAGCCTTCTCCCACTGTGTTCTGGACTCTGTATGTTAGCTGAGGAAAGCCCCCACTCCTATGGTGCGAAAGAAAAACATAGCAGAAATAAATGTAAACAAACTTCTGTTTGCAGAATCCATAACTGAACCGTGATAGCAAAATTCCAGGCTTCATTTCTCAAGACTAGGTTTTCAAATTTTTTAGACAGAACCTAGTTTTCTCCTTAAACAAGCTTTCTGTTAATGGGATAATGGTGAAGTTACACGTTCCAGTGCAGTTACACAGTGACCTCTACCTCGTGAGAGAGAGAGAGGGACTCACAACTGCAACCTGGGTTCACAAAGAAACACAGTACAGAAGCCAGATTTGTTCCCAGTAAAGCAAGATCTTCTTTGGCTTAGAAGATTACAGAGACCAATGAAGAGAAGAATAATAGACAGAACTGTTTTCTGTCTGCTAGAGAGATCACCCTGAGCTCTTAGTGAGTTAGTTTCAGAAAATTTTGTTTAAAATTGAAAAAGTCTTGAATTCTAAAAACTGTACTGTGTCTGGTTCTTCTGTTATTCCACTACATGCTCAGTCAGCCTTGATGTTTTGTTCCTATATTTAACTTGCTCTCAAACTGAAAGAACCTCTCCATTTTACCTGTACTTCATAAATTGATTGCCACTAAGCTGTACATTAAGCTGCATACAGCAACTACCATAGTCATTTCAGGGGCTAGTCTGCTGTTGTGATTTTCCCAGAGAAGGTGGCCCTTCCATGGCCACTCACTCACTCACTCACTCACTTCCTGGTAGGATCAGAAAAGAATGTGAAGAGTAAAAGTGAGAAAATGTGTGGGTTGAGATACAGACACTTTTATAGGTAAAGCGCATCTGCACACAGGGGAGAAGTGAAACAAGGAATTCATACACCACTTCCCACGGGCAGGTAGGTGTTAGGTGTTCATGCCTAACCAGGAGAGCAGGGCTCCATCACATGTAATGATAACTTAGAAAGACAAATGCTGTCACTCAGAATGTCCCTCTTCCTCCTTCTACCTCCAGTTTTATATGCTAAACACGATGTCATGTGGGATAAGATATCCCTGTACTCAGTTGTGGTCAGCTGCTCTGGCTGTGTCCCTTCTCAACTCCTTGTGCCCTCCCAGCTTCCTGGCTGGTGGGGGGGAGGGGGGCGGATAAGGGGCAGAAAAGGCCTGGACAATGTGTAAGACCTGCTTATGAACATCTATAACATGCCTGTGCTATCAACACTGGTTTCAAATCCAAAATGTTGCCCATGATTGCTACTAAGAAGAGAACTATTTCCACCCCAGCCAAAACCAGCACATGTGCCCATTTTTTTGTAGTGTGATTTATATCCTTATGACATAGATGATTTTTTAATTAGAGCAAAATTATTCTACCAATAGAATTGAATGTGTTTTTGTAGCTTAATTAATCAACAATTAGACACCACCAACTTTTCAGTCTGTGTATCACAGAATCACAGAATCACAAAATCACAGAATCACTGGGTTGGAAGAGACCTCCAAGATCATCGAGTTCAACCCAACCCTAACACCTCAACAAGACTATGGCATCAAGTGCCACATCCAGTCTTTCTAAACACATCCAGGAATGGTGGCTCCACCACCTCCCCGGGAAGATAATTCCAGATTTTATTAGTCTTTCAGTGAAAAACTCTTTCCAATATGCAGCCTATATTTCCCTTGACTCAGCCTGGGACTGTGTCCTCTCATTCTGTCAGCTGCTGCCGGGAGAAAGAGACCAACCCCCAGCTGTCTACAATCACCCTTCAGGAAGCTGTAGAGTGATAAGGTCACCTCTGAGTCTTCTTTTCTCCAGGCTAAACAGCCCCAGCTCCCTCAGTTGTTCCTCACAGGGCTTGTGTTCCAAGCCCCTCACCAGCCTCATTGCCTCCTCTGGACTCTCTCAAGCATCTCAACATCCTTCCTAAATTGAGGGGCCAGAACTGGACACAGCAGTCAAGGTGTGGCCTCACCAGTGCCAGATAAAGGGGAAGAATGACCTCCCTGCTCCTGCTGGCCACACCATTCCTGTTCCAGGCCAGGATGCCATTGTTCTTCTTGGCCACCTGGGCACATCCTGGCTCATGTTCAGCTGCTGTCTACCACTATCCCCAGGTCCCTTTCCTCCTGGGCACTGTCCAGCCACACCGACCCCAGCCTATAACATTGCAGAGGGGGGGTTATTGTGGCTGAAATGCAGGACTCAGCGCTTGGACTTATTAAATAACTTCATCTTACTGGACTCTGCCCATCCATCCAACCACTCCAGGTCTCTCTGCAGAGCTCTCCTGCCTTCCAACTGATCGAAACAAGCTCCCAGCTTAGGGTCATCTGCAAATTTACTAATGGAAGACTCAATATCCATGTCATCAATAAAACTATTGAGCAGAGCTGGCCCCAGCACAGACCCCTGAGGGACACCACTGGTGCCTGGCCCCAGCTGGATGCAGCACCGTTCACCACCACTCTCTGGGCTCGGCCATCCAGCCAGTTCCTAACCCAGCACAGAGTGCTCCTGTCCAAGCTGTGGGCTGCCAGCTTTTCCACTGTGGGAGACAGTGTCAAAAACCTTGCTGAAGTCCAAATAAAAACATCCAAAGCCTTTCCTGCATCCACCAGGTGGGTCACCTGGTCATAAAAGGAGATCAGGCTGGTCAAACATGACCTACCCCTCCTAAACCCATGCTGGCTGGGTCTGATACCCTGGCCATCCTGTAAGTGCTGTGTGCTGACACTATAAACTGTTCCTCTAGGATTTTTTCTCCAACATTCAGGTGGTTTTAGAGTCCTTTTGCCCTCTGCGAAGCTCTGAGCCAAACACAAGAAAGAGACAAAGCCTTCAGGTTCTGATTTTTCAAGGTTGCATGCTTCGTTTATTGTTTCTTATCTTACAAATTTCTCAGTGCCCCACAAAAGTCTGTGCAGCTGCTCGGGTATCTGGTGACTCCTCCCGAACTGGGCTGTCGTTATCTTTTATACTAATTGCTAAGTATTCTTTATTTATCATTATTTACCAATACCTATCACTTATACTAAACAGGTCATCCCTACTTTGACCCAATCTCTTTAAACTACTTTGTGCCACTGTCACTGCAGAAAATGGAGAGAGGGAAGAAGAAAGAAGAAGCAGGAGACAATGCCCCAAATCCTCCATCTTGCCCCCATTCACTTCAATACTAAAAACCCAAACCTACTGTTTTCTCACCCTGTGATAAGCTAAACTACTATCTTTCACACTCTTGTGGCCTGCAACCCCTCCCGCAGTGCAGGAAACCTTTCCCATGGACTGAGATCAAAGCCAGTGTCCCTCTGAGCTCTGGGCCAGGGTCCCATACCCCCCTGTCCAGGTCTCTGACCCTCCAGGGCAGCCAAAGGAATGCCCTGGACTCCAACATGCTCCATTACCTTACTGGGTGCTGAGGTGAGGCTAACAGGCCTATAATTACCAGGATTCTCCTTCCCACCCTTTCTGTGGGTGGGTGTCACATTGTCCAGTTTCCAGTCGTCTGGAATCTCACCAGTGAGCCAGGACTGTTGGTAAATGATGGAGAGCTGCTTTGCTCATCTGCCAGCTCCCTCACCACCCTGGGATGGATCCCATCTGGGCCCATAGATTTACGAATGTCCAAGCAGCTCAGCAGTTCTCTGACTGCCTCCTCCTGGATAACAGGGGGATCATTCTGCTCCATGACACCATCTACCAATCCAGGAGGACAGGTGTCCTGAGGACAAGCTGTCTTCCCACTAAAGACTGAGGCAAAGGAGGCATTAAGCACTTCGGCCTTCTCCTCATCTGCAATTACTAAGTTTCCTCTCTCATCCAATAAGGAGCAAAGCTTGGTCTTACCCTTCCTTTTACCATTAATATATTTGTAATAACTTTTTTTTACTGTCTTTTACAAAAGTTACCAAATTTAGTCTGAACTGAGATTTGGCCTCCCCAGTGTTTTTTTCCTACATGCCCTAGCAGCCCCATTAAATTCTTCCTGTGAAACCTGACCCTTCTTCCAAAGATGGCACATCCTCTTTTTATTCCTAAGTTCCTCCAAAACCTCATTGCCCATCCAGGCTGGATGTTTGCCTCATTGACTCATCTTTCAGTACACAGGGACAGTCTGTTCCTGTGCCCTCAAGACCTCTGTTTTGAAGCATGCCCACCTTTCCTGGACTCCTTTGTTTTTAGGGGCTGCTTCCCAAGGAACTCTCTGAATAAGCCTCCTAAATAGGCCAAAGTCTGCCCTGTAAGAATCTTACTGATGTTCCTCCTGATTTCACCAAATAGCTAAAACTCTATAATCTCATGATCACTCTGCCCCAAGAGGCCTCCAGCCACCACATCTCCCAGCCCATCTCTGTTTGCAAACAATGGGTCTAACATAGTCCCTCCCCTCGTGTGCCCACTCACCAGCTGCGACAAAAAGTTTTTCTCCATACACTCTAAGAACTTCCTGGACTGCCTTTTTCTGCTATATTATGTTCCCAGCAGATGTCTGTTAGGTGGAAGTCACATACAAGAGCAAGAACTTAAGATCCTGAAACATTCTCCAGCTGCTTATAGAATCACCTCTTCTTCCCAATTGGGTGGACGATAACAGTCTCCCAGGAGGATGTCCTTGTTGTCCTTCCCCTACTTCCCCTACTCACAGGCATTCAACTCCATTATCATTAGTTACAATTCCCATGGTATCAAGAGCCTCCCTAATATAAAGGGCCACCCCTCCAGCTCTTCTCCCTTTCCTGTCTCTTCTGAAGAGCTTGCAGCCATCGAGTGCAGTGCTCCAGCTGTGTGAGTCACCCCACCACCTTTCAGTGATGGCAACTGCATCATAGCTCTGCTGTTGCACCACGGCCTCCAGCTCCTCCTGTTTGTTACCCACGCTGCGTGCATTGGTGCACATGAACCTCAGCTGGGCTGCAGATTTCACCCCTGACTCAGGCAAAAATAAAGGAAAACACAACATTTTTTCTTTTAAAAAGAGCGAAGAAGCTGGTGCAGAGTCAGATGTACATACAGATCCAGGTACATCAGGAAGCTGTCAGCACCATAAGCCTGTACTCCCAGTCCAGGGGGGGACACTCTGAGAGCATCCACTGTCACCCCCTGAGGAGGGCTGGGGATCAGTGAATCAGCATTTCACACTGCATTCACATTGCCTTCTATCATTAGCATTTAATCAGTTTATGTAATGCGATGATTCTAAATGATAGTCACTAGACATGATGACTCAGGATCTGTTTTTATTTAGGGAGCTGTTTGGTAAAAAAATCTAATCCATATCCCCAAGTGCCACATGCAGATGCCTCTTGAACACTTTCACCTCCCTGAGAATGTATTTCAACGCCTGACTACTTTTTCAGTGATTTCTTTTCCTAATATCCAACATGAACCTCACCTGGTGCAAAGGCCATTTCCTCTCTTTCACTTGAGAGGGCAGAAGAGGACAACCCCCACCTCACTACCACCTCCTTCCAGGTAGAGAGCCATGAGGTCCCCCCTGAGCCTTCTCCAAACTAAACAACCCCAGCTCCTTCATAAGATTTGGTTTCGCATCTGTCAGCCATAGATTTGTTGTCATTGCACACAGCAGATTTTTAGGATCTTCAGAACATGCTGCCTAACCTCTAACTGCTTCTCTAGGATGGTGCAAAACTCTCATGTATTTGTCACATATGTGAGCCCTGTGAAGAAGACTCAGATATCAATGTGCAATGAAATTAGTATTTCATTAGAGTTGTTTTGCACTAGAATGTATGAGTGTTTCGTGGAAATAAAGATTAGAGGCACCAACTTGTTCCCTCCCCAGTAAAGCCAGGATTCTGAAGCCATAGATCCAATTATCTTTTTCCTCATATTTGTTTATTCCATTACATCTCTGGACTTGGAGATCATCTCTTGTTTTTGTCTCCTCCTTTGGTTGTCTTTTAACAATCTTTCTCAACTGTTGCTGCACCTCATAGATCAAGATGGAGTTTCTCAAAATAAGGTAATGAAACTGAAGTATGTTTTCAGAAAAGAAAAAAAAAAAGGTGCATTATATGCCTACCTACTGAATTAAACTAATTTAAACTAAATTAAAATTAAAGTAAATTAAAATATAATAATTTATCCTCCAACTGAGATGGACTGTTCTTAAGGACAAAAGCAAATCACCAAAGTGCCAAACTGACTTCCATCCATTCCCTTCCAGAAGCTTTCATTCATAACCAGTTAATTTGAGTGAAAGAAGGGTTTGACACCTGGTGAGTTGCATGGAATGCCACAGCAAACATGTAATGGGCAGGCACAAGTGACACCACAGGGGCCATCAGGCTGTAGCAGCTCTGGACAAGAAGTGAGAAATATAATGCATCATGGCAATTGCTAGGAGCTGAAGAAGGGCAACTTCATTTTTCTTAGGGGTAGTACATTGCTGAAGTCCCCATGTGAGTTCCACTAGCCAGATTCTGGAAGTTTCTGACTTAGCAATCAGTGGACAGCAGCTAAAAGGGCCAAATGTGAAAACAAAATGGAGATCAAATTTCTGAACCTCTTACTACAGTATCTAGATAAGCACCTAAAAAGTCACTGCATCCTAGCAGTGGCAGGCTTTGTTCATCCCATGAATTTTGTAGTTAAGTTTGCATGTTTGTGCTACACACTCTTCTGCACACTTTTTCAGGAGACTTTTATTTCAGTAGGACTAAACTGCATATAGTAAATAAGAAATAAATTTTAAAAATTTCATGGGTTGTAATGGGTTTTAGAATTTTAAGAGGTGCTTCTGGATACATTTCAAATTGAACTAGATGCAAAGTAGTTTTTTTTTAATATTTCAACCAATGCCTAAAGATCAAAAAAAATCATATATTTTAATTTCCTTTAAATATTGGAAAGGCTGAAGTTCTCACATGTGTCTGTTTGGTATGAGTTTCTTTCTGACTCAGTGCAACAAGACAGCCATCTGCCAACACAGGTCAGCTGGGAACCAGCTTCATCAGCAAAGAAAATTACACCATTTTGTGGCCTTCCATACTATCTGCTGTTTAAAAATGCAGTCCCCAGACCAGAACGGTGGAGCTGAGCCTCTGGAGGAGACATATGAAACATATGTAAAACACAGAAGAGTTCCATTAGGCAGATTTAGACTGCCTTTCCAGAGCACACAGCAAAGGTTTTGAACCCTTAAAGCAAGCTATTCCTATGTTAATAGCAACGGGCATTATGGCAATTCCTAGAAGTGGAAGATCCCTGCCCACCTAAGGAAAATTGCCATGGATGTTTCGAAACTAAATCCTGCCTTCAGAATTATTGCTTGAGATTAATTTCTCCTGATGTTTTCCATTATCTTGGTGAATATCTTAAGTAATAGCCCTCCCAATTGTTTTTGCACCTTCCAGACTAGCTGCAGGAGCCTTTTCATGCTCTAGAAGAACAAGTTATTATCTTCCCCATCCCATCTCCTCACATTTTTGCACAAACCTGGACACCCTTGAGATCTGATAGGTAAAAGACTGGGTCCTAGTAGTGCTGCTTCCCACTTACTCTGCCACCTTTGGGACATACTTTTTGTTTGCACTATAAGGTTAACATGAAGCAAAACATGTCATCAATTATTAGGCAAGCGAAGCCATGAAGCATGCCATCAGTGCTCATGCTATTTTTGGCTCCAGGTATTGGTAACTATCATACTCAGAAAGAAAACTAAGCTGCAGTAGGCTTATGTGCATTTGTTCAAGATTCATGCCATTTACAATTGCTTATATATGAATTAGTTCTACAGATATCTTTACAGGCTATCTTTAACATCAGTCGAGGAATGCCCAGTGTACTGTTGTTAATTCCAGATATTTTTAGTTAGAAAAGCAAGCAGAAAAAAGATGCACATAGTTCAAGTGGACAATTTTTCCTTCTTTATAATTAAAAGGTAAAACCAGACCCTTCTCCCTCAGAAAATCTTCTTTATGTGTAAATTAGTAACATTTGCTGTCAAAATACTAACAGCATAAGCATGATAAAACATGTAGAAGTATCTCATGTTGGTGTGTGCTATTCTTATTTATGTTTATATGGGAACACATTGCTTTAAGTGGACTAGAGCATTGCTTTACAAAAGGTCCCTCAGCCAAAGCAGTGGTCAGTGTCAGCTATACAGCAGAAAAGTTTATGCCACATTCTCCTCCCTTACATGAAGCAACAAAATGTTAGAAGACAGGAAACTGTTGGAAAAAAAAAATGGGTAATATGAGAGTTTTCCCGTCAATTATTCATTACATATTAGAAATCTATTTCTACAGGTAAGACTCTCAGCTTTAAATCCGCAAAAGTTACTTATTACATGGGCCACTGTCTAAATCCATAGCATTTGTTACTCTGTAAACTTAATCCAGTACAGGACCTTTTACAGCATCTTCATTTTAAGCATCTTCAATTTTCTCTTGGCATTACAAGATATGGATTAGTCACAAATAAAAAAATAAATCAGAGTACTTTCTCCCCTAGAAACTCACTTCATATTTGCAAATTTGTTTTAGAGACCCTTTCCCTCCTTCTCCTTATTTACCAGTATGTGTATTCACTTGGTGATTAGGTGCCTTTAAAAGCTCAAAGTGGAAGCATGACTAACTTGCTGTAATTCCATCATATTAATTTGCTTAAATGTGTCACCAATAAAGAAACTGACATCTCATAACATGAGTGATTTGAAGTATTTTTTTTTTGTTTGCTTTTTCAACTAAGAGTAGTAGTAATGTTTTATTAAAACCTTCCTGAGACTTTATGGGCTTTCCAAAAACTGAAACATTCTCGTCCCTAATTTAGCAATCATATTTTTCTGCTGCCTCTTTTTCAGTGTTTACAGCTGTGAGGTTGTTGAAGCATGACATATTCTTTCTGCACTGCACTTACATAATATATAGTATCTTTGTGTTCTGTTCAGTGGTCTACACCCAGTCTGTTCACAGGTAAATGTGTGTGGGGGTGCTGCTTCTTTAACTGATAACTACCTAAGCAGAAGCCTTGCTCTGAATGTAGCTTCTACTAGAACGGGCAGAAAAACCTTACTTACTTATATGAGGCTCCATTGTCACAACTAAAATAGCATGGTTGAAAAAGAATTTTTAAGAGAAGGAAAGTTGCTTTTTAATGCCAGATGTTACAGCACTTTACAGCTGTAAATGTGTTTTATCATCAAATCTGAAGTAAGAGGAGCAGATTGTGACCTTGCAGCAAGGCCTCTACAGCCTCTAGAACCCATATCTTCTAAGTGATTTCTGATTATGTTGAAATATAATGCAAAACAAAAACTGAAATAAAAATGATTAAGCCGCACTAGGAAAGCCTGGTTTTGACAACAATGAATTTTTAAAATAAAACACAATATGAAAACCCTTAAAAAGTTGTTCTGTAAAAACAATAGATACAACAGTGAAGGTGAGTTCCTGCAGAATAGAATATATTTGTGTGGTTACAGCTCTGTGCTTTCACTAATCTGCGAGTAGTGCTACCTGAGAGGTGCTGGGCAGCGATGCACACAGATGGCTCTAGGAACTGCTGCCGCGTGAAATAATGGCTTGAACTGGCTGACAGAGACAGCATGGCAAGGAAAACAGGAATGATGCCTTTCTCTCCCTGTCACATCTTTGAGAAAGGAACAATACTTGGAAATGCCACAGTGTTGGCCAGGTAGAACTGCGAGGTGTATATACACATTGTATAACTCCTACACAGTCTCTAAAGCTGGAGTAGAATTCCACCACAGTAATAACTTTTGGAATGCATATGACCATGAACAAGAGGAAAACTGTGTAGAGAAATGTTATAAACAATAATTGCAGACTCTTTATTTTATATTCTCTGTTCCTTCCTTTCCTAAAAAAAGTTCCTTATTACTGTTTGCAAACAATAAAACCAATCACTTTCTTACTTTCCAAGATACCAAGGGTTTTCAAATATTTTTGAAAGTTCAAATTTACTGATATTGTACCCAAAGCAAGTTGGTTTTCTACAACATTTGTATATGTTCATTAAATTCCCTATGGTAGAAATTTTTCCCTGATAGAAATAACTGAAATAGAAATAGAAAATAAGTGGACTTTCATTCACATTCTAGTGTAAGAAACCAGATGGGGAAATTAGAATGCCTGCCTTTAGGTGAAGATGCTGGCGTATCAGGAACCTCAGAAACAAGGCTGGAGGAAGTCAGTTGATGTCATGCAATAATACCACAATGTGAAAAATACAGAAAATATCACACAGGTCATGCCAGAAATTGAGCGATAACACATTTTAGAAACCTTAGCATCAAAACAAATAAAAGAACTGACCATAATACTCTGTAACATGGCATCTATATTAAAAACACAAGCCTTACATGAAAATCTCAAGTCTACATGGAAGGCAGACAGTACTGAGTCTGTGTTACTGTGTTAGGCAGGGTCACAACACTGCCTGAGATGCACTAAGAAATTTAGGGGAGCTTTAGGAGCAGGAACACAAATGTATTAAAAGTCTTCAATATTCAAGTATTTAAGGGAAGCAAACCTACTATTGCAAACTTCCGGGGTATTAAAATACCTGAAACAAGGTGCACTTCAGAGTCCGAAAGCACTATATGACTGGAGTACCTCAGGAGCACCAGTAAGTGCATCCCTAAGGGCACCCAGTGAAAGTGAGACCTCTGCAGAAAAACTGACCAGGTTCTTTTTTACAGTGAAGAAATGTTTTGGGGTTTTGTTTTTGGTTTTGTTTTTGTTTTTCATGGTAGAAAAAATGAGGATATTTCCAAATAAAACCATTTTCTGAAGTGGAACAAAGTATTTTGGTTTTTTTCTAAAGGATGCTTTCTAACGTGTCCTCACATTATGGGGAAAAAAACAACCTTGGGGTTATTATAACTCTAGGAAAATGTGATCTCAGTAGTTGAAATCAGTCATAGAACAAACAAAATGCTATGAACAACCGTTAGAAAGCAATGAAAGTAAAACAGAAATCAGCCTACAGCTGCACAACTTTGAGGCTCATCACTGTCTCAAGCAGAGTGGGCATATACGGAAAATAAATCAGCGAAGAAAAATGAGGGCAGCTAGAGGCACAGGATAGCTGCCATGCAACACCCAGTCGGGTAGGCTGGGAATCCTCATTGTGCAATCAAGATTGCTTGGGGAGAAATATGATTCAGGTCCACAGATAAAGAGGGAAAAAAGGAATAGCATAGAAAAGTGAGATACCAAATCCAATGAAGTCTAGTCTCCGTCAAGGCAAGAAATGGTAGCTGTCTTACAAAGATGGACTTGAAACCAACACGAGGAGGTGGCATTTCACAGAATAGGTGGCAGATTGATGACTCCTTGCTGCAGGATGTTGAGGATGCTATCTCAGCACAAATGAGGACAGAGAAAGTACTAGAAGAGAGAGCTACTAAGAGTTAATGAATACACAAAGGAAAACAGGTAAAGAAAAGTTATTATACTGAAAATGGAGAGACTGGAAAAATCTTATGAAAAATATCATTGATGCCAGTCTCATGGGCATCCACTTTAATGCTGGAGACAGAAAACTGGGCAAGACAGACTCTTGTCCTGCTATGAACATGGCTCTTGTCTTGACATGAACTACAGCATAACTATGAATTTTAATATTAAAAAAAAAAATAAAAATCAAAGGGCGTTGATTATGGGTCTGAAAAAGAAGAGCTGGCTAATCAGAAAGATTAATTTAGACAGTGGAATAGATGGAAGATCTTTCTGAAAAGACAGTTGTTTCTAATACTCATCAGAGGTACTTGGACTGGTCAATTGAGAAGAGCATTCAAGGATAAAAAACCCCATAACCCCAGCTAATTTTAATAAATTTTACTGTTGTATTTTAATGGCAGTCAGAAGAAATATATTTTCATTTTTCCATAATTTTTTAAGGAATTGAAAACTACTTGTTATTTCACTGTTTCTAAGTTTTCATTAAGGTATATTTTGCGTCTTGTACATTTAAAGTACGCTAAACCATACCAAAACCTCTTTTTTTAACTAAACTTAACCTGACCTAAATCAGGAATTATTACATGGCTTAAGGGAAAATTTGTTGACCCATGAAATAAAACTCACCCTTTAAAGCAAAATATCTTAGATAAGCTTTGATGCTTGCATCACAAAAGAGAAGCCTCTGAGCCATCTCCTCTTCTGATGAATTTCTGCATAAGGCCAGGGTGTTATTAGCCCATGTTATTAGCCCCACAAAGATTCATCAACTCTGAGGGCTGCCAGCAACCTCCCAGAAATGGCTTAAGAATAATTAGCGAGATGGCTTGGTCATAGGTGTTTTGAAAAAGCAAGAAGGTTTAATTAAAGAGAAAGTAACAAACTATACAGAACAAAAGAATAAAAGCCGTACACAGTGTGGGAAGTCCCTTGCACCTGCTAAGACACTCTAAAAAAGCGTTGGAATCTCTGTGCTTTCTCTAAAGTATTCAACTATCTCAGAAGGAATTTTGGCAAGCTGCCCAATAGAAGATACCTACCTCCCTTGAGGAACAGCCCAAGTGTCCAACTGGTGCTTTTGTCCTGGCACTGGGCCAGGACTTACCGTGAAAAAAGCATAGAAGTTCCTAGTTCTTCTTCCTTAAAAGTTATGGGGTGAGGCTTAGACTCTTTTCCTAATATAAGAACACCTGCTCAGGTGTGGGGGTGCACTTGAACAATCTTCCTTTACCAATTCTTTGTGCTGTAGTCTACAACAAAAACTAAATTTCCTGGATTATCTAAGTGAGTTTTTTGATCTTGACATAAGAATTTTTTACAGGAAGAACTGTCTTTCCTTGGAACAATCTCACCAGAAACATAGTAATTGCTCCTAAGCACGGATAATTGATGAAAGAGCCCAGTTCCAAAAGAACTTGTGAGCACATGTATCATGTGCTATACATATTCTAGGGGGACAAAGATTTCCTTTAAAGGGACACTTTATAACCTGCATAGAGTCTTACTGATCTCAGTTATTTTAATTTTACAACAATGTAATTAGAAAATGTTATCGTCGAGACAATGATATATACCTATTTACTCTTGCCATTCTTATCATATCAGAAGACTATCTCTGGCAAACACTAATTTGCCACAGTTGTAGTGTAAATAATTCAGCTTTAATCAAAAGCCACATCTGGTCAGGCTTATACAATAAAATATCCATGTACTAGCTTTCACTTGAATTTGGTGATTTTTATATGAATACATCATGGTAGAGAACAACACATTCAAACAGCTGCAGTCAAGACACAGAGGCAAATTCAGATAAAGAGCTGAAATTCTCATTTAAAAATACATCCCTGTGTTCTGTAGTAGGCAGAAACTTGTACTTTGTTTATCTGTGTTTGCTTGCTCCCACTGCTATCATTCAACCAGAAATCAGTGGGAGTTGCATGTGTCACACACAGCAGAAGACAGCTTTAAAACCCACAGATGGTCACTTGCAGGGCAGTAATATTCTGCCATATCTCTCTAGTGTAGTAGGGTGGGTAGTGTAGCTAATGTCCTGGCATGGTGTGCCTGCACAAGACAAAACGTCATTATCAAAAGAATGACTGCATGCTATTCTAGATACAAGGAACAAATCTGTTCATAATGAGAGTGATAAACCATTACAACAGGTTGCCCAGGGTGGTGGATGGAAACATTATGATGTTATGATATTATGATATTATGATAATGAAACATTTAACGTCAGATTAGAGAGGGCCCTGAGCAATCTTACCTAGTCTAAGGTGTCCCTGTTTATGGAAGGTGGGTTGGACGATGTGATCTTTAAAGATCTCTTCCAATCCAAACCTTTCTGAGGCTTTGATTCTACGTTGGTGTTACTGCAAGAAAAAGCTAGTGTGAAGGAGTCTGTTGTGACATGATTTAAAGGCTGTGGCTTGATGGTGTAACAAACTGTTAGGTATATATATATAGGAGCAGATAAAAGCAATGAGATGCCCTCCCCCACACACCCCTATTCTGTCCTAGAATTAGCTAGCATTTTGTCTTGGGGGTTTGACTAGTATGTTACTTCACTCCTAGTTAGAAATATTTACCATCCAGTTGATATCTAGCCATGGACAATTCATTCTCCGGGGTTCATTGCTAATATTTTCATTCAAATGAAATAATTATTTTCCCTATCCACCTTTCCTACCCTGGTGTATTTACCTGTGCAGTTCTAGCTTTTGCCTTACTAAACCAAATAGGCTGCCACCTTTGGGAATATTTTAGCTGACTGCATCCTGCAGGCAAGTGTGTAAATTCAAATTGTGAGTTAGCTCTGGTACAAGAAACAGCTAAACCAAAGCAGTTTAGAGCCTGATTTAGGATAATTTGCTATACTTCACAGCAAGACTCTTCTTTTTATTGAGTTCTCACCCTTGGTTCCTCTAGTTTGACTAAGAATTTCTATGTGACTTCATATCAGAATCTTACTGAAATTCAGAGTGAGGCTGCTTTTCTTTGAAAAATCTTTAATTTCCTTATGAAAGATAAATGTTGACACAGTCTGTCTTTGATATGTATTTTATATTATTTTATGTATCTTTAGCCATTATTCTTCTCAGCATATCATAATGCTTTGTATGTTATTCAGATTAGGCTAAAAGAATAGCAGTTATTTGGATTGCTTTTCTTAATATTTTCCTCTCCTGTAATACAGCCAGGAACATTGCTATTTTGCAAACAAATATTGTTCCACTCTTCTCAGTAGTCTCTTGTAAAAACACTTTTTTGTGCCAGTAATTAAAGTATGAGCCTTTTTAAAATCCAAAACTCTCAAATGCAGCATCTCCTTTACGTTTTGGTTCCTTTTTTAAGCTAAGATAAAATCCAGTGCCATACTCTCATTTACATTTGCATACCAGCCTACTTTGTCATCACAAGACTGCTGCATCTTCTGAAACCTAGTGCAAAATATAAATTTAATCTTGGGACCATATATAAACTCCTTTTAACATGTACCCCACCAACCCGGTAGCTACACTTCTCCATATTCTCCATATACACTTCTCCATTTTTTTTCAGAGGTCAATAAAACCTTTACTACTTGTTTTCATTTCCTTCTCAGCATCAACCTCAACTTCCCCTTTGGCAGGTATCACTTTGCTCCTGCATGTATTGTTCCAAAAAAATGGCTTTGTTTGTTGGCCAGTTGAATTCTCTCATCTGGGTCCTTGGTTACTTTGTTTTGATCTTGAGATGATTTTTCGTCTTCCTACAGGATCTTTCTAGTTTCTGGAAGCTGAATCCAACACCCCAGATATACACAGATTTCATCAGCAACATTGTCATGGGTTAGTACAGTTTGGTTTTTTAGTTATAAAATGTATATAGTTGTATATATTTAGTTGTATATATTTAGTTGTATATATTTAGTTGTAAAATAATTCTCCAGGTCAGGACCTGGAAATTGCTTTGGAAGAGACAGAGACCTATAAGAGAGTTAGTTAGAATATTGACATCTATTTTGACTACTGAAATTGTTGGCTGTGACTTTGGGAAGATAAAACCCCTTGATTTCCTGTAGGGGGGTCCTTTTTCTTCTTCCTTTGGCCAGAGAGAGACAGGTAACATCGAGCTGGGCCTGCTGCTTTCCCTCTTTGTGGGGAGCCCCCCTTCGGCTCCCGGGTGAAGGGCGGGAAGGAGAAGTTGCTGCTTTACAACAGCTACTTTCTTCAAACTTCCCTGGAGCAGAGAAAAAATCTCTGCTGGGCCATGATGGGAGCTATGGGCACCATTTGTGCCGAGGTCACCCCAATTTACACCAAGGGGTGGGCTGAGAAGGCATTTATGATCTTGCCGGGTTTTTTTTGTGATTCTGGACTGCCTGGGTGCTCCGATCTCTGATGTTTTTGTGAGGTCTTCCTCCCTCATCAGCTCGGCTTTGAACATCTAACACCACAAGCTACAGAGAGAGCTGAAATTCTCATTTCAGTGGCAAAGACTCCGAGCAGATTTAACTCTTTCTTAGCAACATGAAGCTTCCAGAGCTTGGCCCTTCTCTGAGAGAGTAAGAAAGGACAGAGTGAACATAAAAAACAACAGCATGAAGTCAGTAGCAAGAGTGAAAAGACTATTAAGACAGAGGGTTGAAGAGCTGGTTGTTCTATTCTTACTTGAGCCATGGAAATGAACTCTATATTTAAGTCATTCCTTTAAATCATGGGAAAGATATGCATTTGGGAAGATGATTGTTTTGCATGTAGATTTAAGCAAAGGTGTTTGTGATGAACTAAGTAATATCCTATAAGATGCTTGGACAGAGATAAAGATGAGAAGCCCCCTGCGCCAGTGAAGAAGTGAGAAGATATCTCTGTACCTTGAAGTGAAGAATCCTTTGCTTTGGAGTTATTCATCTTTAAAAAGTGACACCCCAGTATGCAAAAGTCTAAGACCCATGACCCATAAGCAGCTTGGGAAACTGCTCCTGGGAGGGTCACAAAAGCAAGTTTCTCTGGGCGGTTGTTTTTGTAACAGTTTAAAACCCACAAGAGAACTGTTCTAACTTGTCAGTGGGATCCATGATTCAAAAGGATACTCTTCCCCTAATGAATTGATGAAAGACTATTATCAGATAGTGAAACTGACTGAAAATTACAAGTTTTGTCTCTTTATGTTGTTTTGTAAGAACGTGAACAGTTTGTAAGAGTAGGGAAAACTGTTCTTTGAAGTTTCATTCCATTTTAGTTTTTTTTTCCAACTTTCTGTTTTTCTATTCTTTTAGTGTAAGTTAATAAACTATTTGTTAATTTTAAACTTGAGCCTGCTTTGTTTTTCTCCTAGTCTCTCTCTCACAAAAAGAGTAAGTATCACCGTAAAGGAGACAGGTTAGTTATTATGACTGGCAAGAATGACAAGAGAATTTAGAAATGTAGTGAAACATTGAAAGCCAGGAAGCTGAAAATGTATTTGTTCCAAAAAGATGATGATAATGATGGAGTTCCCTTATCTGTAAAACTGGCTGGTTACAGAATGTTGCCCTCTGAATATAGATAATAGGTGTTTTATTACTTCTTATAAAACAAGAAGTTCGTGTTCTCTTAAATACTTTCTCAAACTGATAACTTTTTCAAAAATATATAATATTGCTAGTAGAAAATGTTCCCTTCTGGAAGGAATAAACTTTTATTATCAGTAGGCTTCTTCAGTCTACAGCATATCAATTTACAAACAAAATATTTTGCCAATAATATTTGTGGTTGCTATACCTGCAGATTATCATTTCAGAGGAAAAGCTGTAGGTCTGTCAGCAATAGATTTGTCAACAAAAGCATGCAAAAATACATTACAATGCATTTCATTCCAGAACTACTTTCAGTATATTCTTTTTTTTTTTTTCCTAACTGTTGTATATAGCTATTTATTTTGACAGCTGTGGGATATTTCTTTTAAAGCCTTTCTGAAAATAGTAAGTTTGTAGTACCTTACATGTTTCTCATTAACGTCAGGCTATTTCTCTTTCAACTATTTTATTCCAACTATTTGCCATCTAAATTATCAGATTAATTCACCCAGAAAAGGTAGTTCAGAAAAGGCTATGCAACCATCAGCTGCCTTGCAGCAGGAAACTTCCGTTTGCAACTTCCTAGTACTCAGTCAGCCTAAATTTAGATTGGATTCACTACAGGCTTATCTCCCTTTATCATTAATGTCATAGATAGTTTAGCTCAATTTCATGTGACTGGAAATGTCTCCTATGGGGAAACCAGGATAGCAAGACAAAAAGCAGTTACTGCTATTCAAGATAAAGGCTGTGCATGGAAATTGCACAGGATCTGATTTACAGGTTTGTTTTTTTTTCTCTACATACAGTTGTCAACCCTGTCGTGGTAACAAGTATCAAATTTACTTAGCCTAACCCGGAAAATATGAAGGAAATTGCAAATTACACAGTGAAATTTTTAAGGAGAGAAAAAAAAATGAACATTGGTGGAGATTTAGTCTTCAATCTGAGAGACTTTCAAAATACTTCTTCCCCACTGGAAAAAGAAATAGGTGACTTGATCAGAAATACAGAAGCAGACAACAGACAACAGAAGCAGAAGCAGCAGACAACATTAAATTAAGTCCTAAAACATTTTTAGGCTGTGCAAAAGGCAGATCTACTTGAATTTAATATCTAGAAGATGTGCTGAGGAGGAGCCTCTAGGACATTGATAAACCAATCTCTAAGAAAAGTAATGGTTTTAATAACCCTATGTGAAATGTGAGATAGATCCTTCCTATAGCTGAGAAATGGCCCCAGAGAGTTACTTACTAACGAAAATATGGTAGAAGATTAAGAAAAATGTTCTATCAAAATCATTATAAATGCTTCATTTATTACAGAAATAGATAACTTGCACTGTTTTATAAGAGATTTGTGTCCTGCTCAGAGGCATTTCAGTAAAGATGGCTTCAGTGGGAAAAATGGATTACTGACTTGGGATTTCTCCACAAAATATGCATCCTCACAAACAGGTTTTTACATGAATCTGTTATGAGGGCTATAGCATAGAAATGGAAATAGAAATAAAGATCCAAAAATCTCAGTAATGTTTTGGTCTTTTAGAAAGCCTTTCTGACCTGTGATGTCAGATGAGGCATTCACAACCCAAGGCAGGATCACAACAGGCAGTTCACTGTGCACCTCCACTGCGGAGTTCACCTGAATGACTGACTGACTCTGGTGATACTGGCTCAGCTGGAAGTGTCTGCACATTGTTAAATCACAATGATGTCCCCCCATGTAGTGGAGGAGAGCAACAGAACACAACATTTCAGGAGAGAATATATGAGTATGGGCATGTGTGTGCATGTATGGCCAGGCACAGGAAGCTGTTCTCTATCTTGGCACAGATGATGAATCATCTGGAAAAGCACTGCTGGAGAACATGGCTGTTTATTCCAAACACATAAGTGGCAATAGTCTGCCAGTAAAATACTGTGAGTTTTGTGCTTCTGTGTTGTTGCTTCTGTTCCAAATTCTAGCAGGCTTGGAGAGAATACTAGGACACAGACTTGTTCAGATCTTATCATTAGTGTTAGCCCTATGTCAGTGACATGTGCAAGGCCTGTGACACAGCTGTGAACACTATATCCGCTTCTTGATAGTGTGGGAGAAAGAGGCAAAAGCGCCATGCGGCACAAAACAAAATTATATCTATATTTTTGCATTCAGGGAAGATTGATTCAACTAGATCAGTAACCATTAGATAAAAGATGAGTTCTTTAGCTATATTTTCTACATCAATTTAGAATATTGATAGGTGATACAGCTCATATCATGCAAGAACTAGTCAAATCTCAAGGTCTTACAGAATTAACCTAATCAAAAAATCATCAGGTTTGAAGGATTATCCAAAACCAAAGTCTGGGGAGACACTGAACACTAAATATAACTTCTGCTCTGCAGTTTCACTGAAGTTGTGCCATCAGCCACTTCGTCATGACAAGAAAATCCAAACAGTTAATTCAAAGTGTTCCTCATACCAGTTCTCGAGTTATGAAACAAACCCAACCAAACAATCAACCAAATCATTCCCAAATTAAAGGTTGTTTTGTTTTGTTTTTTTTATTATGGCGTATGCCATATTTTATCAGCAGTTAATAATTGTCTTTTGTGTCTTTTACGAGTGTCTATGGTAAAGGCTGGGAGGCATGACTAATGTCCTACAGGTACAGGCTTAATAGGTATAGTTTTCTTTCATGACTGAATATTTCATTAAACTCTATCCTGAGTGATTCACTCAGGATAAGTAATATTCACAGGCACAGTTTTCCTCTGAAAAAGCATTTTTAATTTGGCTTCCAGCAGCTAGGGATGCCATTTCCAGTATCATATGAGATTTATGGCTTGTCCCAATTGGCAGCTCAGGCTCTGCACCTGAATTTTCACCTGAACTTTGACTTCATCCCCTATGGATGATGATTTAGTCTATCAGGAAGAGTTTCAGAGCACAAGAGGGTGTTATCAATCCATTTCAGAACTCATATTGAGAGTACAAAAGTTATTAGACAAAGTTAATAAAAAGCTTTTCTATAATTTAAATTTTAAATGTCACTTAAAATTCTTGCTTTCAATTCCAATCACATATCAATTTTCCCATCACAGATAAATATACAGTTATCTCAGAATCCCAAATCCTCTTCTGAAATAGATCAACTATGAATTTTTTGCATTCTTTTTGGTGGTTACTTATTTATATTTGGCATCAGAAAATGCTCTGAGAAAATCCTTTGTACTGATTCTGTCCGTGGTTCTCATCAGACATCTGCAGTGGCCCCATTTTTTATTTTAAAGTAATTTTTTATTATTACTTTATTTTGTTTCCTGAAGATCACCTCTGCTGTCTGCTTCTAGGCTACCTTAGACTCAATTCATAATAATGTTCTCTATTGCAAAAAAATTGGACTTCTTAGGACAAAAGATCTCCTGCACTATTTCTTCTATCCTAGTGTGAGAGATTCACTGTGAAAGCCTACAGTGGCAGTTTTTAATTGCTGTATGCCAGTTCAGGAAGTTCACAGGGGATCATGAATTCAGTAAAACCATCCACATCTGATGCCTGTTAATCACTTGTCAGCCTCATTTAACACCATTTGCAAGATGAAGTGTTAAAGTCATAGCTGATGCTGTTGGGAAGGGTTGTCTTGATACAGGCATCCAGAAAATCCCATTGCAATAGATGCTATTCAGATTCCACTCTGCTGCATACACCAAGAAGGAGTATTTATCTATTGTTTTTCATATTACCAAGACAGTTAACTGTATAATCCATACAAGAATGCTACTTTGAAAAGGCAGCAGTATTTTCTCACAGGTCCACAACCTGTCTGTTTCTGAGGGGAGTAGTTTTGAAATAGGAAGAGTATAAGGAGCGATGGTCAAGAGACAAAACAGAAAACAAATGTCATCTTGCCTTGTAGAATACTAAATATGAAAGTGCAGTTATTTTCATCATGATGATCTCATTATGAAGATCATGTCTAAGCCTTAACTTTTAGGATTTCTCTCCTTCCCTATCCAGCTCTAATTTTGAGAGGAATGGGCAAGACTTCATGCCTTCATATAATCGCATAAAGTGTGGTAAAAATTTAAGGACACTGGAGAACTGGAGGAGTGTTAAATTTTCTTTCAGAAATTTCTTGATAGTGAACGAGCTCAAATTTGTGGGAAAAAAATGTGGTAGACCTTCAATTATATAGGCACTTTGCATGGTTTTATCATTGTTCTCCAAACACAGCTTCAGGAGAAAAGGATTTCGATGTTAAGTTTGATCATGAATAAATGCAACAATAAAGCCTCTTTGTTGTACAGGGATATGGTTCTATATGTAAAAATACAGTTTGACTCTAAATACAATATACATTTATTGTCAATATACACTTGGAGCTTGACATATAATTACATATAGTATAGAGCTGCATTATAAAAAAATCAGAGTGTAATTACTCCTTGTACTTGAAGCTCAGTTGGGAGATAAAGGTTTCCACAGAATGTAGTAGTTTATTAGTAAGACAGAATACTGTGTTTTGAGTCAAAATTACTAGCAATCCACAGCCTATTTTGGCTTTCCACTGTATTTGAGAGCAGTACACAAAATTCTTAATGGTGATTTATCACTATGGAAATTCACTCCTCCACCACAATTTGTCCAAAAGGAGGACAAAGGGGGAAGAGAAATTCCTTTTTTTTTTTTTTTTTGGTGCTATATAGTGAAGCCTCTTGATTGTACATAAAGAGGACTTCTAAGTTTCTTAACATTTGTGTATTTTATTTTTAATTGCTGGAAGCATGCTTAAAGCCCTCATTAGATATCCTTCTAAACAAGCTGTTGAAATGGAGACATTGTAGTTATTTACCTGGTTGACAGTGAAGAATACAAACCTTTCATACTTCTGTTTTTCTGTTGCAAGACTCAAATTATATATACAACACAATTCTAATTCTAGTGCCTAGTTCAACCAGATTCATACTATATACTTAACTTGCCTTCTCTTCTTCCATGTCTAATCAACCTAAAGGCTTGATTTTTTCCAAAAATTATTCACCTACCTTATCCTTTCACGTTTTAAAGTGGACCTATTAGCTTATGCATTAAATTGAAAGAGTAACTCTTAGCACACTGTGTGAAGATTTAATTGTGCATTTCTCATTAAAGTTAATAGGGATTGTGTTGTTAAATCACACCGTGCAGAACATTCCATATTCCCTTAAGTGCCCTTTTGTTGCTGGACTGAGAAGAGGCCTGCACTGCCAGAGACATGCATATCTATTTCAGTGAGAATCTCTCTAACTGGCTTAATTTCATTTTCAGGTCTGAGTTCAAAGTCCTTGAATAACTGGTCTCATACGTGTAATCAAATTAAACCAGGCTTTTTGAGTTTTGGAGAAGAATTATTTAATTAAATGGCCAGATCTGGTATTTGGCCCAAGAGAATGGGTACCTGTATCAGCTTTCAAACGTGGTCCCTTCATTTGTGCTAACAATCATCTCTGGCAAAGCTAATGAGTGAATTTCAAATGGCTAGAGCAGTTTGATTATTTGGGTTAACATTTTCCAAGGTTGACTTCATTGTTTCCTACTCTTTTTGCTAGGCACGTTTTGGTTTGGGGGGGTATTTTTTTGTTTGTTTGTTTGTTTTTCTGAGGTTTTTGTTTGTTTGGTTTTGTTTGGTTTTTTGTTTGTTTACTTAATATATTTCAACACAAACTTAGCCCTTAGAAAACTGTTTCATTCAATGAAGAATAAGATTCAATGTTAGCTTTGATTATGTCATCTTTATAGGAAAAGATGTTTCATGATGATTTCAAATTAATGAGTACCAATGCTAATCTCTTTCACTGTGGGGAAAAAACCTTTAAAGGAACCCACTTTTATCTGTAGTAGTTTTCATTTTGGCTACATTAAATATGACTTTCACCCATCAATTAAGAGGAATCAACTGAAATTTCGATAAAAAAATAGATTCAGCTGAGGCACTTTCACCTGCTTGGTGCTGAATATTTACTATAAGGTCTTACTGTAAAAAGCTGCTATAACGCTGAATAAAATCCAATGCCTAGGATAAGAATTAAATACATAATATTGGAAAGGTAATTACAGTTTTAGCCCAAAACTATACTATTGAGGATACCACTTCCAGTAGATCAAGATTGTTGGAACAAGAACATATTTTGGTTTTTGGTGAGTCCTCTGGTAATTTCTCATAAGAAATTCCAGCCTGAGCAGCTAAGGAACTCTTTTGGGATGATGTGAAACATGAGGAAGAAGAAGGAGAATATGCTCTACTTCATAGCAGAAAACAGGAACGCTAATTAGACCTCAAAGAAGTGGTCTGCAAGGGAACTTTTGGATGTATCCAGGACACAGGTACCTCATCTGAGCATGAGAATTCTGCTGCAGGTACTTTGTTGTGTGCACATACTAAAAAATTTAAGGAGATAACGGGTTACGCACTATTTTCCCTTGTTACAAAAATTTTTCCCTTGATACACACACATTCCTTGTTACACACAATTTTGCCTCTTTTTTTGTGTGTCAACTATATATCTCAAATATATCCCTGCTATTGAGATATCCCTGCTTGATTTAAGGCTGCTGTCCTTCCCAGCACAATACCAGTAAAATGCTCCCTCCAAAGGAGAGCAATTTACCACCTCCACTGCTGCACCGTAAAACATATGGAAGTGTACCATAAATAAGAAAGTCTTATAATTGCCAAAAGACAATTATTAAATAAGAAAAAGGCCTTCTGTATTGAGCCTAGGGGGATAAAAGCTAGGAAAATACCTTCTCCTGCCTTCTCATCCCTTCTTTTCCTTCCCATGGCCCACCTCTCCCACTATTACCTTGCAGATCCCTGTACATGCTTTATATACCTTCTTGCTGGCACGTGGACAAAAAGCAGCATCTTGGGGTTAATGAACATGTGCTGACAGGCTTCTACCAAACCAGTGGAAAGGGGCTGACCTTCCTCTGTCCTGCTGTGGTGGCAGGACCCTCTCACCTCTGCAAGTTTACCTTTTTACAGAACACCTAGGTGTCTGCTGTCTGAGACAGTCCCCTGTCCATCATCATACTTTCTTGAAAGACTCCAGCAATTCCAAACACAAAACCCAGCTCCATCATCCTTTAAAAGTCTCCATCATCCTTAAAAAAAAAAAATATTATAATGTTACAACAACTTTGGGAAATAAAATAATCAGGACTATATTTTAGACTGGGAAGTACAAGAGAGTTTGAAAATTTTCAGGTTGTGATTTGAAAGCATTCTTCTGACACAAATTGTACAGGCTAAGAAATATGTTTTTAAGATACAGCTTGATTACATTTCTAGATAGTAAGCTTTGCATATTGTGGCAGAAAATAGACTGTGGTATCTCAGGATATTGCTTCTAGTTTCATAATCTTGTGATATTTACCCTGTGATTTAACATGTCTTTAAACAGTGTCATACAGCACAATTAAAATACAGCTAAAGCAAAGGATCATTCTCTCACAAAATTAAATGGTAATTACCAGGAGAAGATATACTTATAACTGATGAACCCATGGATCCAGACCTTCAGCTGGGGATGAGGTAGAAACTCTGCGCTTGTTACTACGAAGAGAAAGATCCAGCAGAGCATCCTTTTCAAAGAATATTTTGTAGTATTGCGTGAAACTTTAATTTTCCCTTGAATCAGACTAGGTTTTGGCTTTGTTGCACCTTGTAAGTCGCAGAGGTATCAGCTGCCACTAACTGCCAGCTGCTATTAAAGCCCCAGCTGAGTTCAGATGTGTATCTTTTCCCTTTAACTGCTCTGGTCTCATACACCTGTCCTGAGGTCAGGGGAGAGATGAAACAGGAAATGGCCAGGAGAAATAAAAAAAATTAAGGAGAAAGTCATAAGAATGGCATATTCAAGTGTGATTGGATATCTTAATAAGCAGCTGAAATTTATTTCAATACTATCTAAGATTCCCTCTGCCAGAATTCTCTTTACCAGAATTAATGGGCTCCTCTAGTTTTCACGTTTCCTTATATTGCACCCAGGATGATATTTAAGATTCCTGTTGTCTCTAAGACCTCCAATACTGTTTTTATCTTTTAATTTAAAAAACAATCTCCCATGAATTTTTGTATATTTTTGTGCCCCTGAACAAGGACTTGAAGAACTATGGAAAGGAAATCACTCATAAAGATTTCTACAAGCCATTTAATCAGCTTTTCTGTAGTTTATGATGTATGCAAAATCAATTAAAACAGTCTCCGATTCATGACTCATTGTTGTCCTTTGCTGTAAATCAACCTCTGCAAAGTTTATAGCTTGCTTCTCATCTTATTTAAATTCAAGGTCCAGCTGGGGGGAATAGCAAACATTTTGCTGAGGTTTGTGCTTTCCCCAGTTTTCAAGAATCTGTAGAATATTACGTGCTCACCATTGAAATGGAAATATCAGTTGAAACCTCAAGACTGCTGAAAAAAGCCTTAGCAGAACTTGGCAGGTGGCATTTTTCCCTCTGCACTGATATAAATGACTGCCCCATCATTGTGCTTCTGAAGATAAGAGAACAGGTACTGAAGTACTGGAGCTAGTTTTTGACTGAGATGAAGAACAGAGATCACTCTATTTACAGAATTTAAAATGACCATATTGTAACTGAGAAGGGAGGACTTGTAGTTCATAAAACCTAGTTTATTTATCTCAAGTACCAACAGAAATACAGGCTGAATGATCATGAAATCATGGCATCATCAAGCTGCTGTGGTATACAAGTGACAGATGCCCACCATGCTGTCCTGGCTTTGTTGTTCATCAGATCCAAGCTGCTTAGATCAAATTATCTGAGATAAGGCTTTTTCCAATACAGACTCTGTGGCATTTTTATAAGATGAGGAAGACTTTACAGTCAATATGACTCTACCTCATTCATGTAAATGCAAGCCATCTTTACAAACTGTCTTGTTTGCTTTTCCCTGTGTCCTACTCCTTTATGCTGCTATATATTTTTCTTGAGGTACTCAAATACATCATGAATTGATTCATTTGTATCCCATCCTGCTCATTTTACCTGTGTCTGAGACATAAAATTCAACATTTGCAATCTGAACCACAAAATTTAACATTCAAGTGCAGTGTCCGTTTTGTCCCCCATTTTGGTGGGATTTTTAGAGGAACTGTATCTTGGTTAAACACTTGTAAAAGTCTCTCATCCAACCTAATTTTCATATCAAAATAAATAAGAATAAACAGAAACTCCCAGGAGGGAGCAAGTAAGCACACAGCCTTCTTAAGTTTTCTTGAGCTTTCTAGTGGGACAGGATTAGACTTATATTTTTTCTCTTCTAAGCTTTTCTAACTTCAAAAAGGTGCCAATTGAGATGCTTACAGCCTTCTATCCGTATGAATATTTTTCTGACAATGCAGGATAATTAGTCTATAAGGCAAATAAACTAGCAGAAGTATTTGCAAAGGAATTTTATTTGCTAAGAACTTTATGCTATGGAAAAAACCTGTGCTACCTTGCCAAGGAGAAAATGTAGTATTCAGAGGTGTATCATGTATACAGAGAGCAGGCTTGTGGGCCTTCTCCCACTGTTCCTGCTGTTAGATTAAATAAAGTCTCAGACTCTATGAGCTAATGTTTAGTTTATGCTTTCTGAATTCTCCAAACGAAATCTGCTCCTCTTGTCTCAACATTTCAAAAGCCCACACTGGAACTGGCATTTATTTGGCAACATATGGTTATCTGATAAGAATGAAGGTTCAGGAGACTAGGGAAATTTCACAAGGAATTTGTGGGGAGATAAGAGAATACAGGCCAGCAAGCACCAAGAATTACACATCTCATTATTGTCCTGGGGTGACTTTATGATGCTGAATTGTATCCTCGTTTGTCTATTTAGCCCAAAAATAAGTTCTGCACTTTTAAAACTAGATCTGAGAGTGAAGTGGGGGTGGAGGAGAAGAGGTGGAATTCTTTCATGGCTGTATTCAAAAACATAGAGATAAGCGATTCAGCTCTCTCTCTTACAGTGTTGTCTGCAGCACAGACAGCGAGAGAGAGAGAGGAGTATTTTCCTTTACATTTTTGCTGGTTTTCCTCATTAGCTGTGGCAAGGAAAGTTTTCCCAAGACTGTGTCTTTTTTCCTGGAGTCGTTCTGCCCTGCTCTGGACTGAAAAGCCAGAAGAACACCAGGAGCTCACACCTGTGGCCCACCGGGGCCAGGGCGTGGCATTTTCCATCACTGGAGGGACTGATAAGAGACTGAGTGAGCCAAACTACACCCCATGACAAGGACACTCTCTGAATTTTCCATCTCTTCAGAACAACAAGAGGTTCTATTGTTTAATATTATTCATTTTCTCATGTTTGTGAATACTTTGTTTTTGAATAAACAGGTTTTTTCCACTTTTCTCAAAGAAGGTTGACGTCCCAAACTGGCTGGTGGAGAGATCACTTGAATTTGCTTTCAAAAAAAGACCACTTCAGAAGTTTCCTCCCAAAATTTGTCCTAAACCAGGACAATTATGAAATCAGAGGATATATTCTGTTACAAGATAAATTACAAAACACTTTACAAACTTACTGGCATATTCCAATGCTCAAGCACTAACATCCAAAATTTTAATGACATCCTTTTTATTTTAAAATCTTTTAAACCAGATTTTAAAATAATTTACTCATGTATGTACACACATGCCCATATGTATTGTCAAACATACCAAACACTTCTTAAAACAGCATTCTGGTTGCACAGCCAAACACTGAAGACTTGTGAGACACATTAAATATGGCTCCCAGCAACACAATTTTGCCTCCTTGTGACTACACCACACCACAGCTAAATCACAGCAGTTTCTAGGGATAAAGTTCTGCTATGTATACCAACAGCAGATGAAATTCCTATGGATATCTTTCCAGCCATGAGGCTTGGGAGCCTTTTTAATAAATTTGGTACAGAAGAAGAAATCTGGCAGTGCTAGTAACGCTGGAATTATTGCTGAAATCAGTTTCAGTAGAAGTGTTATTGGTGCCGTAGAATGTTTGTCATCAATTAGCATCAATTATCAAGTGTCTTATTAATCAGACTCTTACCTAAGACATTGCTTCTTTCTAATTTCACAACTTAGTAATAAGTTTATTGCTAGGGAGATCTTTGAATCATGACATTTAATTTAAAATCAGTTTTATCTCGCTGACAATGTCTTGCTAGGCAAATGCATGACTCTGGCAAAATATTTATAGCAGTTTCTGGTTTTGTTTTCAAGAGATGACAGAATGAGTTCTAGCTTGAACTCAATGATTCCCTTGAAAAGCTAACAAAAGATAACACCATGCAGAGGTTAGGTTCATAAAAAATCATATTTTCCTGTTGTTTTTGGAAACTGAAGGGAAAAGTATTTATGAAACGGTAAAGTTTAACGAATAGTTTCAAATCACTCAGAATTAGATGGCACCTCTATGATACACAAAGGTATAGGCTCAGCTCATGAAAAGCAAACTGAGAGGGGCATCACAAATTTTGTCTCTTCCCTATCCATATTCCTATGGCATGTACAAACTCGGTCACTCTAGGTGAGGGACATTTCAAACTTGGAGTAGAGGGAAGTAGTAGCCCAGAGCCTTACCTGGTGCAGTGGAAGGTCTGTCTTTTGAGGAGCACAGAGCTTCTGGTAAAAAATTCAAATGAAGCACTCTGTCTAATCTGAGAGCACCTTGCAGAGCCTTGCAGATTCAGTTAGAGGAAACCTGCATTCATATGCTTTACCTCTGCACTGAGATCCTCATCCTCCATATTAAAAATAAGCCTTGTTTAACAATACTTCCCCTTTGAAGGACACAGCAAGGGACCAAATGCTGCTCATTGCTCTGCTCCTTAAATCCTGTCTCTGAGAGCATGCCAAGAAATATGGACTTTCCCCAGGTACCTTTATTTATTTCTAAAATGTTTTTCAGGAATATTCTCATTCCAGACTCATCTTGGTCCCACAAACTGTGCCTTTTTAAGTTCAGAGCCATGACCATTTCTGAAATCATAGCATTGCTTCTGAAAACAACACTGGTAGTGAGACATAAACTTTAGAGAATTAAGGATTTTTAGAGGGGTTAAGATTTTAGTTAGAGATAAGCTTTGCTGAAATTAACTAAAGTAGATAGGTAGGCTTTGTTGAAATTAAAAGTTAGTAATCAACTAAGAGAAAGTGGGTTTGGGATCACTCTTCCATATTAAAATAACTGATTAGTTGTCAACTTTATGTTTGGTTAGCTGTGTTTATAATGAAGAATATAGAAACTGATAAATAGCTTTTAGGAACATAAGACAATTGTAGGCCTCCTCTGCCCAGAAACTCATTGAACGGTCAAGAAGACATGAAATAGGAGTCCTGCCAGGGGTTCATTTATCACATTTGCATTGAAAAGGTAGAAAGGTCAGAACGAGGAGGACTTCTTTACTTCCTCATTTTGGGGACCCCTCCCCATGAAAAGGACCACTGACCCATTTCAAAGAACAAACTATGCATGCTTAATAGCCTTTTAGCTAATTACCATATGAAGCAGGGAATGGGATGTACGAGGGTTATGAATATGCTTTTGTGTTTTGGGTATTCAATGTTTTTGTAAATAAAAGGACTCTGTAATCACCTGTAAATTGCGGTGTGAATTTGGGAGCTATCCCGCACGCTGTCCGGCGCTGTAATAAACATCCACTTTCTAACTTTAAACTGTTAGAGAGTTTTTGTCCATCTCAGTTGGGTATCGATACTAGATCAATACCCATATTTTTTTTTAATAAGTCAGTAGATTCAGACTTCAAGATGTTTATTTTTGCCTTGTTGATTCAGCCATTACATAAGCAATAACCCTAGTTCATTACAAGCCTGATCATTATCTGTAAAAAGCCTTCTTATTCAGGCACTGCATGGCCTTCAGGCTCTTCAGAAGGACTTTGTGATGGTTGCTACTTCTCAGATGAAGTGGTTTTCCTTCCGTTTTGTGAAGGGCTTCACACAACTAGACTTCAAGCAGCTCTTCATACCATTTGGTGGATTTTGACTTTTCTGAGTCTAATGGCCAAGTATACACACAGCTTAGTCCTTGGATAATTTGTTGCAGGCATTCTGGATTTGGTTTCTGTCATATATTATGTCTCCAACACCTCTTAAAAATGCTTGATAAACCTCTGAAAAAGTCTGAAGAGGTTTCATCCCACTGTATGTTAGATCTTACCTAATCATGCCAGTGATGGCCATATGCTGCAAAGGGAACACATTCAGAGAGATATCCCATGCCAGGACTGGTGATAGACATCTGTCTACTGGATGTTTCTGATGTTTGGTACATACAAGAGAAGTCTATTTTTACTTCTGAAACTGAAGCTGTTTTCCATGTCTGTTGTCATATGTGCTTCATACTTCTGTTTTACATGGACAGCCTCAAAGTCCCTGATTTTCCAAAGAGGACAACTACAGCATTATGTGCTGGAAAAACCTGATGTCTGTGAGGCATGTACCACTCATTTCTTCTGTCCTAAATGGCTAGCAGTTGAAGCAATGGGGGCCAGAACCATCCCAACACCTTACACTGAAAACTAAGGAACTAGAATAATCTTTCAACTTTGTTGGGAAGCAGGTCATCTTCGGGAATGTTGTATGCAATATCAAATTCAACTGTTAAGAGTACATAATTCTTTGAGGTTTAGAACCTGGTGTTGTATCTGAGCTGATATCATGTATCTGTATCATGGTGTTGCAGTTGAGCCTTTTGAGGCAGAAGGCAAGAGATAAGAGGTGCTCTCATATACCAAGCTAAGAACAGCCGAGATTCTCTCCATCTCCTAAACTAACCAGAAAAGACAGTCCCATGTGATCTAAGACATTTTCCCCCAATACTGCAAGTGCAAAACCACCCCAGCCAGGTGGAATAGGGACACATCTGTAGTGTGAACAGTAGTGTGAATGACACTTCTAAAAAGTTCCTATTTAGTTACCTATATAAAACTGCTTTTCAAAAAATACCATTGTGTCTATGTCTGAAAGCCTTTTCTTACTATGTTTTGTTTATAACAGGTAGTCTTTTTTCTTAAAACTATGGCATTAGGTCACTAATTTCTGCCAAAAAAAATTTACATTTTAGAAAAAATAATTCATTGCAACGTTTACCAAAAAAAAAAAAAAAAAAAAAAAAAAAAAAAAAAAAAAAAAAAAAAAAAAAATCTTCTTTGTATGTTATAGATGGTGATTTATTTAATTTTCATGTAAATTTTTGTGTTAATATGCAAAAAAAGAGAGACCTGTTTTATCAACCTATGCTAGAAAATTATTAAAGATTAATTAGTTCTTTTTTAATGTCTTCTTTTTTTTAGTTTGTTTCGTACCACATGCCAGACTTTGTGGATATGTATTTTTGGGAGCATGTCTACTATTCATGTATAGATACTTCATATGGCAGGTGAGGAAAAAATGCATATTCTTTAAAGTGAAAAAATGCAGCATCAGATTAAAAATGTTAACAGGGAGTTATGGAAACATACAATGCATTAATTTGACTCTCTTTGTGAATATTTCCTTAAATGGAGCAAAGCAAGATTATTTTTTTTACTATCTCAACAATAATCTTCGTTCTGCCTTGGCTCTTGTCATGTAAAATTTTCTGTATTTATAAAAACCCACCAAACAAACTAGTAAACAAAAACCCCTGAGAGCTGCAGTAGTAATTCAATGTGCTCAACCATAAAAAATAATTTTTCTCTTATGTTGGTGTTCCCATTGTTTTGAGAAAGTTTGAATTGAAGTGCAGACATATGCACACCAAATCCAATGCAAATCTGACGTGAATATGCTGAATAGCATGAATTTCACGGGTAATCTAGAGAAATCAGCCTCCACAAAACCAGTAGTCATTTTCACAGGGCTTCCAGAAAACATTGTAATAATTTTCAAAACTCTGTAATATTTCCTTTTTAACTTATTGCCCTGATGCTAGGAAATGTCTTTGACCTGCTCTCATAGACCCCAGGCATTTGGGTGCATTTGGGTGCATTTGGGAGCACATAAAATGCACACAGATGATTCTCAATCATTTAGATAGAATTTGGAGAACACTATCAGACATCTTAGAAATACTCACAAAAGATTTTGAGACAGATACATTGGCAAATTTCAGACTTTTTTTGTGTCTCCAATAGCACTGAATTTGACCCATTGCTATCAATAATGTCAAGTAATGGTCATATTACACTCTTCAATAAATTCTATCCTTAAAAGTAGGTATTGAATTTCAATTCACCCTCTTACTTCTACTGTGTCAATTGTCATGAGGAACAATTATTAATGAATTGTGAGTTTTTTGCACACCACAGTAATGGAAACTAGAAAGCACCTGCTGTTCAGTTTTTGTGTACTAAAATAAAATTTTCATCTTTTATTCTACCCTCTAAAACAATTTGATATAAAATATATTTAAAAAATCATCAGTGAACTTTGTGTTTTCTCAGCTGAGGTGTTTTGCATGTGTTTCTGACTGAATTCAAAATCTGACTTTTTGTCAAAGAGAATTGAAATCCTAAGAGAGAAGGTTTTTAAACAAAGTTATAGCTCATAATTAAAAAGTTTGGGGGATTGTTTGTTTGTCTGTTTCTCAAAAACTAGATGCAATTTCATTACTATTCTTACATTTTGCATGTATGACTGATCCCAGAGCATTCATTCCTCAATAAGAGAGGTTTTAGTATGTGTCTGATTTACGTCTTGTCAACACCAGCTGTCTGGATAACACAGGGGAATCTCTGCCTTTCAAGTGAGTAACAGACAAGAAGAAATGTTGAGATAAAGCCACCTGACAAACATTGCTTGCTGTCACTGTTTTAGTCTAGGGGTGCAAACTTAATCTGTGAAAGTTGCCTGACATCTAGCATTCACTAGCAAAACTTCCTTTAGCTTTCAAAGCACCTTGGTCTCTCCAGGGCACCTGTGTTTGTATATCTTTTATACAGGCTCCAGGACAGAGACTGCCCCTTCTTACAGAACACAGCACTGTGATTTGCACTTTACTGCCTGCTTGAAGAACTGGAAGCACAGTCTGGCATTCAGGAAGACAACAGAAATGCTAGTCATGGTTGACTATATACATAATATTCTGGCTATCCATGATGTCCTTGATTTATATCTCCAGTTTGCACTATTGTGACTGCAAGAGCCTCATTATCCATATACATTTCCCTTTCCAAATCTTACTGAGCTCACATATTGTCGCAATCAATTCAAGAGGCTAATTTTATGTTATCATTTTAAAAGTCCTGCAATTAGTCTTACACTTCTTGCCTTTAATTTTTTACTGGATGTCATTTTATTATTTTGCTGTAAGAGTTGGCAAACATACTTTTCTCATCTACTTCCTCTTTTGCATTTATTATGTTCAGTAACAGTAATTAATCTCCTCTGCAAGGCAAACAAATCTAATCCTCTCAGTTTCCCAGAGGAGTGCTTTCTGGATCTTTGATTATTTCTTGTCACTTAACTGCACACAGTATTTTTATTTGAATTTGGTAAATAACTTGGCTGAACTATCACATTCATCTCCATGCAGTCTGTCTCAAAGGGTAGCATAGCACTGGATTTTGTTCTTCTTGTGTCCTACTATGTCCTCATTAGCTGTATTTTCTTTTAAAGTTTTCTTTCTAAGAGGTCAAAGTTTAGCTTGAAAACCAAACCAATAACAAATTATCAGCAATGCAGATTGGTCTTTTCAAGTTTTCTAACCCTGCCTTTTTTTTTTTCCCCTGTAGATTTATTTTTATGCATTCCCTGCCTGTGAAAGTTATTCAATTACACTTATTATATATTAAGTTATTCAATTTCTCTATCACTCACACAGAATATCTGAAGTGAAGATAATACCTAGATGGGAATTTCAGTACCCCACTGCCAAGTCTGTCACTATTCACCTCCTGTCTTGTGAAGCTTCAGTCACTGCTCACTTTACCAGACTTCTGCACGGAGCCTCACATACACCTGTGGACCTAAATCCACTTGGCAGCTCTTGTGATCTCTCTAGTGCTGCTCTTGGATGAATCTGTCTTCCTGGTTCAGTCTTACAACTGCTTCAATGACCTGTTCTGGCTCCTCAGCTATTGAGGGAAAAATGCCTTAAAAACTTGTAGAAAGCACTGGGGAAACTGGAGTTTTTTTCCCATCTCAATTTACAAACGGTGAGTCTAAAAGACATCTTGAAAGCTCTACATTTACCAGCACAAATTCTGTGTCAATACAGGGGAAATTTAGCCTCAGCTTGGGAAGGTAGCACAATAAACCTACCTGTCTTTTAATTCTTTCAATGTATTATCAACAGCCCTTGCAGGCAAATGAATCAAGCACTGACAATTACAACATTTACTGGTGTATGTGTCCCGCATGTTAGTTAAAAATAGGCAAATTGAAATCTCCCTTCATCCTCTCTTCTAGCAGCCCACCACTCCTAAATAGGCTTATGAGCTTAAATCTTTATGCTCCCACAAACCTGACACAAAAGTCCAAACTATGCAAACATCTATCAACTCTCCCTCATATAATACCCTCACCCACAGAAATTTGACTTCTTGTGGCTGTATAAATTGGCAGATGGTCTGCTGTGGTCTGATAGTCAGCAACTAGGAGAAAGAGTGCAACATTTCTGGGATTCATGTACTGTGTTATGCGAATAAAGTCCACTGTTTGCCTTCCCACATTACACACATATCATCAGAAGTTAATCCTCCTAACTTCAGTCATTACTGTAACTCATTTGGACAGGCTTTCCATTTTGCGTGGTTTGAGTTTGGAGCACTGTGTACTTTATAAATCAAGTGCTATATTTTTCCACATATCAAGCTTTGTATATAATGGACATTTATTTAAAAGCACTGCATTTAAGTTATTCCTTTCTACTGTAAGAAAAATAGATGTTTTGGAAAAACCTCATAATTTCACTGGATAACAATTTATGGCTCCCGGATAGAGGCTGCAAAAATATTGATTTACTGCTTTGGGCCAATATTTGCAATAATTTAACTTCTGGCTTAATTCTTGTGAATGGTTAGATCTCACAGCTCGTTTAATACCTAGATTTTTATTTTTTTTTTTTTTAATCTTACTCCTATTCATCACATACTAACCATATCGTCAATGGTTATTTTTATTTCTGGATGTTCACTTTAATGAAGACAGTATGAGGAGATAGTAATAAAAACATATTTTTATATAAGCAGACAGCTTTTGCCAGGGTAAAGTATAAGTAAAATATCACTGCTTCACTTCTTCTCAATTGTGTATCAGTATTTAAATCACATATCAGTATTGAAGTTCATGATCATGATCTAGCTATAAACATCAGCAGCAAGTGCCTTGCTGTCCAAAATTAAGGTGCCTCCAAATATAATTGAGTCATAGAATCATAGAATCCTAGAATCATAATGTCACTCTTGTATTAAGGGCGGCGATAATAGCAACATGAGACTCTCCAGCTTAGAAGCAAGACAGAGCAATCTTTACTCTTCAAAGATCTCTTCTATAGACAGGTACAAGAGAATAAAATTTCATTGGGTAACAAACCAACACATTACCATCATTGGACAGTTAGCAACAACACCCCTCGACCGTTTCTTACAAGGAAACAACAAGGAGACAAACGACACCTGCAAAAGATGTTTTCCTTCTCCAAGGACTGTTTGGATTCCTCCTCACAATTTCTCAGGCCATGGTTCTCAGGCCAGTGTGAGAAAGTTGTATGACTTAGTTTCACAAACATTGTGCTCCTGCTGCCTCTCTCACATTCAGCATCCACATCACAGAATTGTAGAATATGCTGAGTTGGAAGGCACCTATTCAGACCATCAAGTCCAATTCCTGGTCATGTGCAGGACACCCTAGGAGTCATATCATGTGCCTGAGATCACTGTCCAAGTGCTTGAATTTTGTCAGGCTTGGTGCTGTGACCACTTCCCCAGGGAGCCTGTTCCACTGGTCAACCACCCTCTGGGTGAAAAATATTTTCCTGATATCCAATTTAAACTTCGCCCAAGTTGTTCTCATGCCATTTCCTCGAGTGCTGTGACTGATAACTTACCTCTCCACATCTCCTCACAAGGAAGTTGTAACTGCAATAGGTTTCCCCTCAGTCTCCTCCAAGCCGAAAAACTAAGTGACCTCAGCCTCTCCTCATATGGTTTCCCTCCAGACCCTTCACCATCCTCATGGCCCTTCTTTGAATGCTCTCCAATAGCTTAGTATCTGTTTTATATTGCGGCACCCAAAACTGCCCACACCACTCGAGGTGATCCTTCCCTTGCCCAGCTGGCCATGCTGTCCCTGATGCCCCCCAGGACACAGACATCTGTCCTGGCTTCCAGGGCACCAGTGACTCACGTTCAGCTTGCCATCTACCAAGACACCCAGATCCCATTCCATGGCACTACCTTCCAGCCTCTCTTTCCCCATTCCATCAAGGAGTTGCCATATCCCTGGTGCAGAAAATAGCATTTGCCATCATTAAACTTCATACACTCGGTGATTGCTCAGCTTTCTAATTTGCCTAGGTCTCTCTGCAGGGCCTCTCTGCCCTCATGGGCTTTGACAGCTCCTCTCAATTTAGTATTGTCAGCAAACTTAGCATTCCTTTGAGTCCTGGCTCTGGATTACCAGCATTAGCCAAAATTCAGACTAAAAGAATGATCTTGCAGGTGTAGTGTGGCTTGTCTCTCTCATGGAACTCCCGGCTCCATTCTCACCCCGGCTAGCTCGAGAGACAAACTGCAGTAGGAAGGAATTTCCTCAGGGTCCCAAAAGCCAGAAGTGGCTAGGAACCTTTCCCATAGCAGAGAGAGTGAGTCCCCATCGATGGCAAAGGAAGGTCTACACTTGATCCAAGGGTGAAACCAGGGCTTTATTCAGTTTTTCTTCTGTGGTCCTGCCCCAGACTGGGTCAGGAGCCCCAAACCCAGACCCTGAATCAAGAGAGAGCCCAGCCGCATGGTCTCGGACTTATATCCAGGGAAGGGGCTAAAGGCAGGGACAAGCCAATACCCTATCAGGGATAAGGTGGGAATGGAACGGGGTTGGATTACATTCAAGGAAGGACCCTGAGAGGAATGTGGGAGATGGGATGGGGGAAGGTCAGGGACAAACTTTGGAATGTTACATTTTCCAGGAGAACAGCGGGGTACAGAACAAACCATTATAAAACCCAATATTGAAATTAATTACAGTATGAAACCAGATAACACACAGCAACACTGTAGTGTGGGTTGACCCAGGCCATGTCATAATCCAACTTGAGGAGTGCTGCCTCCGCTGAGGTGTAGCGACCTGGTTCAGGAACAACATGGCAGCCACAGCCAGGCTGCTCGGACCACCAGCTCACAGACACCAGTGTGGTGGATGGCTAATGGCGTTTATTAACTGGTTACATGGAGTTATAAAACCTCTACTACATCACATCCATCTGCTTACGTTACAAGTTAGGTGTTGCTTACCTTATCAAGGACACTAAACAGCTAAGTGTTGAGGGAGGGGTTCTGTCTGCCCGTACAACGCGATATCTTCCGACCGCCTGTCCCTAATCTCCCACATCTTCCCCCCCCTCATGACTAAGTAAAAAAGTATAAAACTATAAATGTTATAAAAATATAAATGTCATAAAAATGCAAAAGCTGTTAAAGTTAGTATAATAGGATACAAAAGTGGTATAAAACGTTAGTAACAAGCGCACTTCACGGTAATTGCAGGCGTTCGACAAATAGGATGTCGACTTTCTCTAAACAGCTTCTAACAAACGACACTAACTTGTTCAAAATGCAAGGCCCAAAAATCAATACCAAGGATATCATGGTGAGAGGGCTTATTAGGGTGGAAACAAGGGTGGCTAGCCATGGGGACTGATTGAACCATGACTTGAACCATCCTTGTTGGGCCTCTCTCTCTCTCTTTCTCTGGGCTGGTCTTTCTCTCAGTTCGGCCATGGAGTCTTGCACGACTCCAGTATGGTCTGTATAAAAACAGCATTCTTCTCTCAAGGCGGCACACAGGCCTCCTTGCTGCATGAGCAAGAGGTCCAGTCCTCGCCTGTTCTGCAGGATGACTTCTGAAAGCGAGGAGATAGATCTTTCCAGAGAGGAGATGGATTTTTCAATTCTCAGTAAGTCTTCGTCAATTGTCATTTGCAGCTGAGAAAATCCTTGGTGTTGGGTCACGAGAGCTGAAACACCTGTGCCTGTGCCAGTGTCTCCTAGGCCAAGGAGCATTGCAATGGTTATACCTGTCATTATTTCTCTTTTGTGGAGCTGGATGGTTTCTTCTAAAAAGCGATACATTTCCTCTTCTTGGTGATACAGGACTCTAGGAACAATCAGAACTTGGACACAAAAGTCAGCAAGGTTATTGAATTTACCAAGGTACACACAGGGGGTTATTCCGATTTGTTGACAGACCCACATTCCTGATAGGAATGGAACTGCCCACTTATCAGTCTTTTGGCTAGGTTGGATGAACTCAGTACAAATGTTTCCCATCCGCTTTGCTACGGTTACACTTCCAAAGCATTTGCCTCGGCTTGTGACTTGACTCAGGGTAGAAACATTGTTATTACTGATTTTATATACTGTTACTTCTTTGTCGGGCCGGAGCCAGAATTGGCTGCAGATGACCGGCTGTCCCAGTCCCAGCTAGAGTCCGATTCAGAGCCGGAAGTCGACTGACTGGCTGCTTCCGGGCTCTGGAGCCTTTTGGTCAGGCTCCGACCGCGCCCCTTTCTCTCAGGGTTGGGCTGTCCTTTCCATCTTGGCCCCCGCCCCTTTCCCTCAGGGCTGGGCCATCCCTTCCCCCTGGGCCCCTGCCCCTTTCCCTCAGGGCTGGGCCATCCCTTCCCTCTGGGCCCCTGCCCCTTTCCCTCAGGGCTGGGCCGTCCCTTCCCTCTGGGCCCCCGCCCCTTTCCCTCAGGGCTGGGCCGTCCCTTCCCTCTGGGCCCCCGCCCCTTTCCCTCAGGGCTGAGCCATCCCTTCCCTCTGGGCCCCCGCCCCTTTCCCTCAGGGCTGGGCCGCTCCTTGCACCTGTGCTCCCCCCACCTCCTGCTGTGGGAGCTTCTCGCCTTAGAAAAACGTGCTTTTTGGCAAAGATTAGCTTCCGTTATCTCTTTGAGCTCTTTTCCCTTTTTCTGCTCGCGCGCCCCCTCGTTAGCAAACAAGCTCTCTTCATTTTCATTGGCAACAAGCCCACTATCTAAATGATCTTCTTTGTTTTCTGTCCTGCTTTCCCTCTCGGATTCAGCGCTATCTTGAGGCGCATAAGGTGGGGGTCCCTCCCCCGCTTTTCCACCATTCCTAGCTTCTTCAGCTAGACTGTTGTAAAATGACTGCATCTGTTTTATCCCCTCAGCGAGTGACCTTGATTTTGGAGGCTCTAATGTGAGCTCTTGCTCTTCCGAGCCTCTGCACTCCACAGAACCAACCCCATCAACACTCTGAACATTATCACTAACCTTCAGACTACATTCTTTTACACTCTGAAAATTCTCAACAACAGTTCCCTCTGAGAAAGTTTGCGTCACTGCCGTGATACCCAATTGAGGAGAAATCTTTAAACAATTTTGGGCAGCTTTCCAGGTTTCTTGCTCATGCAGAGCCTTCTGTAAACCTTCCACGACCCTTCCCCATGCCTTAAGATTTTTCCCTGAGCCAGAAGACATTGTGTCTTCAGCAAGAGCCTTAGTACATTGATCCCAAACATCTGGGTGGAGGATATCCACCGGTCTATCAATAATACTAAGTTGCAAAAGCCTCATCACTGCGAGGGTAAAATCTTTTGCTTTACAATCAATTCCCCACTGCTTATGAATCTGAGATACGACCTACACCAGAGCTTCCATCCTCTGCGTGGGTCCTGGGGCGTCCCCCTCGCCGAGCTGGCCCTGCCGCTCGGCTGTCGTTCACCCATCCAGGCGACTCCCGATCTCCCGGGTGACTCCCGGGGCTTTGGCACCACTTGCTGCCTCCGCTGAGGCGTAGCGACCTGGTTCGGGAACGACACGGCAGCCACAGCCAGGCTGCTCGGGCCACCAGCTCACAGACACCAGTGTGGTGGACGGCTAATGGCGTTTATTAACTGGTTACATGGAGTTATAAAACCTCTGTTTGCTACATCACATCCGTCTGCTTACATTACAAGTTAGGTGTTGCTTACCTTATCAGGGACACTAAACAACTAAGAGTTGAGGGAGGGGTTCTGTCTGCCCGTACAACGCGATATCTTCCGACCGCCTGTCCCTAATCTCCCACAGAGGAGCAGGATTCACCCTGATTAGGGGTCAGCAGCTTTATCTCAATCCAGGTGGGTCACCAGCTTGACCAAGACAACCATCGCCAGGGGTCTGCCACGGCTACCAGTGAAGCAAAAGGAGTGGGTATGACTGGGCTTGCCCAAAAAGCAACTTATTAAGGTGGTTAACAAAAACCAGAAGCCATACACAGTAACCCCAAGGGATGAAGTGCTGGGTGGGCAGCCTACAGAAGACCAGTATTACAAGGAACAGGACATTATACAACCCAGGCAACAGAACAAAGAACCCATGAGCAATCGAGATTCCTCACTCTCGGGGTAAATCTTGTCTAGCTCCATACCCCAGTGCATTACCCCCATAATGGACTCAAGGTAAAAGACAGAGGTGCTCTTTTTCTTCCTCGGGACCACAGTCCCACAGGTTTATTGTAGAACTCACAGCCCAGGAGGAATAGAAAGAGGAGGAGATTTTTTTCGCAGGGATTTTTGAACCCGAGGTTGGGTGGAAAGAGGCAGGGAGAGGAACCACAACCAATGGGAAACAACTTAGGGGGGTGGATGTAGGAAGGGACCGACCAGAGGATACCAACACTGGAACTTAGAGGGGGTACAGAACATACCATGTGTAAAATATAATAAAACTATTTTTGTGTGCAAAAATGATAAGTCACCCAGTGCAATATAATTTTAAAAATGGACTAACTGTTTCATGCACTACAACAATGAACAACAACATAACCATATATGGAAAAGAAACTGACCAATTATTAACACATAACCTTGTACAGAAACTATGATATAACCCATATTAACATAACTAAACCCATAATTCCATGCTTCTCAGCAAAACTTATCTAGATATTCTCCTTCTCAGCACTCTGTTTGTCAAGGCCTTAAGTTGATGCCTCCTCTGTGGTCAGCCAGGACCATCTCACTGCCACTCCCTGTCTAAACAACTCCCACAGGGCTGGATGCCAGGCACACACAAAAGCCACTCACTCGGTCCCTTCTGCAACTGGAGAGAAGAGAGAAAATTTAACAAAGGGTTCACGGGTTGAGATAAGCACTGGGACAGATTTCTTACTAAACACAGGTTTGTCCTTCTTACCAAGGACAAAACAGGTTCAACTTAAAGATATGAAGTGAACTCACCGCTAACAAAATCAGAGCAGGATAATGCCTCCCATGGGAGACAGTTCTCCACGATCTTCTCCAATGTGATTCCATCTCATGAGCAACAGCTGCCTGAGAACTGCTGCAATGTAAGTCCATCCCACAGACAACAGTCTTCCCCAAACTACTGCAGCATGGGTCACTCTTTCCGTGGGGTGCAGCCTTTCAAGGATAAGCTGCTCCAGCATGGGAGCCTCTCTCCACAGGTCTCCTACAGGCTGACAGCCTCCTCTCAGGCATCCACCTATTCTGGCATGGGAGTTCTCCACAGGGTGCAGGTGGATCTCTGCAGATGGAGCTGTGCTCCATGGGCTGCAGGGGCACGGCTGCCTCACCATGGTCTGCACCACGAGCTGCAGGGCAATCTCAGCTCCGGTGCCTGGAGCATCTCTTCCCCTCCTTCTCCACAGAACATGGCGTCTGCAGAGTCATTCTTCTCACATGTCCTCACTCTGCTCTTCTTTGCCTGGAATTAAAACCACACCACAAGCTTTGTTCAGATTTCTTCTTAAATCTGTTATCACGGGGCATTACCAGCATTTCTAATTGGCCCAGCCTTGGCCAGTGGCACATCCACCTTTGGAGCCACCAGGGACTGTTGGCTTTGCCTGACGTGGTGGAACCTTCCATCAGCTTCTCACAGAAGCCACCACTGTGGCCCCACTGCTGCCAGAACCATGCAAAATCAATGCAATGTTCCATCTCACAAACCATCTCCTCACAGTCTCCAGTAGCCTTCTGGAGAACCTGGGGAAGAGCTGTCTCAGTCTTACTTTCTTCATACTTTGCCAGACAACCATCAGCTACAGGAAAAACGTCTCAATGTAAACCTATGCATCGAGCTTTGCTTCTGTAATCCAACTTTGTCTTTGGAACTGCTATCAGAAAGGCATCAGCACCCTGGACCCTGAGACAGCCACCTTCTGAGGCTAGCTCATTGCTGAGCTCTCTACTTGGCATTGCCAAAGGCTCTTGCAGCTTTTTATCTTCATGTCTCAGCATGCACAGCTCTTAAAAGCCACTAGGTAAATCAAGTTTGTCAGTCTAGTCTGTGGTTTTTTTCCCAAATGAAAACTAAACCTGGCTTTATATTAAAAAAAAGCATGTGGATATTGTTCTCTTTCTTTACAAATATCTGGAAAGTTTATTTCTTTATAGCGAACTCAGCAGTAACATTTTGTCATAGTGTTTTTTCTTGCAGCTGAGACCTTTTAAACAACCCTGGGAAACTTAAAGACCTTTATTATAGAGCTTTTCTTGCTCAGCTTCTGTTCTTATGCTGAAAATAATTTAGAATTTATTGTCCTCATTAGTGGCTTTTTGTACAACTTCAGATTCTGCTGCTGTGCTTGTTTAGTAATTTCAAGAGTATTTTAGGTTTTCCAAAGACTTTCTAAATATTCAGCTTCAACTTTTGTTTGTATATACGGAGAACGCTTTTAAGTGCCCCATGTTGCCACCCTCTTATACTTGCTCCCAATATATAGGTACAGGTTACAACTGTAACTTCATCTTTTTGCACCCAAAAAACCTGGAATTCACGTTAGCAAATGCCTGATCTGGCAGCTGAGTATTTGGCCTTTCCTGTGTGCTTCTTGATCACACAGGAAAAAGTGGACTTACTTCACTCTACAGATACATCAAGGTTAGAACAGTGCTCTATCCTGGGGCTCTCATACTCTGCTTCTTGCTTGTGCCCACACTGGCACAGCTGTTTTATATTTGTCCATGCATTAGTATGGACAGTAGTGGACATCACCATGAAACTTCTCTTAAAAACTTTATATTAGCTTTCACAAGGTATCAGTTTCCCATGCCTTCTCCAGATTTTCCATTCAAAAGTATTTATTAGTTCCATCTTGACCCAGAAAGTGGGTTTTGTGGATACTTTGTGGTTATATCCTGATATCTGTACTGAATTTTAAATTCAGAGAAGGGATGTAGCAGAATATTAGGGGAAGGAAATGTTTAATTTCTGTCATATAATCAGCATACTTTTGTCCATCAATCAAAAGTTAATTTATTTTCTTCCTTTGTGGTACATAACTTCAATTGTTTCTTTCCTCTGCCCTTGTTTCTTTTCATTCTTACAACAGCTGCCAGTTAAATTAATGTCTTCCAGCAGGTAGGAAGAAGATGCAATTCATGTTGTGCGCAGATAATATTAAGCATCCAATACTGTGAAATTACACACTCCATTTAAAAACAGTTGAGAGGAGGAGGAGGGGGTGGAAAAACAAATTATTAGCAGCCTGTTTGTCTGTCACACTGCAGATAAAATCTGGAGAGAAAATAGGAAGAGAGTGGTTGGGAAAGCAGTGGGATCTTACACTGTAGGAGGCCTTCTTGTGATTACTGCTCATGACATGGGGATTTTGCCCTTCCTGTCAAAAACCAGCTCGGTAACCACTTGCACACACCTTGGAAGAATGCTAGTATGAAATATTCAGTAGGTGTGCACTTCAAAAGCTTATGTTAGCTACATTCACTATGTTATGTTAGTTCACCTGGAAATACATAATGCCTTTAAAACACAAATTGGCTCTCAAAGGCTACTCATCTATTTTCCACTCTGTTTTATGCAGGGACAAGAATGTGCCCTTTGGTGACTGCAGCTGATAGCTGCAGATAACAGCCATTCTACTAATACTGTCTTCTGTTTTCAAGCCCTCCCTCATCATGTCCAAGCCAATGTCCATTAGGCTCCAAGATTTCTTTCTTTATTTATCTTTAGAATCAGAAGCTGTAGCCAGTTCTTCCAAGATTTGAAGTAAGTTTGAAGGTCTCCAATAGAACTTCTCTAAAAAGGGAAAATCAGGATACCACTATCAAAATACAAAGTACCATACTCAGCTGCAGATCCAAATTCTGCACAGTTGCAAAAGTCAAATTCAGGAGTTTGGAGTTACTGCTGGTGGTAAGTGAAAACGCCAGTACTCCTTTCTGTGTGAGTGAAATAAGCCTTCTCTCTGGAGTCTACCTAAAAATATCATGGAGGAGCATCCTCACTGACAGTTGGACTTCATCAACTGATCTTAAAAACTCTGAAATTTGTTGATGAACACCGAATAGTTATTGAATTGTACCTCTGCAAAGTCACAGCACTTGGAGAATCACCCTTATCTTAAGAAGTAAATTAAGCTTCTTTCATCAGCATAACAACCTTGTTTTCTCTTTGGGTGACTTGTATTCAGTAGTGTTTCTCTGTTTAAATAATACATTTGCCTGAAATAATTAAAAAAATGTTTTAGAAAGCTACGTGAATATGATGTGATGAGGCAAACCACTGTGCCTCTGGTACAGATCACCACAGCTGTCCAATCTGTGGCAGCTTGCTGGTGACTTGAATGGTCCATTAAATTTCATGGTCTGATTCTTCTCTCTCCACGAAGTCTTGCAAAATGAGCTTTACAGGAAACCGAGTAGCTACTGAACTTGCATATCTAAAGCTGCAGTTATGCAGTCATTCAACAGAGATGGCTCTTCACTCCTTCACTGACCTCTGAAGCTGGCTCAGGACCATAGGCAGGGGGTAGAGGGCTGGAGCCAGCAAGGTTTGGCTGATCTGACCTAACACCTCATCTCTACCTCTACCAAGCCATTGGCTGTTACTGAGAGGAGGTGTAGGAGCCAAAGGACCAACTCCTGTCCTGACAACTAGAGGAAGAAGAAGCTCCAGTCATTGAGGCACTCTCCTCTCTCTGATTCTCCCCTTTCCCTATGGCAATGCGCTTGGGTACTATTCCTGCTTTCTCTCCTTTCCCAGAGAAGAGACTCAAGATGAGAGGGGGCTGTTTGGAAAGTGGCATGGCTCCTCTCAGGAGCTAAACATATGTGAGCAGAAGAGGGAAAGGTGGACGAAAGATTTCTGGCATTTGTTTTCCCAATTCACTCCCTTGTATAAGGGAGCCCTGCTTTCCTGGAGATGGCTGAGTATCTGCCTGCCCAGTGGAACTGATGAATGAATGCCTTGGTTTGATTTTTTTTGCTTCTACAGCTTGCAAACACAGCTTTAACCTGTTAAAATATCTTCATCTCCACATGCAGGTTCTCTCACTTTTACTATTTGATTCTTTCCCCTATCCCACTGGGGTGAGTGAACATCTCTGAAGGGTTCTGTTGTCAAATGGTGTTAAACAATGACAAACCTGAAAATCTACTTATCTCCTCCAGGCTTTCTTAGTCATTTTTATCTTCTGAGACTCCTGAACACTCTTTCCAATCCTGCCTTCAAGAACTTTTCCCGCTCAAAACTCTTCTGCCATCACTGCAAAACTGAGTTCTGCCACTGAGTCAACCCTGATGTTTTCTCCACCTGTATTAACTGTACATATATAGATTCCTGGGTGTCAGAAAGGTTATGGTATGTGAATTTGTTAACATACTCTTCTGACAATAATTTCTGCATGAGTAACAAATCCTCAAATACAAAGCAGTATTTTCCTAAATACAGCAATTATACAGTAATTACCTGTTGTCCTGGTTACAGGAGGAAGATCCCAGTTTAGGACTGTGTGGGTGTAACCACAGTGTGTATTCCACAACCCTCTACTTCATTTCTGGTGAACTTCTAATGATGGGCCGTTTGCAGGAGCTGCCCTCTGCCCAACAGACCCCTCAGGCTACAGGCTGGATGTTAAATGAGATAATTAAAAGAGGCAATCCTGCAAGGCAGGTAGTGTTTCTTTTTCTTCACACCTATGACTGAGCTGTGGTAACTCTCTCTGGGGAAGCACCAGCACAGTTACACCCATTCTGAGGGGTCATCTCTGCTGATGGGCCACAGTGGACTCAATGACACCAGCAGAACAGGCAGATGCAAGGACACAGACTCTCAAGGACTTCCAAATATCCCATGACTCAGAGTATTACACCATTCCATTGTGAATGTCCCCACCCTAGGGGAGGTACTGAGCATCTCCACCTGAACCTGAGCTATAAACCTGTGGATTTGGGGACTTGGGACAGCACCACTTGACAGATCTGGTGAAGGATCAGAACTCCCGCAGGACTGCTGCTTTTGACAAGACTGTGACCATCACTTCAACAGGACTGCAACCACCACTTGATAGGACCGTGACCATCACTGACCAACAGCATCCCTGTTGTACTCTGTGGGTTTAAGCCAGTTCTCTGTGTATCATTGCATTTATTGTAATCTTTCTATTCAATTCCAACACTGACCTGAAAAATCTCTTAAGGTAAATGAATGGGATTAATTTCTCCCGGCAGTTTACTTCCAAATCAGTACACCAGTTCTTCTCCAACTGTCTCAACAACCAGGCTTTGGTTCTCAAACCACCTTTTTACTTACGTCAATTACATTGTTTCTATACATTGGTGTTATGTCTTAATTTAGCTTCATATTCTGAACAACTGAAATGCTATAAAAACCTACACTTTAAAACTAGAAGAATTCATCTGTAACATACACAATTCTTAACTGTGCCAAGCTGAAGTCAAGTTTGAGCTGAGAGTGTTTGGAAATAACCCCAAGTGATATTTTTCTCATCATATTTTCCAAGTAAATTTATCTCTCATTTCTGATGTGGTTGCTGCTGCTCAGTTTTATTTATAAATCTTTGAAAATAGGAATTTATAATGAACACACAGTCAGTTTCTTAAATTAAAGCACTGAGGCGCTAACAAGTAAGCACCACTATAATCAAGCTAATTAAAAGGCCACGTTAAGGATAGGAATCTGCATATGAAAAGAAACATAATTTTCCTGATGGTAGTTTTACTATCCTCTTATATTTGCATGCACCCTGTAGAGTCTCAACATCATTTGAAGCTAATCTACTTAAAGAAAAATCAGGTTTTTACCTCTTAATCTCTTTAAACTAAAGCAGTATTTCTGGTTTTGACCAACAGGTTCTGTGTTTTTCAAAGTTCATTCTTTGAAGAACTGAAATACTTTAATTTATCCAGAGCAGCAGATGCACAGCACACTTGGGGACAAATGAGATGAGTGAGTTGTATACTGAATTTTTAATGACATTTCCCTGGTAGAGACTTCAGAAAGCAGTTTTGAAGACTACAATCTAACTCGGTAATGAGCAGTTTTCTTCATTTCATAACTATGTAGGAAGATTACTATGGACTTCTGTATTCAGAAGCTACTGCCGGACATTTTGGTGTTTGCTCTTTTTTTTTTTTTTTTATTGCCAGAAAAGTAAAAAAACGGCACAGGGAAGACACTAACAAAAACCAACATGAATTGCATACAAATTCTCTTTCCATACTCAATAAAAATCCTTTCTGTGACTAAGTCTTACTTAATAAAATTCCTATCTTGGTGACAATTTTTCAAGCAGAAAAGACTATTTAGGATTTAAAACATTTCAAGGAGCTCTTAAGTATGTGATGTAGACATAAATTCAGAGAGAAGGACACTGAGGTCACTTGGATTTTAGCTGTTAAGGAGCATGAGACTCATACCTCAAGTTACATACTTTTTTAGCTGTAGTTTTGAAAAATATCTTTACAGTTCCATTGCTAAATAAACATTAAAAACTGAAAAAGTAATTTCATAATTTTTAGAAAGATTGCTGTGGACTTGCAAACTTTGTATATATAGTGTCTGTCAATCATTAAAGTCTCTCTTAACAGTCCAGATAATGTCCTAGAGTTGTTAATGATCCTGTGACTCGGAGAGCACTTGCATTGTGGAGAACCAGTTAGTTAGCTGTGGTTTACTTTATAGGGTTTCTTTGACCACAGTCTGGTTTTTTTTGCTGGTTGTCTTTAATAAGAAATTGGAGCCAAAGTTTTTCTGGAAGTTGACTACTACCTTATACATTGTAAAGATCTGCAAATATTTCCAAACATGTCATTTCGCTGCTCAGTGAAAGACTTCTATGAGTAAGTCAACATGTTCTGTCACATCTTTGCATTTCTTCCGTGATTTAAGTTCCCTTTAGTTGATTTCCAGCAAAATCAGATTTAGGAAAGCTTTTGTTGACAACAGTTAAACAATGAAGGAGTTTATTATAATCTTCCAGTCATTTAGTTGGATTAATGCAGTTTTTTCTATACTAGGGAATCTTCCTCAAATGGAAATAAATAATTCATCAGGAAAGTACTGTGCTGGCTTCCTGATGTGAGAAAGAAGAAAAAATTTCACTTATGTTTTCCATACAAAGATTTCATATCCATCTGCATTATCCTACAGCAACTTAAAGCTACCACAGGGCAGGCATAACATCTTGTAAAGGAAAATGTGTGTCAGGCCACAGCCCCACCTGTACAGATGCATTGGGTTATTCCCTCCCAGGTGTAGGACTCTGCACTTGCCTTTGTTGAGTTTCAGACAGTACCTCTCTGCCCATCTCTGCAGCCTGTTGAGGTCCTTCAGAAGGGCTACACAGCACTCAGGGTATAGGACCCTGTTCCTAACTTTGTATCCTCAGCAAATAAGTTAAGCAATACTGGGCCCAGTAATGAACCTTGTGTGTAGTGGTGCAGAACTGTTTTATTAGGTTTTTGTAAGAAGTTTATGTTATGGTTCATTTCACTGTATCCCCAATTTTGTATCCCTTTTGTGTCGTCTGTATAATAAGGTGTTTTGTGTCAATCATCCCACTCCTCACATGGCATGTAACATCCCTCTGCCCCCCCTCACTCCGGGGCAGCCTGTCTATCACTCCAGGGGTCCCTCCCAGATTGCGAAACCTCAGGGAGAGGGCTTAGGGTGGACAGGTAGCCTGGGGGAATTCTTTTCCTCTGGAGGTGGTTGGTCCGAGGCTTGGGGGTGGGCACACCTTGTTACCCCCTGAATCCCCTGATTTGTTGTCTTGTTGTATCCTCCCTGGAACCCCTCCCCCGCTTATAAGGGAGAGGGAGATTCAAAGTTTTCTCTCTCCCAGCAGCTCTCTCCCAGCTGCTCAGCTCCCAGCCTCTGAGCTCTCGCCTCTGAGCTCGGAGCTCTCTGCTTCTCAACTCTGGAGCTAATAAACATCTTTTAACCTGCTAAGCTGAGAGCCAGCCTTTTCTCTTCTGCTGCTGTTGACTGTCTCGACATACGGGGTCCAACTGCTAAGCCGAAGCCGAAACGAACTGGATACATCTGTATCTGTGTTGACCGAGCTAGCCAGAGGTCCTCTCCCGCCCGGAGCGGGGATAAAAACCAGATACACTTGTGGGATGCTGTTAGTGAGTGAGGCCCCCAGCTAGACCCTGTGCCCATGACTATAAGCCTCTGGGATCTGTCTTTCAGACAGTTCCATGCTTCCTGAGTTTGTCTATGAGGATGTTGTGACAGACAGTGTCCAAAGTCTTGCTGAAGTTGAGGAAGAAAATACCCACTGCTGTCCCTTCATCCATCCAAGTAGCTCTTTTATTGTAGAAGGCAATCAGGTTAGCCAAACACCTGATCACCTTTAGTGAACCCATGCTGACTGCTCCTGATCACCTTCTTGTCTTCCATTTGGACAGAAATGGCTTCCAGAAGGAGGTGCTCCATCACCTTCCCAGGGATCAAGATGAGGCTGACCAGCCCATAGTTCTCTGGGTCCTATTTCTCACCCATTTTGAAAACTGGGGTGACATTTCCTTTCCTTCAGTGCTCAGTACCTCTCCTGATCTTCATGATCTTTCAAAGGTGATCACAAGCAGCCTCATTATGGTGTGTACCAGCTCTCTCAGCACTGTGGGCTCAGGACTCACTGAGGGCTCACTCCCATCAGGGCTCATGGACTTGAGGATGTCAAGTTTGTCCAGGTATTTTCAGGCCCAATACTCCTTGACCAAGGGAAAGTCTTCCTTTCAACATTTCTTTACCCTGGTCTCCTGGCTCTGGTATCCATGAAGCCTGGTCTTCTTAGTGCAGACTTATGCAAAGGCATCAGTCTGCCTTCTCTGCTTCCTCTCTTAGCAGAGTCCTCTCTTCATATCCTAGTGGCCCCCCTTTGTTTTCCTTTGGCTATCAATGTATTTGAAGGAAGCCTTCTTGGTGTCCTTGGAATCTTTGGCAAGATTTAATTCCAGATGGGTCTTGGTCTTGTCTTATTTCTATTTGCTCTGACAAATCTCTTCCCAGTGACCTGACCCTGGTTCCATCTTCTGTGTAATTCCTGACTACACCTGAGTAATGATGGGAGCTCTTATTTGTCCATATATGTTTCTTGCCCTTTTTGCCAGATTCCTTGTTCTTCAGGATGCACTGTTCTTGAGCCTAGAGGAAGTGATCCTGGAATACCAGCCTAGTCTCTTGGACCCATCTTTTCTGCAGGGATGTTCCCATGGGATTATTTCAAGAAGACCCCTAAAGAAGCTAAAGTTGGCTCTCCTTAAGTCTGTGGTAGCAATCTTATTTGCTGCCCTACTTCCTCCACGCCTGATACTGAACTCCAGAATCTCATGGTCACTGCAGCCAAGGCTGCATCCAACTTCTACATTTCCAACAGTCCTCCCTGTTTGTCAGTACAAGGACAATCAGAACACTATTCCTTGCAGGATCTTCCACTACCTGTGACAGGAAGTTGCCACCAATCCTTTCCAGGAACCTCCAGGACTTTTTGTGCTTTGCCATGTTGCTTCTCCAGTGGTTATCTGGGTAGATAAAGACCCCCAGAAGAACCATACCCTGTGACTGTGAGGCTGCCTCCAACTGCCTAAGACCACATCCACTTCCTCCTCCAGGTCATGTGTCCTGCAGCAAACACCCACAGTAGTGTCATCCTTATTAGTCTGTCCTTTCATCCCAACACATTAGGTGTCAGCTCACCCATCATCCTCACCAAGAGAGAGCTCAATGCAATCTGAGCGTTGTCTCACAGAGAGGTCCACTCCATCACAGTGCCTTCCTGGTCTGTCTTTTCTAAGTAGCATGTAGTCCTTCTTCACAATATTCCAGTCATGTGGGCTATCCCACCATATCTCTGTAATGGCACTGAGATCAAAACCCAGTGACTGCACACAGATCTATGGCTCCTCCTGTTTGCTCCCCATACTGCATGTGTTGGTTTACGTTTGACTATGTCAGTAGTACGATTGCAAAGATATTCCCCATCTTCCTGTTGTATTACATCTTTGGCTGCTTGGGCTTGATTGAGATATTTCCTCTTAAGTCTCCTTTTACTATTAGGGTGGTCACTATAGCTCTCCCTTTCCCATACTTCATCTCTTTGAGCCTGGCTATGTTCCTATCCTATCTCAAATTTTGATTAAAGGTCTCTCAACCAGGTCTAACTCCTCAACTAACATCCATTTTCCCCTTTCAGACAGGTGGACCCCGATGGTTATCAGCAGGCTTGTCATTGTATAGACTCATCAAAAAACCCCACATGACTGAATATATATGCTATAAATTAGTGGTGTGATATTATCAAGTAGACATACTTTTTTAAAAGGAACATTATTATTAAGATGATGAAGATAGTGATGATGAGGATGATTGATGATGATGATGTTACTGGGGATAGAATGTGGGAAATGAATGGACTGAATATCTCATCCCTCATACAATACATCCGTAAAAAGATCAGACTATACTACATTACTAATATCATTAAGAAAGAAGTTACATGGGTATGTGGACATAAAAACATTCCAATCACTTATTTTAAAAGAACTATAAAAGAACTATAGACTGTTCTTAAAAAAAAAAATAAAAATGTAGATTTCAATTAATGAAATATTTTAGTACAAAATGTTTTGACTATAATTTGGACTAACTGCATGAATTGTTAAAAACTGATATAATCACAGACAAAGACCCTCTAACTCTTTAAAGTTAGAAAGTGGAATGTTTATTCACCAGTGGGTGGCACAGGAGTCAATTCCGAAAGGTGTGGCCGCCCCGAACAAGGCTCTTTGCTCTCTATTTATTCTCCAAGATCTTACATACAATACATATGCATAACCCCAGCACCTCCCATCCCCGCTCTGTACTAAAATGAGGCTGTCAGTCCTTCATGGGTGCGCAGTTCTTCTCTTGAATTGGGTCGGTGGTCTCGAATTGGGTCAGTGGTCTCAAAGGATGAAGTCAGGAGAGTCTTCATCAGGTCTCTGTGACCCTCTGACACTGTCCAAGGTCCCCTGCTTCGTGATTGATTGGTACCAAGTCCAGGTGCTGGCCATTGTTCTTACTGGTTTCAATCTGTTCTTATGATGGTTCACTTCCTCCACTTTCTTCTATAAACATACTCAAAATATAACAATTAGCTCTAGCTTGGGCATCTAATAATCATTAACCTACCACTTACTAATCTAACTTACATCTTGATCAATACCAATTGCTTCTAACCCTTAACTAAAATCTTAACTCTTTAAAATCATGATTCATGCAGATATGAATTATTCAAGCAACATAAATCCAGTAAATTCTTTTGACAGTTTATTAGTGTTGCTGGCATTATTGAACAGCAGGAATAGTGAGGTTCATGCAAGTCCTGACAAATGTACTAGAACCAGAATTTTAAAGCTGTTTCCAGAAATGTGTGCTGTTCTTCCTCTCCTCACCCCATGATACCTTTGAAGCAAATCCTATGACTAGATATGTATGCATCAGAAGGACAAAGTTCTACCTTCTTCACTGACATAAAGAATCATACTGAGCAGTCATAGTCTGTATGTAATTTTCAGCTATGCTGTGTGAACAATGATAGCCATGAAAATTCCCATGCTTGCAAATGAAACCACATAAAAACCACATAATATAAAGTCTTTTAAAGTATTTCAGAATTCCTTCCAGTGTTTGACAAGGCTTGTCAATTATCATCCTGTATCAAATCTCTCTTTTGCAGAGAAAGACTAAGAATATTACAGTAGGGCAATTCTGGTTTCATGCTGAAATCCTTGTTTGTCTGTTTCTTTCAATCAAGCTATAAATATGAAGATGATAGAGAGGCTGAGTTGTCCTTATACACCAACTCCTTTTTTACCAGCACAGAGTAGCCCAGGGCCCACATGGATTTTCTTACATCTTTCAACAGCTTTTTGTGTGATTGGTCATGGTCCTTCATGGTAACTCTGCCTTACAATGAGTGAATGAGACACAGGAAGAACTGTTGAAAGGATTTTAGTCAAGATGTTTCCACTGTACAACATTGTAAACAAGCCATTACCTTTTCCCATTAAATGCTGAGGGTTGGAAAAGGTGGAGCTGTCTGAGACATAACCCTCTTATAATGAAGGTGACATCAAGGTAAGTCAGCAATGTTCCAGTTGTTTTCTGCTTTACCTTACTGTTCTTGCATATCACCAAGTACTGTTTATTGTAATACTGTGTATTGCTAATGCTCAATGCATCATTGCATCCTTACCTTATTTTGTGTTTCTCTCAGCTCATCAGTTTTATCTTCCATCTGTTCAGTGACCTGGGCTACAAAGCCTCAAACATCACTGCAAAGCCCAGGCAGGGAGCTCAATAAACATCTCCATCCCTTGGACACAAAAGAAAGCTCATTCATGCAGGAACAAAAGCTTCCTTCTTCACTGGCTGGAGTGGATCTTTGACCACAAATGTTCTCCACCTTTTATCTCTGCATCTCCAGGATTATGGGTTTGCTTTCTTCAGCATATGCACTCATGTTCCACCATTTCTCCTCTTGTTGCAGAATGACAAAGTGTCTGAAAAATTATCTCAAAGGGCTCTTTTCTGTAGTTTACTCAAGGGAAAATGTTGCTCAGTTTGGCACACAATGCCACACCAGCAATCTGGAAGCCTGATGTTAAAAGAGACAGTTACTGCAAAATGGTCTGGTCAGCACTCTTGTAGAGTAAAGCATGAAAGTGTAACGATCATTCTATAAAAATGCAGCAATGCTATGAAAATGAGTGGAATTAATCTGTACTTTTGTCTTTGTGAGATATAAGGATTGTAAAATTGGTATACATATTTCCTGAACCCTGTTTTAAGAGCACTGACTAGTTAGAACACAGAAAACTTTATCAAGGAATTACTTTTTTCCTTTCAGTGATTTGGAAGTGATGATTGTATTAGGTGGTTTCTACAAAGAGTTTCAGTTTTATATCCATCCCAAATGCACTATAGTCTGTAGTTCATTTTTAGGCACCTCAATGCCTAAACCTGCTTTTGTCACTGCTATCCTTAACAAAACAAGGAGAGTTTGTTTTTTTGGTGGTTGTTTTTTTGGGTTTTTTTTTTTGTGTGTGTGTGTGGGGTTTTTTTTGTTTTGTTTTTTTTTTGTTGTTGTTGTTTTTGGTTTTTTGTGTTTTTTGGTTTTTTGTTTTTTTTTTTTTCTTCTTCCTAAGGCCCTTATTTTGGGGTGGAGAAAAGGAAAGAGACTGCATACGGAGGCAGTGACTGGTATAGAACATGTATTTGTAGGTACCAACATATAGTTGTGTAGTTCTTTGAAACGGTATGGTGGTAGGACATGTTGAGCATGAGAAAACTAAGGCCATATGGTGTGGAGTTTGTATGCCTCTTAATATGTCTTCTTGTACCCAGTCCTGCCTTTCCTAGTATGGCAAAATATGCTGGCTCCCAGGTGGTAACTAACAAGATAGCTATAACTATCTTAGCATGAAGAAAAGGGCTCTAGGACACTTTCCTTCACACTTCCTCATGGCAATCAGACTGCTCAGACCTATGAGAGCTCTGGAGAGCATACTATGAGAAATCTTTCACAGATTATTCATCAGTGCCCAGCTCACATTCTATGGTAATATCTTACTTGGAAAGTATCCTTAAATGTAAGCTTCTATAATATTATTAATGAAGAAATGCTGGCTGTCAAACATAGCCGAAAACACTTGAAAGAGCTAATGGGTGCTGGGTCTATATAGCTGTTAATCTACAGATACATTGCAATTCACAGTGCTCTGCCCTGGAAAGAAGCCTTGCAGGACTCATGGAAAGGTAACACCTCATCAAATTTGAGGAGTCTGACATTTCTAAAATTGGTTCTTTCCTCTTCCAGCTTTATTTCACTTTTCTTAATTTCTTTGGCTTCAAAAATTTTGTTCTTCTATACAGGCTGTATTGACACCATTCAGATTTTTTAAAAAGAAACGCTGTCTACATGAGAGAAAATTCCTGCCCTTAGTAGCAAGTTCACCTCAAAATTTAGAAAGTAAATAAAAAATTTAGATGCAAAGTAGCAATTCAGAGAGGTCAGAAGATTATTAGTTTGTTTTCATTTGTGCTGGGAATCTAGAATTCATATAAAAAAGAAGACAAATCTTGTGTTGTGACAGATTCTATCCTCACTAATGTTAAAAAATTACTTTTTTTTGTTCTTTAATCTCGATGAAAAGTAACTGTGGAATGACATGGTGATCTTACCATGCATGGGAGGTCTGTTGGAGAAGTTCTAATAGGAGTAGGAGTTCTAGAGACCAGAACAAAAGAAGCAGACGACCAGAGTCAATGCACCTCCCTCCCTCACTGCCTGGCCCCATCACACAGTCCCATGTAAAATGTGCAGGACAGCTGGCTTGTGGCTACAAAAAGTGCTAAGTTTGAAAGCGACATCTGGAATATCAGATGCAAAGGTGAAATGGAAAACAGAAATGGTTACAAAATATATCACTTCTCTTTTCTTGAAAAGCAATATATTTGCAGCAAACACATTTTTCAGATTATTGGTTTTTAGTTGCACATTCTGATCAGGTGTGTCTTAAAGAGGAAATTAATTAGTCAGTGGTTAGAAAATACCCAAACAAAACCAGTGAAGTACATCTGCATACTGATGAGACAGTATCTTAAATCTTTGTAGTCAGAGGCAGAATTTAGGAAAATGGTGACAAGAATTTCCAGATGAAAGTCTGCCAGGCAGTTGGCCTGGGAAAAGAAGAGTCCAGAGGGAATAATGTAATCTTGTATTTGACTGAGGAAGCACCTGATTCAAAATCCATGAGGAAACATCACTAGCACAGCTTTGTGAAAGACAGAACAGCAGTCTGGCAGTGGTAATTATGTTCTATACCTCTAGTTAAGGAATGTTTGGAAAACTCACAATCAGGAAAAGATACTTCCAGATTATATTGCTCAGATCAAAATCAGGATGTAAGAAATCCTATAACAATACTGGGGAAAATATCAGTTTGTGTTCTTAGAGGATTTTTCAGATTTTATCAAAAATATTGCTGCTTGTTCTACATTTGCCATGGATCAAAGACAGCTGAACTATGCTTCCTCATTAATGACACAACATGATCCTACAGGGATGCCCCAAAAAATGCATCATAACAACTCCTGGTCCTCAATAGCCTAAGTGCTAAGGAAATTTGAGAACAAACATTTAACATAGCAGGCAGTGTAATGGTTTCTGGTCAGCAAACACATTAATTCTTTAAAGAACATTAAAGAAATGCTGATTTATTCTTTTATTATTTTTTAAAACCAAATATTCTAGGGACTTAGTGATGAAAGCTTGAAATTTAAGCAGGTAGCATTAGTTCTGCATGTTAATTTGGACTAGGGGAAAAAAAAAAAAAAAAGACAGCAGCTAGAAATTAAATTATACTCACAAAATCAGGCCAAAATAGTCTTACAAAACTGGATCTGGATGAAGCCCAAAGGCTTCCATGAGCATTACTCTAAGTCTGTGCACAACTTGTGAGGAATAATATTGGTTCTGTAAAGCCCTTCTTTGTACTGCTTAATTCTAAAAACAACATAGTACTCCATCCCCCACCAAATAAACGAAAAAAAAACCAAAAAAAGCCTAATAATAATAATAATAATAATAATAATAATAATAATAATAATAATCTAAGTCTAAGATCATACATTCAGTTAGCTGTGCTGTGTGCAACACTAAGTTTTGGGGTGAGAATTACTGTAACCAAGGAGCTGATCTGCCCCTGTACAGGCTCTTTTCACCTTTTGATTTTCAAATCCATCCTGTCTTCTGAGCTTTGCTCATGTGAATATAATGCAAACAAAAATAAGACTAGGTAAAACACAGGATACCGGAAACACATGGTAGAAAATTGGTGCCTTCTCTAGTAAATCACACCAACACACCTGTAACTATTTTGAACATTTCCCAACAGCTGATCACTGTGACCAATAATCCTCTAGATTATCCAATTCCTGGAGCTCTTTATCACCATTAGGCAGAATCACATGATGCAATTTGAAATGGTGGATCTTGATTGCAAATCAGTGCTGGGTGTTAAATTTGGGGGAGGCAGGGGGAGGGTTGTCACTTCTCAGAGCACTACAGGAGACAAAAGGAATAATTTATATTACCAGCTTAAACATTTATGAAATTTAGATAAAAGTAACACAAGACGGACTAGATAAACACAAATGAGTCTAATAGCACTGTATATCTAATCCTAGATTTCATGCTGCCACAAGAACTAGTTCATTAAAAAATACTTCTGTATCCTTGGTGTTCTTTTTATGACAACAGGGGTTTTTATTCGAGTGAGTGAGCACAGAGGGGAGCACTTGCAGAACTTCTTTTTTGTTCTGATTACTTTGGTTATAAAAAAAATATTTTGTCAAATTAATTCCTACTGAAAAGTTAATGCAAGCCTAGTGGAAGCATTCACAGATTGGGACCATCTCATGCTCTGTATATAGGCAAAACTCCAACTGGTTCATTACTTTAAAAATTTTTGCTTATATTCAGCAAGTGGCCTGAATATATTGGGTTTGAAAAACATTGAAAAACACAGAGACAATCTGGTTCTTCTCTTTCTATTTACTAACTGAATTTAAATGGAAGAGAAAGCACTGAGACATAGTTAATACCCAACTATGGATAAGATAGAATAATGTCTTCATACCTTGTGAAACACATGGTAGTATGGCAGCTAAGAACTCAGCCTTAATACTACTTTGTGTCAGTTCCTGATATGATCTTAATACTTACTTTGGTTATTTAACTATGGACCACATTTTGTGAAAGAGACAGAATAAACTAACCTATGCTCACAAAGGACTTCAAGAACTATAATAAAAACTACTATATAAATTCTTTGTGTTCTTCTGGTTTGGTTTGATACATTTGACTCATTATCTATTCAAAAGCTCTGTGTATCTGTATTGCAATGATTGGCAGAACATCACAAGGGATACTTGTAATAGGAAAAAGTCATCATCTTAAAAATAGTGTCTTATCTTCTTTCCACTGAAGTGTGGGGGAGTTTTGCCAGTAATTTAAGAGAAAATCTGTCCATTCACATACTATGCTTTGAAAATTGCACCCAGCAGAGAAGACAAGAATGATCTAAATACAGAAGGAAGGGCTCTTTAGGACAGTATTTGGTTTTGTGGCATCATCAACACTGGAAACTTGTTTTGTTCTTTCACTGCTAAAGAAATATAGTCCCTTAGACTTAACATTACAGTCATACTCATTTCTATGTGCACTAACATAATCTTATCAAATGTTTCTACCAGGAGCCCTCACAGGCATATGTGGCATAGATTGCTTGAAGTAGTTTGAATAAGCTATTATTTTCTAATATCTGAGCTACATTGTACAACCAGTTCCCAGAATTCCATTCACTTTCCTTCAATAAAGCCAGACTCACACTTTGTCCAGCAACTGAGTGGGACTCTGGATAGGTAAGCTATGCCCCTGTATCTCAGAGAGTACTTCCGTACGTTCAACTCCTATTTCTTTTTCCTGACAATACATGCAGGTCATCTCTGTTGGAAAGGAGAAGTAAGGCAGCTGAAAATGGATTTATTGAATGTAGCAAAAGCCTTCTGGGGACACCCCTTTTCTGTGTGGATAGCCATGACAAATCCTTGTGACAAAAGTCACCTGAAACATGTTCACCCCAAAGCAAAAATGGTGCAGAGTCTGAGTCAGCTTTCACTTCTAGTTTATCATCAGCTACAGTTACAGCCCCAGTAACTTTCCCATGTGAGCTGGACAGAAAGAGGTGTTACGATCAAAGGGGTGCCCAAGACTTGCAGACATTTCAATCTCAGGATGTTAACCCAAGTACCAAGGTGCTTTTTAAAATGAATCAGAGATCATAAAATTATATGCTCCCACTCTTGTACTCTATAAAGAGCAGGAAGAACAAGGGCCCAGGAACAAGGGAAAGACTGACTTATCTTCATGAAGACAAAGTGCAAACCACTTGTCCTAAATCCACCAGTGTTTTAATGTCCTCAAGGTCTCTCTATTTATGCATTATTTTAGGTTTTGACCAGTAATAATATGCTTCATCTTCTAAGAAAGCTGCAGAAAATAGAAAGCATTTAGCTTAGGTCATCTTGCAACCAAGACAGTAAAAGCAGTAAAGGAAACTTAATTTTGCCAGCAATCAAAAGGACATGAGTGTTACAGAGAAAAGTCTGTATTGTGTTAAGGTGTTCAGAACATTGATTTAGTCTGGGTTTGTAATTGTATCAACATGGGATTTGGGTTTCTAACCTCCTTACTGATAAAGAGCATCAGAGGTGAAACACATCAAGATGTCACTTCTCTCACAGATGCCTTCAAAGTAATTTATCTGAATTGTCTAAATGCAGTTAATTCTCCTTTTTTTTTTCCATGCAGAGCACTTGGTTTGCAACCACTGAGAGCTAGGGTGCAGCAATGACACCACACTTGGGAGCAAAGCCAGTTCAGGCACCAGGGAGATGATTACCTGAGGCAAATAGAAACATTCAGCCAGACCAAAAACTTGTGAACCTGCATTTGCCTGAATGATTCTGCATAGACGTTTTCAGCTCTTGGTCACGCTCCCTTGTTCCAAAGGCTCTTGTGGTGTCTAACAACATTGTGAGTACCTCTGGTGCACTTTTGATCTCAATTGTCTTGCTAGAAGCACAGAACCACTTAACTTGAGCTGGCTTTGCAAACACAACTCACAGTCAACACAGAAATCCCAGTGCCCAAATAAATAAGCCCTACTGGATATTAGTAGCCTCTGTGGGCATCTGTGTCACAGTGGCTGCCATAAGAAGGAACAGATCCAAAGAGAGCCTATAATTTCTTGATTTTCATATTTTCCAAAGCATTTTGGCCCCACATTTTCCATGGAGCTGAGGTCTGAACCCAACTAATTAATTCATCATAACAACATATTCAAATTTATTTTGAAGAGCTCAGTGGTTGAAGCACAAAAATTGGAATTTAACAATCCAGCTGCCCAGACTGGTATCATCTAGGCCCAGTGCCAAGGGAACTGAAGAGGCAGCTTAAACCAACTGGATTAAAAATAATCCTCAGTTTTTTCCTTTGTCTTTGCATACAGGATAAATATTAGAATTATATGCAAATTACAACATTCAAAAATAAAAAGAAAATTAGTCTAAATTTCCCATTGCATCTCATAGTTTTGTGATCTCCAGTTTGAATTCTCAAACTGAAATATGATAATTTATATTTTAATGGTATTTCACCTGTTATGTAATTGAAAGCATGGATTATAAATGAGCAGACTATTTTCTGTCTTTGATTTAAAAGATGAGACTGAAAATTTCTGTCCATTTCAACGGTGATCCAGTAGATGGAAGTAAATGGAATCATAGATTCAATTTTTCAAGAGCAAGCATAGCCATATACTTCTATGTAAAAACCTTTTTGGTTCACAACAATGGTAGTCTTAACTCAAGAAAAATAATGCCACCTGACCATGTGTGAGAGACTGGAATGGCTAATGACTCAAACAATCGACTGCTTGACCCATAAGGGAAGAGGATGATGAGAAGTAAATCACACGAGGTGGGATAGTGCTTTTTTACAATGCCAATACCAATGCCCTCCCTTTATGAAATGGCTCAGGTGTGAAAACTCTCCTCCAGTAATGTATGGAGATATTCACACATAGCCTCAACGTGTTCACCCCTTCTGATGGTCCATAATTGACTAACTTGCCCCGACTGCAGCATCTTGTGAACCTGCATGCTCACAAGGTGTCCTCACATACTCCAGAAGTGTCCAGGATCTACAGCATTACATCATTCAGCTTAAAATTCCCCACTGAAGGAGAGATACCTGGGCCTTCTCACCTGAACCTGAGCATCTATAACCTATGAAACATTGGTGCTATTTTGGTTTCCCCCATCACTGATGGATCAAGACAGTGACTACCACTTCAACCAACAGACACTGGAATTGCAATGATGAAAGAGGAAATCTTGTGACAAGATCCAATGGGTGGTGACTATATACCTTTCTACTCTTATTCCTTCTCTTTCTTTTCCCTATTTCTCTCTCTCTCTCTCTCCATCACATTTACTGTAAATAATAATCTGTACTATTGACCTATTGTGAGCATATGGTCTCATTTGCACCTTAATTCAGGCAGAGGCATCTCTCTAGTAATTTTAATAATTTAATATTAACAGCATGATTTGGAAGCAGGGAGAGGTAGGCCAAACCATGCCACCTCCTGTAAACTGGTGTTTTCAATAAAAAGAGATATTTTCAAAAATTTTTTTGTTAATCAGAATATTGGGGAAGAAAAGTCTTTAGTTAAACCATGACAACTTCAGTTCTGATTATTTTCTTTCAGCTTACATAGTACAATAAGAGATTTTTTTCTTCTTCTTCTTTTTTGTTTTTGTTTTGGGATCACAGGTTTTTTTGTGCATACTTTAAGGCACAGCATCACCATGGAGAAGCATTATGTAACATGTGGGAAAATACGCAAACTAGATTACATCATTTTTTCTGTCCCTGAGTAATTGATACATTGATGCACAAACTTTAGAGACATCATGTGCTTTTGATGGCAAAGGAAATAATAAGCTTGATGCAAATGGCCACTACTAACCATTACCAAAATTTTACTTTCCCCTTTTCTTTCTGTGAAAGATGAATTAATGACTCAGATAATACTTTTTTGAACCACATGGCCAGCTTTTAGTTGGGAAAAGAAATAAATTATGTTTTGGCTTAAAGATGCTGGTTTGGAACTGCTCTAATCAGTACTCTGGCCAGAGATCTGTGAATGAAGGCACTACAATAAGAAAATACAAGTAGGTCTGCCATATTAACACAATAGGGAAATAGATGTCCAGTATCCAGCTCAACCCTTGATTTCTCTAGGAAATCAAGGCAAAAAACACCTAGAGTACATATTTAAAGAAGCTAAATTTTTCAGCTTGTTGATAGCTTGTTGATAGTATAAATTCAGAAAATCATTTATCCTCACAGAAAGACTGAAGAAGAAGTCAAGCTCTGGGCAATCATCTTAGTGTTATGGTTACATCATAAAAGAGTGTCCTTCAGACCAATGGTGCATACATACTGGTCTTATACAAATAGAAGTAAAATGTATTGAATTTACCAAGATGCATATGGTCACTAGAAATGTAGTTTTGAAAACTTTTCTCTCCTAATTTAAGTTCAGGTGTCAAATAGTATAAGCCAACTCAGACCCAAAGAAAGGCCAGCATTCATAGTTATAAAAAATACTGTAGACTCCCAACATGTCTAAAGCTACATGGAAGATAAAGAACTCATCATTCAGACATCTTACTTACCTGTGTCTGGATTTGGTGGTTAAAGTAGATATCTTGGGTCTAACATAACGTATATACTATGGCCACAAGTTTCTCACTCCTCACATAGTGGCATTCATAAAAATTGTAAGTGTATCAAATAGAACAGGATTATCATATGAAATTAAATCATAGCTCTCCAGATCATGGGCCAACTATGGAATTCATTAATTGTTCTCAAATTATGAAACAAGTGGTTTCTTGGCATTCTATGAAGCATTTGAAAACAGTCCAGTGACAATTAAATACAAACAGTAGCTGAATGTCTGGTGCAGTAGATATGGATTTAATGTTGAGTGACCTAACTCAAACCTCTTTATGTTTCTACATCATTCTAGAAAACAAAGGGTAATTACTATTCTGTTCTTATGCATGGTTGCATCTTCTGGGTATATGCTTCAACTAAGCAACTGTGCACCTTTCACCTGTGTAAATCTTGGTGTTCACAAAATAGGTGGAAACTCACCTGCAGCTCAAGAGGCAGCCCGCTAAATCAAGTTACAGCACTTGTGCACATAATGACAACAGAGAGCTCAGTAATAAAGAACAATAATAAAGCAGACCCATCTAAAGGCAATGAGAGATCCCAGCCAGCCTTTTAAGCAACATGCTTGCAGATTACTCAGAGGCTTGTGTTTTGGGGTCTACCAAGGTCAATACAAACAAAAGGAGGATTTTCATAAGATGTAAAATTTTCTGCCTCAAGGAAAAAAAATTTGGTTGCCATCCTATACAAAGTAGCACTTATCTATATCCACAGTAACACAGTATGAACTGGTTTTCTATATCCACAGTAACACAGTATGAGCTGGTTGTTTCTACAAGCATAGAAATGAAAGCAGTGAATTTTGCTCTACAAAAGAAACTGGATATAGGCCAAACAGCAGTATAAACACCAAGTAACCTGGAATACGTGATAAATGAAACATCTTGCTGGCTCTGCAGGACATCTTGAAACCCTAGTGTTATGGAATGGTCTTCTATCATACACCAGAGTAAACCAGAAATTGGAGCCTTTTAATAGCTCCCCAGACAGAAGAGCTTAATACCTTATGCTGTTTCATTAGCGCCTTCCTCTCCATGCCAAGAAGCATGCTAGGAGTCCCTGACCCTGACTTACGTGACTTTTGTACTTTTTTTACTGTTAACCCCATGAGGAATTAATCATGAATGGCACTGAACCTTCGTGAGTACATGAAAGACATTGGGGTGCTGGAGAGCATCCAGAAAAGAGCAAAGGAGGTGATGAAGGGTCTAGAGAGTGAATCATGGGGAGCAGCTGAGGAAGCTGGAATTGCCTGGACTGGAGAAAGGTGACACAGGGGAGACCTTATCCTTCTCTACAACTACTGAAAGAAGGTTGCAGAATTCAGGTGAGGTTGGTTTCTTCTCCCAGGTAACAAGTAGTAAGACAAGAGGAAATAGCCTCCAGTTGTGCCAGGGGAGGTTTAGACTAAATATTAGGAAAAATTTCTTCACTCAAAAGGTTGTCAAGCATTGTAACAGGCTGCCCAGGGAAGTGCTACAGTCAACATCCCTGGAGTTATTTAAAAGATATGTAGACATGGTAGCCAGGGACACAATTTAGTAGTGGAATTGGCAGTATTAGGTTTAGAGTGTTACTCAATGATCTTAAGGGGTTTTTCCAACCCAAACAATTCTATGATTCAGTTATTTTTAACTTGTAAATTTTTTTCTCTTACACAGTTAAAAACTGCACATTTTGCCCATGAGACATGGAAAACGCCTTGTGTTTTGTCACTCTATTTATTCTTGTATACATTTGTTGTGTAATCCCTTTTATTTAGTGTGTGTATCTCTGTACTGTTCCTAAAGCATGTTCATAAAAGATTCTTGATAAATTACAAAGTGACCCTTTACTGGAAATTGTTGCAGGATAGTTACCTTTTAACACAGCTTAGCCGCCTCTGGTATATTTTCATCCCACTGAATCACAGAAAGAAAAAGGGATTTGCATTCATTTATAAATTCAGTTTAAGAAACAGTAGATTTAAGAATGAGCATCATAAAACCTTTTTAGAAAGGGCCCTATCAGCAATGTTTTTGCATAGACTAGTGCACTGTGCAGAGTTTATAAATCAGTGAATGCCAAGGGAATTGTCAAGGACTTTACTGTCTTCCCCTGAGGAGACATAACTAATGTTTCTATTATCTGTTTTGAGGAACACAGGCAGTGGAAGCATATATCCTGGGAAGAGTATATGGATGCTACCTATCTTTGTAGGAGTGGGGTCAGGGTCTTGGTTTGAAAGACAGGTATCTGCTAGGGAGGGGTGGGGCCTCTCTAGGAATGGGGAATTTCAATCCCTTCCCTCCAAGCTATTATAATTTGGAAAATTAAAGAGGCTTTTCAGGCAGAGCTATGGGGAAAGGAATAACAGTTCTTTACTAGTAAGTATAACAAGGCAAACAAACAACAACAACTACAGCATTAATAATAAACAGAACCAAGAACCTTGAGGGGCTTTGTTTCATAAAGCCCAGGGCAGTCTGATCCCTTGGGACTCTGAGAGCACCAGGCTAGAATAGAGGAAAACTCTGGGGCTGGTGGCTGGGACAGCAGGATGTCCCCAGCAGGCAGGGGGATGTGCCGGCAGGCAGGGGGTTGTCCTGGCAAAGTGAGCAGTGCTGAAGAAGCCGCAATGGCTGGACCAGGCTGGCCCAGCTCCAGCAGGGCAGGCGAAGGGGGCTCTGAATTCCTGGGCACCCGAGCAGATGATGGTAGAATTCCCAAGATAGGACTTTCTGTTGACAGTGGACTCCACCTGCAGCAAGCAGCAGCCTGACCGTCCTCTCTGATGCCGAGAGCGGGAAAAACCCTCAGCTCCCCCAGCCCTGTCTTTTTCCCTCCCCCAACTTCGTGTGATCTTCCCCCTCCCAATCTTTTGTGTGGGTCAAACACCATCTAGGCACCAGCACTTTATCTCTTAGCAACTTAGGGGGAAAAATTCTTTAAGGCAAAAAGGAATAAACCTAACCCCCAACAGTCAGGTAGTCCAAGGTATGGCTGTAGATGAAGCTGGCAAGGGACAGAAAGAATAAGAAGGACTTCTACAGGTGTGTCATCCAGAAAAGGAAGGTTAAAAATAATGAATTCCCCCTCATGAGCATAACTGGAAAACCAATAAGAGTGAAGGAGCAAGCTGAGGTACTCAATAACATTTTGTCTCAATCTTCTCTTGCATCTGCTTTCCACGCCTCTCAACTGGATAGACCACAAGAGAAGGAATAAAGAAGCAAAGTCCCTCCCACTGTAAGAAATATTTAGGTTTGAGACCCCCTGAGGTAAGTCTATGGAAACTGGCAAGATTCATCCCACAGTACCAAGGGACTTGGCTGATGTAGTTGCCAAGCCACTCTGCATGATATTTGAAAAGACACAACAGTCAGAAGTCCCTGATGTTTAGAAAAGCACAAACATACAACTGCTTTTTAAAACTATGAAAGGATGACCTTGGAAATTACTAACCCATCAGCTTCAGCTCCGTGCCTGGGAAGATGATGGAGAGAGCCTCCTAGAAGTTGTGCTAAGGCACATGGAGAACAGGGATGTGGTTTGAGACAGCCAACACAGCTTCACCAAGGGCAAGTCCTGCCTCACCAATCTAGTGGGCTTCTGCAGTGCTGCAACTCCATGCGTGGACAAAGGAAGACTGATTGAAAACTAGGTATAAGGAAGAGAGTTTATATAATGAGTGTGATGAAACACTGGAACATATTGCCCAGAAAGGTGATAAATGCACATCCCTGAAAAACACTTAAGGTGAGGACAGGACTGAGAAACCTGATGTAGCTGAAGATGGCCCTCTACATGTCAGGAAGGTTGAGCTAGATGACCTTTAAAGGTGCCTTCCAACCCAACACTGTTCTATGATTGTACAGTGCTGACTCTATGATTCTATCCACCTATGTGGATAAATATCATAGAAGAGGTGACAGAGCATGTGACTGACTGTGCCTAATTACATTCACCCTCATATGCAAAATGATTAACATATGTTGGATGCTCCAGAGATTATCACCAATCAGCCTTCATGAGAAATATGAGGATGACAAGAGCAATTAAAATTCAGGTTTCAAAAGTAAAAATATAAAAACTCTAGAAAAATTTCTCTTAAGATTATATCACCTTATTTCCATAGGTTCAAAGCCATTAAGACATTTCAACTTCTTAAGTACATATGAATATTTATTGTCTAAAACAAAAGGAACAACCTTGACTCATTCCCCTGTACTGTCTATGTTGTTTATGAATGTGCTTTCAAAGAATGAAGATGGGGGACAGTGATTTAATTGCATAGATGAATAATGCCAGGTTGAATGTTTTGTATTTTATGATGGTTTTGAATTATAAAGATATGTCATTACCATATTTTGTTCACCCTCTACCATGCAAATCAACAAATAGGGTAAGGTTTTGCGTAGCTATTTCTAACAGTGGACCAAATTGTTATATTTGTTAGAGTGGTGTAAATCTGGGTGACCTGCACTGAATTCAACTGTATTTCAGAATGACACCTACTTAATTAAAATAAAATTGTTGCTGCACAAAGGAATTTTTTGACAGATTTTCCAGCAAGACAAAATCTATAGTAAAAGAAGCAGGGCTCATATAAAGCAAACTGAGCATGGTCTGTAGATGAGATGGCTTTACTAAGAGAGCAGGGGTGCAAAATTTATTTATGGGCTGAATTTTCCATCACAACTCTTGTGGGTACATGGCGATTCTTCCCCAAAAGGCAGCCCTGATAACCTCATGCCAAGAAAAAGGGCATCTCGATGACAGGAGGTCATATAAGCACTCTCCCATGGCAGCACAGCAGGCAAAAGAGATTGCCAAAATAAGAGAGAATGTCTGCCCCAGTTCCCTATAAAATACACATGGTCAGCCACTTGAGGATTATATCTACCTTCAAGCTGCCCTAACTCAGTGTAAATGGACTTTCTGTAAATAGAACTGTAGCAGGGCTAGGCAAATGAAATGGGGCTATTTGCATAGTATGAAATTGTTTCCTGCTCCTTTAAAAGATTAATCTCTCCAAGGATCTCCTATACCTTTTTTTTTTTTTTTTTTCCCCCATGATTTCTAGAAAGAACACAATGGAAACAATTTCTTGCTTTCTTGCTTGCTTTTTTTTTTTTTTTTCTTTTTCTTTTTTTTTCTTTTGATTTCCCAGAAATGTGCCCACCGCTGTTTAACACAGCCTGAAGAAATGGGGAATATGTCCCATGGACATAATTACAGGAGGCGTAGCAGTTAAAGGTTTTATTGTCAGTCATATAATAACAGAGGGCAAAATGAGGAATGTAGTTCTGACATGAAAATATATTTTCTCTGAACAATGTTGTAGGGGTCTAGTTGAAATTTTAAGATCAGCTTCTGGTTTTAATGTGCAAAGCATTCAGAAATTATTTTCTCCTTTTGCTGACAGTCCTCTACGTCAATGATCAAATCACTTTTCCGTCCTTCTTGGTACTAGTGTCATTCATGCTTTTCAAACTATTCTGCCTTCAATATCAATACTAATGAACTGGATTGGAGTGTAATAAATGGATCCACCAGGGACTAAATAGCGAGAAGGTGACATTTTCAGAGAGAAAACACATTTTTGAGAGTGCAGATTTCTTTTAGTCAGGTAGCTCCTCCCTTCTAAGCTCTTTGTTTTCTGTAACATATACACATACAGATCACAGCAGTTCCTCCTAGCTCAGTAATGTCTCTAGAGACATGCAAGGGAAATCCAGAACTACCAGTGACCCACTGCTAAATTGGAACTACCAGGTAAGGGGGAATTTTTAGAGGACTAGAGCTAGGACATCCATCGCTTTCTGTGATTCACTTGTTCCCTGAAGCAGCTGGTCACTGTGCCTAAACATGGTATAAACTGCTTTAAGGTATTAGGTAACATAAACCTACTAATGCCATAGAAAATGTATTTGGTCCAACATTTTCTCCTTGTGCTTAACTTTCAGTATTTCCAGTCATTCAGAATAAACATGTGTATAGATGTGCTTCTTTCTTTACTTTAAATAGAATTGTCTGAGAAATCAATGCAGGTGAAACCCTGAAACACACAGTTCATGCTTAATAGATCTATTAATTGTGATTGGCAAATGTGACAGGGTTTTAATCTTCCTGATACTCATCTAAGATTTTTATGGCACTGAATTTTTGGTTAATGCAATCAGGAGCTTTTAAACAGTTAGTTAGCAAAAGCATTTTATGATGTTTGAACTAGTAATTCAATACTGAAGAAAGAGTTGAAGAGAGACAAGGCAATTTGAAGAACGATTAAAATGTCTGTTGTATATCCACATATTATACTTTTGGATAAACAAATAATTATCCCTAGCAATAAGGCAATGTTTGACATTTACGGAAGATTTTCAATGAGATTGTGAAGCATCTTTTTTATCTCAATTAACTGGAGGCAATGTAACTTCTTGCATTCGCTACCATACATAATTCAGTGGTTAACATAGACTTCGTATTTTAATTAACTTGAAGAGGAAGTTTTTCAAAACATAAAGGCCTGATCTGCCTTGCCTGAACACTGAATTCACACATCTACCCAACATTGTGAGAGGTATTAGTTCAGCAGTTCCACATGCAGCCAGCTGTTTCATTTTTATCTGTGAACATGAATGCACTGCTGCGACAGTGCCTCAGAGATGACCCTTTTTAACACACCGGAACTCGATTTGTGAAGAGTCATTAGATAGATCTCTTTTTCTTTAATAAATGAAAATTTTAGAATTACTAGAGAAAATATTTTGTTCTGACTTATGAAGGGCTGTAAATTCAGTGCTCCCTTATCATTAATTTATGTAATCATTTCAATATCTGGTCTTTGACTAATGCAACTGGTACTGCTTGTTCTGCCCTTGTAGATTTCTCTCTTGGTAGTCGTGACACTGACATGTTGTGGGAAGTGTGTTAGCTTCCCTTAGCATGGTTGTGGGAAGTCCAGCTTAGTGCAAGGATGCATGGAGGATGAGGGGCTCCACTGGCTGGGGAGTGCCCTCTGAGCCCCCCATCACTGTCACTGCAGGGAAAGCTGAGGAAGGGACTCAGGATGTGAAGATTTCTCAGGTTCAAAGGCCTCCACAGGCACTGGCTGAATCTCAGTCCACCCTGGCCTCGGGGATATTAAAAGCCCAGATTTTTGAAGGAGAGGAGGGTTTTCCTTCACTGATGGAAGTGAACAGCAGAGGTTAGTGCAGATATGCTTCAACATTTTCACTGAGAGGGAACCCAAACACGTAGAAACTCCCATGCTGCTAGTGGCTGTAGAGCAGCTCACATTGGTTAAAAGCTATACTTACTATGTATCACTAGCATTAATTCGCTAAGTATATAGCTAATATATTCATAACATAATTCCACAGTGTTACAGGACTATCTATCTTATATAGCATTTATGTAGCACACATCTGAAGACTCTAGTGACTGACAGCTGAGGTATCTTATGACTGATCTTTGAGTTGCTTGCAACGCATTAATACAAAGTCAGAGCCCCCTATTAGACCACTACAGGAGTTTAGGAAAGGAACCAAAACCAAAATATCTAAATGTGGATTTTTAAATAATATATGAGGATTTCTTTTTTAGCAAACTATAAACATATTTGCATACATTTTGCCAAAATTAGTTTCCTTGAAAGGATAATAAAGATGTACACATAACATGTCGAGAGAGGAAGGGTGATCCAGTAATTACACCATCAGCTAAATGGGAGATTTTTTTCTAAGTTCTGCCTCTTTCACATTTAATGAGTGACTCAAGCACAATGTTTGCTCCACATTCTCCTTCTGCAGAATGTTTAAGCTGGCTTTTCCCTTCTGAACACCAGTCCTACACAAAGTAATCTAGCAAGTACAAACCTGTCTTCATTCTCAATGTAGCTGCTTTGAATCTCATATTTACGACAGGGACTACCTAAGTGTCTCAGTTTTGAGATAAATTTAGGAGAAGACACTCTATAATGAGTCATCTCCCCAAAAAGGGTTTCAGCAATCCCTTTCAACCTACAGGAAATTAATACAAATGGATGAAAGTGAGAAAAAAATCCCAACAGTTTATTAACCAACAGAAGGTCCACCAGGCAAGAGGAAAAAGAAAAGTAAATAAGTAAATAACTGAGAGATATGAAACTGTCACACCTTACCCCCTTCCCTCAGGCCCGCTCCATCCCCCACCCCCCACCTCTCCCCCCCCGCCACTGGAACAAAACCCCAAATGCCAGGAAAATACCTGCTCATGAACAACACATGATGACGATGGTGTCAGCATCTCTCTCAGGCAAAACAAACCAAACAAACAGGAGCTTCACACAGCAGTTCAGGCAGCAGATGGTAGGTAATCTGGTGACTCTCTGGAGTCAGCTGCCTCTCCAGGGCAGAGGAAGTAACTCATCTGGAGCCTCTGGGTGTGCTTTGTCTCCCCAGTTCAACATCCCAAGGTGTGGGGCCAGAACGGAGTGACCCCTCTCCCACAGGTCCCATTTCTCTGGTCTTGGACTGATGAACTGTCCAGTTCACCTCAAAAAGCTGCTGTAGGATTGATGCTACAACTTCTCCCAGACCAGGGAAGGGAAAAACCTTTTGCCTGGGTCAACAAATCCAAGCTAACCAAGCAAAATCACTGTGGATACCTGAGGAGTGAGGCTTTGAGAAAAGCCGGCCACAGAGTCCAAAGCTTCCCCAGTCATATACCTTTAAGATGCAATACTATTTGGGGGTATAAAGAGGAAGATCAGTGCATAGGCTATCATTGTAACTCGCTCCAAGATACTGAGAGCATATCTTTTTCAGTGCCATTGGAGGTAAGCATCTTCATTCCTGCTTTTTGCTGTAATAAGTCCTGTTTCCTGTTCTGCATGAGGTGGTCCTCAAGTGTGTTGGCGTTAAGGAAAGCAGTCCTGAACTTGGTGGCACTCTTATGGATTAGCTAATTGGACTGAAAACTTATGCAATTAATTTAAAAAGAAAACTAGCCTAGGAGTTTAACCCCAGAACAGCAGTGGCTATCCTGATATCCTGACATAATAACTATTTTTAGCACATTTTGTTCCAATTTTTTCTTTTTTCTTATTTCTAGAAATGGGTGTAGAATAAAATACAGTGGATGTACTTACAAAGAATTTTAGAATTTTTAGTAATTATAGTTCAGTAACATTATAAAGAAACATACAAACTGAAACAGTATTCATTTCATCTGCAGTCCTGGGTTTCACTACATTCAATTTGATGCCTGAAGCACCACAAAATTACACAGGTTTTTCAGATAAATCCTCTTCAGTTTATATGGTTTTTCAATGCAAATCAATTGATTACACTGCTTTCAGTGCCCTTGGAAACACCAAGGCTCTTGCTGCCAGTTTCTGTGACAAAGGCCAAAAAACTCTGGTCTGGTTTCCAAGGAAGCAAATCCCTAGGAGCATCTTCTCACCAGTTTTAATAGCAAGCCACAACTGCTTTCTCAGTGTTCCCTGATAAAAGATGCCACAGTTACTGCCATACCAAGTATAAAACATTTAATGCATTACTTGGTCTGCAAGGAGGGGTTCCAATTTTCTTATGGACAAGGCAAAGAGAAAAATAAGAGTCATAGAATCATAGAGTGACCTTAAAGATCATCTATCCTTACCCTTCCCTGCCATGGGCAGGTGCACCTTCCACTAGATCAGTTTGCTCAAAACCCTATCCAACCTGGCTTTGAACACTGCCAGGATTTGTGCACACACAACCTCCCTGGGCAACCAGTGTCTCATCACCTTCACAGTAAAAAATTTCTTCCTAATACCTATATCAAAATTTTCCAATTTGTACCTCACAGTCCCTCTCTGGTTTCCCTGCAGGTCATTTTCAACTGGAAAGTTCCTATGAGATCCCCACACAACCTTCTCTTCTCTAGGCTGAACGGTCCCTACTTTCTCAGTCTGTCTTCATATAGAAAGTGCTCCAGTTTTCTTACCAGTTTTGTTTATTCTGTTGGCTCTCAATGGTGTGAGAATCAGACTGCCTTCTGACCTTTGCCTCAGTTGACAGGTTGATAACTCAGAAGCTCTGTATGAGGCAGGTAAAAAAGAAGTCAATTCTGCAGGCATCACATCTGTGTGGAAGAGACTTGGCCATTAACTTTCCTCCTCTACCTAGCTACTGTAAGGAACATAAATTAGCAAAAAGCTTTTTTGAGACTGACATGCTTTTAGTGGCTGGATTTTCCTGTTGTCAGCAGAAGAGCATTGAGATGATGCCTGCCAGCAGCACCATAAGTTGGTGCACTGCCAGGAATTCTGACATAAACCTCAGAGGTATATTCACCCTTATGTAATAACACTTATCATAAAGGATCCCAAAGTGCTTTGGAACTTCACAAGATACATTCAGGGAGTAATTTATCACTAGGGCTTCTCCAGGGCACAGCCATCCCTACACATACTGTCAGCTTCTTGGATCTTTAATAATAGCATCTTCCATTTAGCTTTTTAAAGCATAGGATGGGTGGTGTCTGTGCTCAAATAACTGTTGCATGTGGCGTTTGTCCTATTTAAAATAAAAAGAGGAAACAGCAGTAATATTGAGCACCATTGTGGCTCCATTCCTGGCAAGTTCTTCTTTATGACACAGATATAAATACTTGCCACTGATTTGAGACCAACCAGGTAAAATCCCCTCAGCTGCTGAAATCTGATGAAACCATCACAAGTTCTGAGCTGCCAAAATTCTCACAGATCCAAGATAGCTCAAATTCCTGCCACTTTCAGAGCATTTTTATGAAAATTTGTGGTTGCACTGTACATATATCTATCTAAATGTTAGGCCTTGTTATCTTAAGGCTTTGTGTAATGTTTAACCCCAACCAGCCACCAAGTCCCACACAGCTGCTCACTCACTGCCCCACCAGTAGAATCTGGGAGAGAATAAGAAGGGTAAAACCTGGAAAACTCACAGGTTGAGATACACACAGTTTAATAGTGAAAGCAAAAGCCCCACACACTAGAAAAACAAGGAATTGATTCACTGCTTCCCATGGGCAGGCAGGTGTTCAGCCATTTCCAGGACAGCATCGCCCATCACATGTAATTGTGACTTGGGAAGACAAACTCCATCACTTCAGGTGTTCCCCCCTTCTTCCTTTTTTCTCCACTTTATTTAGTGAGCATGTTGATTTTATATAATGAGCATGGTGTCACATGGTCTGGAATATCCCTTTGGTCAGTTGAGGTCACCTGTCCTGGCTGTGTCTCCTCCCAGTCTCCCAGGCACTCCCATCTCCCCTGCCAGTGTGGCAGTATGAAAAGCAGAAAAGACCTTGGCTCTGTGCAAGTTCTACTCAGCAATAACAAAAAATCTTTATGTCATTAACTCTGCGTTCAGCACAAATCCAAAACACAGCCCCACACCAGCCACCGTGAAGAACATTAATTCTACCCTAGCCAAAACCAGCACACCTTGTACAGCTTGTACGAATGCTACCTCCCTCATTGTCTTCTGTTGCAAATGGTTAAACTGCATCAAGTATTTTGGAAAATATTTCCCACTGCTGCTTGGAATGAGTAATAACAACTATCTTCATTATGGGATGCTTCAGAATAGGAGAAAAGAGAGTGTGCAATTGCAAGTTTGGCAGAAGCTTCATTAAAACTAGTATCCATAAATGATCATTACAGTGAAACAAGATTATAAAATTGCTGGATAATGTTAAAGTTGGGGTTTTTTTCACTCAGAACAGAATTTGGCTGCCATAAAATTACCAAACTAGCAACCTGATGTATTTTAAATAAAGTCCAGTAAATGTGACTCATGAAAACAACCCAAACATGCTAATAACAATCCAGTAGGACAAGCCTCCTAGGTCTGAGGGAATGATTCCTTGGCACAAATAAAAAAGCAAAGAGAGTTACAATCTTAACATATAATATAATTTCATTCTAGAAAGAAAGCAATAAGTTTTAGATGTATTGCTCTCTTTTTAGATGAAGGTAAATTGGGGTTTGTATTTTGTTTTTAAAAGAATGAAGAAAAATGTATCGGCAATGCTAATAGCAGCATATTATTTGGTGTTTTGGACTTTAGCTTTTATTGGATTTTTAATATGTTCGGTACAGCAGCGCTTAGTGGTGGAGTTATTTTATTTAAAGTACAATAGTTTAAAACACTTTCTATTTTTTTTCAGATTTGCATATAGGTTAAATGGGACGGTTGAAGAGTGAGTGGGTTTTGCTGATCACTTTCTGGTTCTTTAGTTTACAGATTATTTTAGGGACAGGAACCACAGCATTTCAAGCTGGTTTGTATTGTTAGTGGTGTACTGTTGAAGTGACAATTGGTATTCATTGCTTCTTTTTTTAGAAGTTTTATTGCAGATGGGTTTTTTTAATAATTTAGGTAAGGTGTTTAATTGTTTAAAGTTTTTTGTATCTATAGTCATTACCTTAAATGCTCATTTGAGTATTTTTGGGTTTTCAAAATATTCACTTTGGAGGAAGATTATGTTCAAAATGTAGGGGGCTTTTGCACTAGTTACAATAGGGTGTTTCTTTTATTCATTTTTAGTTAGGTTTATATTAGTTTCTAGTAAAGTTAAATTTTGTGATCTTTTTGTTACATTAGCAATAGAAATAGATTTTGCTTTCATATGTTTTGATGGGATTAATGTGTACAGTGCACTAGTGTTGACTAAGGCTTTATATTTTTTTGTTTTGATGTGCCAGACTAATGAATTTACACAGTCTAAGAAACATGGTTTCTTCTAGTTTCTACCTGGCTGGAGGCAGGGCTCTTTTAAGTTTGGTTATTTTTTTGTTTGGGTATATTTTTCTAGAGGGTTTTTTAAAGGGATCAGACATGTCATCATTATTATATTTGCCAGTTTGGCTACAGGCAATTGGAGATGGAATTTTTTTGGTGGAATTTATTTTCTGAGTCTTGTTTTAATTTCTGCACTCATTATGCTAGAGCACCAATGGTCTTTTATATTACTTTTTCATGTTTTTCTCATGACTATGCAGAAAGAATTACAGCTTGTTTCATGGGGTGTAATTTCATTTTTATTTGGGGGATGTTTGCATTTGGTATTAGAATTTTTAATTAGTATTTCTGACATTTGGAGAAGGCCTTCTTTTTGTGTGTGTGTGTGTGTCTTGTGATTCTCCTCTATCTTATCTTCTCATTTCTAATTTCTGTGGATATGTTTCCAGAGCTGTGATTCTTGCATGTATTAGGCCATGCATGGCATCTGTATATACTCAGAGCTTCTTCACCATATCAAGCACGGTCTTTTCTCTGTCATTTCACTTCATCATTACTAAAGCAGAAGTGTATTTTTGAGGCTTAAGTCGTACAAGTTTTCACTACATTATGGATGTATATGGTACTAAGTTTGGATATTTAGTTGTTGGTTATTTGAGAAGATAATTTTTGGAGCGGTTATTTTTCTCAAATGTTGAATTCTTTTCCTATGGTCTTCTACTGGGTTTGTTGCATATAGAGGTCGTTTACACACCTTTGTCGCTTTTTAAGATTCACGCCCAGAGACTGGGAAGGTTAGATTTCTTTATCATTTTTTGGTTGATAATCAGATTATGTGTCAGGGGTTTCAAATGCTTTCCTTCAGTACTGTTTAGAATTGTAGCTTCACTTGCAGCATCTTAAAGATGGACTAATGAACTAATTATAGATTTATCAGGTGTTTGAGTGCAATTTTTTTTTTTTTTAGGTTATGAGGGTTTTTAGGGAAAAGGACTCAATAGTGATTTCTGGTTTTGTGTCAGCTGTTGGAGCTGGCTTTGAGAGTCCTTCCCCGGATTATTATTGTCTATCTGTTGATCGGGTTTGGTTTTGCAGGATTTTTGTTTGCTTTTTTGTTTGTTTGTTTGTTTAGCAGCAGCAGTGACTACTAATGGTTTAAGCTTACTGTTTTGTCTAGCTGTTGGCTTAGGTTTATTGTCTCATTTAGTTATTGGCTTAAATTTATTGTCTAGTTTAGTTACAATGTGAGTAGCTGTGGGGTTGGCTGCAGCCTGAGTGACTGGGGTAGTTCCTGATTTATTTCTCTGCCCCTCAGCCTTTATTTGCTGTTTTACGGTATTTAGCAGCATGCAATAAGCATATGCCAGGGCCCTGCTTATTGCAATGGGAATTATCATGGTAGGTTATATTCAATGTTGTTTTTTGTTGGTTTTTTTTTGTTTTGTTTTTTTGTTTTACTTTGGGTTCTGAATTTGCTTACGTGAAAATTTTTAGTTGTGGGGATCAGAAAATTCTTTTAGGGTTCAGTTAATTTTTCCTTTTTTATATATATTATTTAGGATTTTTTATGTTTGGGTTTTCTTTGGGGTCAGGAGTTTTATTAGCTTTTTTGGACATACTAGCCCTCACTCTAGACTCACTGAAGACCTTATAGAAGAAGCTAATCAGATAAAATACTAGGAAAGTGGTTTTCTTAACATTTAGGGGAAATTGAACATTGTCAAAAAGTGATGTTACAGATTTAAAGGAAAAGAAGGAAAGGAAAGGTTGAAAAGCCTCATGTCTTGTTTTTCTTTTAATAAATTGGGTGCAATTACTAATAAACCCTGAAAATATGTTGCTGGAACTAGGATGCAGGGTAGGATGAAAAAACTATAAACTATACATATTTTGAACAAACTCTAGTACCTTGTAATCTCTTTATAAATTATTGTCAGCATGCTCAGCAGAATAGCTATTTTAATCTGTTCCTTTCTTCTGTGGAAGCTATGTGTTAGGGACAATATTGGAACCATTTTCAGCTAATAAGAAAATAAGTCTAGGGACTAGAAAGATATTAAAATTTAAAAAAAGCTTAGGGACCAGAGGTACATGAAGGCTTTCTCTTAGAGAGACATTATGAATTTAAGCAACATGGTTACAAAAATTATTAAATTAAATACAAGGAAAAAAAAATTACACTAAATTTAAGGCATAATTACACACAGAATTAAAATGACTAATTATATAAAGATCCACTCATAGTGTGACAGCTTGACCTTGGCCAAATGCTAGTGTACCTGTGAAAATAATTTATTCATTTTCTGCTATAGTTAAGCAGAAGAGGGGCGGAAAAAAATACCTGGGATGAGATAAGGATTAGGAGAAAAAACTTTAAGGGAAAAACAGGCTTAAAACTTTAACAGACATAAAGGGAAAAAAGGGAAAAGAATTAAAGAAGTAGAATGAGAAGTTTTAGAGCACCTTTCCCTCCACCCTTGCCTTTTTTTCTTTCTTGCCAACAGCACAGGAAGACAAAATATGGGATTTTTAGCTAGTTTACCACTTTTTAAGATTTTTTTTCTTCAGTTTACTTAAGGAGCGAAGTAATCTCTCCCACTATCCATTCTACAAGCAACACAGTCCATGAAAAAAAATACAGAAAAGTAAGTGCAGTTTTTAAAAACAATCACCATGCTTCTTCTCCCTCTCACACTCCACTCTCAAATCTTAAAAGTACAAAACTTAATATCCAACATAAACAAAACAAACAATTAGAAACACAAACATCATAAAGTCACCTTAAAACAAGCAGCAACACCCAGAGAATAAAAACAGTAAGAATTAAATTTAGAATTGCTAATTAAAGTAATTATTGATATAGCAAAGCCGTAGGTATTCTGTTGGAATTCTGGAGCTTGATGACCTCAGAGTTTCAGAGTCTTAAAATGACAAAATCACAATACCACAACAATACTTGAAGCAAAAAGAGAAGGCTGTAATCTTTCACCACATAATAGTGAAAAAGAGTTGAATATTCCTCATCTAAAAAATAATCAATCCAACATGTCATTTGAAGGGAGGTTCTGTCCTGTGAGCTTTGACATCAGTGTTTGATAGATAGTCATTTGTATTTGGCTAGAATAAGGGAAATTCCATTACCAGACATCCAGATCTAAATTTATGCCAATCAATTAAACAACAAGAAGAAAACTCTGTTAAGTGAACAAACTCTTTTACAATATACAATTTCAAATCACACAATCTGAGAAAACAACCAATTAAAAAAGCTGGTATTAAAGCCAATATAAGAATTACCACAGAACTAAAATTCTTGATGGCTTCTCCTACAGGTAGCTTAAGAACAATCTTAAGATGATTTGAGACTTAAGATTTCATTGCTTTTCAGAATTACATGAGAACAATCACAACCTTAAAAATGCTCTAGCAAATTATCTCAAAAAAATTTTTTTTGAAGTGTTTGAAGCTTTCTATTTTCTGAAAATTTATGGAAATTACATATGACATGTGATGTTTGAATTTCAGAACAAAGTCAATTAAAAACTAGACCACTGATTCTTTTTGAAGCTTGCTTTCCCAAGGAGTGATATTTATGTGCTTGTGCTATTTGCTCATCTCTGTAGAAGACAGAACATGTTCCTGCCATTTTGTAAAAGAAGAAGGGAAAAAAAAAAAAAAAAAAAAAAAAAAAAAAAAAAAAAAAAAAAAAAAAAAAAAAAAAAAAAAAAAAGTTTTGAAAGGAAAAATAAGACTTAATCTTTCCTAAATGATCTTCGCAGAATGAAAAATGTGAAAAACCTCATGCTTTAGGGAAAAACTCAATGTGGTGAACCAATGCCTTCTGAAAAAAACTATTTTGAATTATAAATAAAGCCATTTCCACACGCCACATACAATCTCAGTGATTTGTTGCTAATTGCTATGTTGTAGAATAAAGTAAGATTGTTTTACATAAATATTTGTGATTTACAGGAATAGGATTAGAATAGGATTAGACTCCACTGCCCCAAACCAAGAAATAAAAGATAGCTGAAAAAGATGTTATAAACAGGATCTCAGAACAATTTAGTTTGGAAAAAACCTCCAAGATGATGAGAACAGCCTTTGACCAATCATCACCCTGTCAATTACCTTGTGGCACTATGTAATTTCTTGAACACCTCCAGGGATGATGATTGACACTCTCCCTGGGAAGCCTCTTCCAATGCTCAATAGCTCTTTACACATAGAAATCTTTCCTGATGCCCCAACTAAGTGTCCCATGACACAGCTTTGAGGCTATGTCCTCTCATCCCCTCACAGGTTGCCTGGGAGAAGAGGCTAACTCCCACTTGGTTACAGCCTCCTTTCAGGCAGTTGTAGGGACTAAGAAGTCCTTATGAACCTACTTTTCTCTAGGATAAACATCCCCAGCTCCCTCAGTTGCTCGCCTCATAGCATTTGTGCTTCAGACCCTTCCCCAGCTTTGCTCTCTTGACCTTCTACAGCACCTCAGTGTCTTTCTTGCAGTGCGGGCCCACAACTGAACACAGGATTTGAGCTGTGGCCTCACCAGTGCCAAGTACAGGGGGACAATCCCTGCTCCTGCTGGCCGCACCATTGCTGATCCAGGCCAGGATGCCATTGGCCTTCTTGGCCACACAGGCTGTACTGTTTTTGCATGGCCTTGGTTTTGGTAGCAGTGGGGCCACAGAGGTGGCTTCTGTGAGAAGCTGATGGAAGGTTCCACCACGTCAGGCAAAGCCAACAGTCCCTGGTGGCTCCAAAGGTGGATGTGCCACTGGCCAAGGCTGGGCCAATTAGAAATGCTGGTAATGCCCCGTGATAACAGATTTAAGAAGAAATCTGAACAAAGCTTGTGGTGTGGTTTTAATTCCAGGCAAAGAAGAGCAGAGTGAGGACATGTGAGAAGAATGACTCTGCAGACGCCATGTTCTGTGGAGAAGGAGGGGAAGAGATGCTCCAGGCACCGGAGCTGAGATTGCCCTGCAGCTCGTGGTGCAGACCATGGTGAGGCAGCCGTGCCCCTGCAGCCCATGGAGCACAGCTCCATCTGCAGAGATCCACCTGCACCCTGTGGAGAACTCCCATGCCAGAATAGGTGGATGCCTGAGAGGAGGCTGTCAGCCTGTAGGAGACCTGTGGAGAGAGGCTCCCATGCTGGAGCAGCTTATCCTTGAAAGGCTGCACCCCACGGAAAGAGTGACCCATGCTGCAGTAGTTTGGGGAAGACTGTTGTCTGTGGGATGGACTTACATTGCAGCAGTTCTCAGGCAGCTGTTGCTCATGAGATGGAATCACATTGGAGAAGATCGTGGAGAACTGTCTCCCATGGGAGGCATTATCCTGCTCTGATTTTTTTAGCGGTGAGTTCACTTCATATCTTTAAGTTGAACCTGTTTTGTCCTTGGTAAGAAGGACAAACCTGTGTTTAGTAAGAAATCTGTCCCAGTGCTTATCTCAACCCGTGAACCCTTTGTTAAATTTTCTCTCTTCTCTCCAGTTGCAGAAGGGACCGAGTGAGTGGCTTTTGTGTGTGCCTGGCATCTGGCTGTGTCAACCCACAACAGTGGGCATTCACTGTGTGATAATTTTCTACTGGGCCATTTTCCAATCCCTTTCCCAAGCCTTTAGCCCTGCCTGAGGTTGCTGTGACCAAAGTACAGGACCCAGCACTCAGCCTTGTTGCATCTCAAATGAAAATATAATAAAAAATATAACAAAACCAATTTAAATATAGACTGTATTCAGCAGTAAAACATCTTGCAAAATGTATAGTATATGTAAGATTTCAAGGAAAAAGGAGAACATAGAAGTTAGAAAGTGAGCCTGCATGGTGGCAATGGTAGATCTTAAATAAATACTCCTTTGGCTAAATTTTTTGTAAAGCCCATACATTATCATTAGCATTCACATATATAGTTGTCATGGTCTAGGAAAAATATTCCCCAATTCAGTCCACTCCAAGATTCTTCAAGCCACATGGCCACTCTCTATCACTCCCCTGATTTTCCCTCTCCCTCCCCACTGCTGAAGCAGGCTGGAGAGGAGAATTGGAGCCACTAAAGGGGTATCACAGATTGAGATAAGGACACTTTACTGGAATCAGCATTTAGGTAAGAAAATAAACAGTTACAGCAACAATACTAATGACAGAAGGTATAAGAAAAGAGGCAATTCACACAGAAAAAAAAAAAGAAAATAAACAATATTAGACAATACCAGACAGCTTCCTATGCAATATTTTCTCAACCAGAAGGAACCCCTTCTATGTGTAAGAAAGTCCCTTTACCCCAGCCACAGCAATGACATGAGGTTTTATAGAATAACCTCTGTATCAAGGCATGTCGCAGCTTCTGCAAAAAATTAGCCCTGAACTGCCCAGAAACTGGAAAATAATAAATGACAACTTGCTGCTCAAAAAAGAATGCCTAAGCAAACAGTATGGAGAGGGATGGTGAGGGGAAAAGGAGTAACAGTGGGATGAACTGAATACATCCATGTAAGACACTGCTGTAATGCGTTAATTGGGTTTATATTTCATCGGATTTGTAATGTTTTTTCTATGTATCATGTGATCTGTCTTTGCCCAGCAGTGCCCATCCCCCACACTGAGATGTAACCTAACCCTGTTCCCTTCCCGCTTCTCCCTTACTGGGCCGTGCCTCTGGGCCCTGCCCCTGGGGGAAAAAGCCACAACGGGGGAGCGGCATGGTCTCTCTGGCATTGGTGAGCCACCAGGAAAGGTCTCCAGCAAAGCAGAGCAGACTTGAGAATAAAAGCTGTAATACCCAACCCAGTGCCAGAGAGCAGATACTTTTACTTTTGCCATCGGCTGCCGTCTAGTCTCATGGGGAAAACTACAAGACACCTTTCCCCTGAACAAGTGAAAAGACTATATCCTTGTCTTTCGTTTTGATTTTGCAAGGCTTTGAGTATGGTAAGAAATGTGTGATCAGCAGCCTAAAGGTCAGGTTTCCAAAGCACAGACACACATACTGGTTTTCTGACTGATGGTGCTCTCAATACATGACAGATTGAAACGACTTGAGCAAGCTAGAGAGGAAATATCCCACGCTCCACCAGTGCAAATCAGTCTCTGCTATTGTGACAAGCATCCCCCTGCTCAAGAGAGAGGCTACACACCACAAGGTAACCTGTGGATTTACCTGCATCACCACACAGAAGACATGAGATGTGACAGACATGTTAATATAGTGGGGGAACATAGCTGCACAATACAATGAAAAATTATAGGAGTCGTGTTTCTCTCATGAGGCGAGACCATCAGCACAAAGAAATTCTCTAAAATGTTGCTTTTCCGTTCCTGTCTTTGACTCAGCATCAGCTGTAGCTTTGAGTGCAGCAGCTGGAACGTTTACAAGCAATTCAGAGAAGGAATGCACTTCCTTCCAGATGCGTTTGCCAGCTAGGATATATGTGAAGACATATTTTTCAGCTGTTACCTGGGGAGAATTCTGCCCTAGCTGAGCATAACTTCAAGTAAGACGACATTGCTTTATTATAGCAGTGAGCCTGCTTCATGCCATAAACAGAAGAGCCTTTTAGTGACACACACACAGCCTATAGGGCCACTTGCTGACAGGAGCAGACTTTTCATGGGATGTGTGATGTTGAAGGAGACAAAAAAGCCACTTTGATTTTGACCTTCTTATAGCTATTCAAGAGGGTATTTCTCAACTGTAAGTAATATGACAGCTAAGTAAGCATACCATTGGCACCAAACTTGTTAGCAAGAAAAAATCCTTGTGTACAAAAGGCCCCATATGGTTAAGTATGTATTTTTCAAAGAGAAAAATTTTCAAAGAGAAAATAATGAAGCTGTCTCTTTCATTATACATTAATGGCTTCTTTATTATGTGCAGGAAAATAATCAGCCACTAAAGAGAGAATATAAAATGAGATTTTTTTTTGTCAGCTGAAGACTTATTTTCAGGGCTTAATATTTGTCTGGAGATGTTCATGTTAACAAAACTGTCTCACAAAATAATATTTTTTTAAGAATATGGCAGTTAGAATTATAACAAGAAATGCAATTTTAGAATAAATTTATGACCAGCTGAAAGCAATTTTAAATATCAAGATGTTGTATATTGACTCAGCAAGTTTGTTTATAACACCAGGCTGTGTGGGGCAGTCGACTCGCTGGAGGGAAGGGATGGCATCCAGAGGGACCTGGACAGGCCTGAGAGCTGGGCCAGTGCAAACCTCATGGGGTCAACAAAGCCAAGTGCAAGGCCCTACAGCTGGGTCATGGCAATCCCAGGCACACCAACAGCTTGGGCAGAGAAGTGATTGGGAGAAGCCCTGCAGTGAAAGCTTTGGGGTGAATGTTCATGGAAGATTGAACATTAGCCAGCAGTGTGTGCTCACAGCCCAGAAAGCCAGTTGTGTCCTGTGCTGCACCCAAAGCAATGCAGCCGACAGGGTGAAGAAGGGGATTCTGCCCCTCTACACTGCTCTGATGAGACCCCAGCTGGAGTGGTGCACCCAGGCCGGGAGTCCCCAAGAAAGGAACGACAAGGAACTGTCGGAGTGAGACAGAGAAAGCCATGAAGCTGATAAGGGGAATTAAAGACCTCCCCTGTGAAGACAGGCTGAGAAAGTTGTGGTTGTTGAGGTTGGAGAAGAGAAGGTTGTATGGGGCCCTCATAGCAACCATGCAGTATCCAAAAGGGCCTACAGGGAAGCTGGAACAACTCTTCTGTAGGAACTCTAATGATAGGACAAGGAGTAATGGGTACAAACTGAAACAAGGAAAATTTTATTTAGATATTAGGAAGAAATTCTTCACTGTGACGTTGGTTAGACACTGGAAGATGTTGCCCAGGGAGGCTGTGGATGCCCCAGCCCTGGGAGTGTTCATAAACGGGGTGGATGGGGCTTTGAGCAGCCTGCTCTAGTGGGAGGTGCCCCTCCCCATGGCAGGGGTGCTCGTACTAAATGATCTTTAAGGTTCAATCAACTCCTTAACATTCAATGTTTCTGTTACTTGGGATTTTGAACTCAACCCCACTGAAGCTGAAGTAACAGCCTGTACTTACAATTAGAGATATGGCAAGGAAATATCTTGGGGTTTGAAGGCCTTTCAAAATTACCAAGTATGATTTTGAGTATTTAGGAGTCTTGTCTTGCTAAGTTAATCACACACTTATATTGTTTACAGTTTATCTATAGAAAACCATTTCAGTCATGTTTTTTAACTCTGAGTAAAACTGATTAGAAATCTGAAAATAAATGCTGAGAATCTTTTTTTCTCTCTCTCTCTTTTTTTTTTTTTTTTTTTTTTTTTTTTTTTTTTTTTTTTTTTTTTTTTTTTTTTCCATAAGAATATCTAGCAAACAGCAGGGTTTTATTTGTGTCTAAAAGGAAAATTCCAAAATAAATATTCAGGATTTCAGAGGACTTGTAGGTCATTAACTCTATGAGCCTTATTTTTAATTCAGACATTATACTCTTCAAATAAATTAAGGATGAAAGTGGGAATTTCAGATAGTTTGAGATATGAATCAAAATTAATATCTAATATTTTCCCTACCTAGAAGAAGAAAATCAAATAGAAGTTGATATTTTCTCACAATAAAAAGATTTCCAGTTAAAGTGAAGACATTAGTTTTAAGTCTTGCAGCAAGAAGAAATTTAGCATTGTGCATGGATTTTACTCTTCCATTAGTATTAGCCATTTATTAATATCTGCTAAAGGTTTGCACAATACTGATGTCATCTAAATATCAGCTTAAATACATGTTTCTATAACTGGCTATGTCAGCATACTAGAAACATAGCTATAATGTTATTATGAATTACAAAATATTCTATTTTTATTAAAAGCAGTACAATTATCCTTGGTTTGCCTTATTTCAGTAACAGATGTATGCTATTGAAATAAGTTCTGGTTGCTCTAGCTGAAGAATTATTCCAACGGTAAAAAAAATTTAGACGTTAATATTGTGCAATCTGAGTACAGCTCAAGGAGCGTGCACATATACAAAACACATACCTCCAACGATCCAAAGTAGATCTGTTCCAACACTCAGTGTATTCATACAGACCAAAGAATTATTTTGAAAGTCTTCAACATTGATAACAATACATTCCATAAGTTATAACATTTTTGTCTATTATTGTTTATGATGATGATGATGATGATGATGATGATGTATTGTATAACCATAGAAATTTTACCTATAAGATCTCTAAGCCATCCACTGTTCCCAACAGACAATACTAGTAGATTTTAGTCTCCATTACCAATTGTAATAAGAATCTGGGACCCAATTTTATTAAGAATAACAATCACATGTTTTCTAGGATGATTTTTATGTCATTTTAGCATTTCATGAAGTACCTAGACTAAGTGATATTGCTTCTTCCTTTTACAGATGAAAACCAGAAAGGGACATATTAAGGTCAAAACATTTCACTAATTTAAAGAATACTAACTGTGGATATCTGAGACTATTTTTTGGAAGAGTTCTACATTCTGCTAATCATTATGTATGGAAAGCACAGCTCTGAAATTAAATTTCAATTTCAATTATGTTTAGGTATCATCAGGTGTTCTGCAGATAGGACGCTACAAGATGAACTGAGTATCCATAAAAGCCTACCAAAGGACAGGACAGGGTCAGCCAGTGCAGAAGGGAATAAGGAGTCAGTGACAGAGGCAGTCCAGCTGCCATTTCTTCCAAATTAAATCCAGCTGCACCAGGAAGGCTTCTGTGTTCTGCAAGCTGCTCTCTCACTTAGCAGGTGCCTTCCCAACCCTGCCCCACATGAGGGGAAGTTCTGCCTCCTTTCCCTGCTCTTGTGTCATTGCTGTACAGCAAGTTTCAAGCTCAACGTCACTGTGACAGAAGGACAAATGAGGAAATTTCATAACCATGAAATAAAAGCTAAAAGGAGTAGCATTTACCTACTGTTGATGTCAGCCATGCTGGAAGTTAGTTTCCTACTTCTACATTTTAAAAAAAAACTAGGAAGATAGCAGAAAACACATACTGCTAAGAAAGCTTTCATATTTGAACTTATTTATTGAACATATTTAACTCCTAGTTCTATAATAATTAATTTGCTTCTAGTTTTTATAATGTACACTTATAAAAGTTTGTTTCAAAGTGGAAGCATTATTAAGCAAGTCCTAGCCTATAAAAAAACTTTATTAAATTCCTTTATATAGATCTGGTGACTGTTCTGTATTCTCTAATGATGAAGATAAATTAAAGTTTATTACATACATGAGGTCATTTGAAATTCAGATCATCCTTGCTAGATGTGTCATAGATTGTAACTGTCCCATTCAGGTTTCTCTCCTCCTTTTGGTCATGAATGCTGACTTGCAAGAGCCAGAAATTTGCTTTCCAAGAAGACAGTTTTGTATGAATCTGTTGTCATGCATGTCATTTATTCACTTCATATTTTAATGGGTAATAAGCATGAAATAGGAGGAAGACTGATAAATCAAATTTGCCTAAAGTCTAAACACATATTAATGAAAATACCTTCCCCTACAGTCCTCTACTGGTGGTATTTCATTCAGGACATTTTCACTTCAAGTCTCCAAGAGCTTCAGAAATAGTAATTATTAATAATGAAAGAAAAGATACTTCTAAAAATATTTCATGACAATACAGCATGGGGCTCATAAACTTTCTAGATAGGCATTGCACACTGAGGCTCAAGTTTTAGAAGTTTTTCAAAGCCAAAGGACCACTTAATAGAAGCAGTGGGCCAGAGTAGTACACATTCATGAGGACAGAAGGTGTTAGAAGACCATCACCACAATAAAGATCAAATACAACTTAAAAGGCAATTTGAAGTGCTGAAAAGCAGTCACCCATGAAATACTAACATCCAAGGGCATACTGGCCACCAAGTATTGGTAAAATACCCAAGCATGGTAAAATACCAAAAATACTTCAAAGCATCCTGGCAATATCCACAGTATCAAAACTTAAGAAGAGTTGTTGCAACAGTTCCACTGCATTTCGTGAAACTGGAGAGATGCATGCCTGTTGACTTGCGTGTCAAAGCAGTTGAATTAGACTACAGTTGAAGGCTGCAAAAAAACTTCTCTATTACTTGCTATAGTAGAGACAGCTCTTTAGGTTTTATTACAAAGTGAGTAGAGCTCAAAAGCACAGCAGAATCTCTGAATTCAGAGAGTGGCATCTATAGTGAGTTTTGAAACTCCTGTGTCTAAAATCATTCAGGAGCTGAACTGGTAGTATTTCTGGAAACAAGTAGATACTGACCTTCCCTAACCTAAACAAAGTTTATACACATAAAACTAGAAAATGTACACGCTTCAATTAAAAAACCCTACAACATTGAGTGTATCTTCAGCTGTGTATTATTGCTGCTCTCTTTTTTTTGCCCTGAATATAAGATGGAGGGGTGAGTGTCCGAGTATGGCTTGTATGCTATCCTAGGGTGACTTTATGATGCCTGCATCCCTGACTGTCTGTTCTGTTTGTGCTGTGTATTGAGTGCTGTGCCTTTAAGACTGGTTCTGGGAGCAAATGGGGAGCAAGGAGAAGCGCGGAGTTTGTTTTGAGAAAACTGCCTGACTTCTCCACATTCTTCTCCAGACGGGGTGTTCGGTGGAGGCTTGGAGAGACTGCAGGACAGAGATCTTTTTGCTTTTAGTTAGTTTTAGCAATCTAGGGTAGAGAAGTTCCCTGGACTGTTTTGTTGGGGTTTTTTGGTGGTGGTGTTTTTGTGGTTGTTTTGGGGTTTTTTTGTTCTGTTTTGTTGGGGTTTTTTTTGTTTGTTATTTTTGGTGGGGTTTTTGTTGTTGTTATTGTTTTGGGTTTTTTGTTCTTGTTGTTGTTTTTTGCTTTTTGGGGTTTTTTTTGTTTTTTTGTTTTTGGGGGTTTTTTTGTTTTTAGTTTTTTGGGGTTTGTTTTGTTTTGTTTTTTTCTTGGGACTGTTTAAACCTGCTCTGGACAGAAAATCCGGGGGGGCACTGGGGGCTGCACCTGCGGCCCACCGGGGCCTGGAGCTCGGCATTTTCCAGCAGTGCCGGAGGGACTGGGACTGAGGAGAGACTGAGAAAGAGCCGAGCTACACCCACGGCAAGGACTTTCTCAGTTTGCCATCTCACTCCAGAACAAGAGGTTTTATTGTTTCATATTATTCATCCTTTGTACTTGTATGCACTTTGTTTGTTAAGTAAAATAGTTTTTTCCACTTTTCTCTGAGGAAGTTCTTTACGGGACCAGTTGGGGGGAGGGGCCGTTTGGGTTTGCTCCCCAGAGGGATCCCATGCAGGGGTTCTCTCCCAAATTTGCCCTAAACCAGGACATACGCCTACTGCATTTAGTCTTGTCTTTTCAAAT
>JAKJHU010000518.1:73886-229401 GCA_022316685.1 Progne subis subis | reverse complement strand
GGGAGTCCATTCTTGAGTTCCCACATATACCAATTTCCTTATTTCTTTTGAAATATTTCTAATAACTGCACTTTTGTCATCAATTTCTAGGTAGTACTCAGAAGAATTGAATTTTCCACAAATCCCTCCTTCATCTGCTAACAGGTAGTTTACAGCTAGCCTGATTTGGTAGATTACTGCCCTCGTTTGAGTTAGCTGATCACTGATGTGATCAACAGCTAGGGCTGTCTGATTGGAGAGTACTTCTAGTACTGCTTGTAGCCTGATTATCCTGTTTAACATATAAATCAGGGTACTGTATCCCCAGGACCCATCCTGAACCCAGGTGGCTGGCCCGTAAGTTTTGATGATTTCTTCTGGGGACCATATTTTATTTTTCCGATTTTGGGCTCCTCCAATTTTAATTGGGTTTCTTTTCTCTCATTTGGCCTTCCTTAAATTATCATAAATTATCATAAATTATCAAAAATCATAAATTATCCTAAACTGGATCCAGATTCTTTTGGTAACAGGAAAAAAGCAGGCTTTATTATCCCAATGATGTAATTCCCAGACCAGTCTCCTGGCAATTTAGAATATGCTGTAGTGCCACAGATCCAAAATAAGTGCTCAGGTGCTTCCCAAAAGGTATTATTAGTTTCTGTAGGGCTTTCCCAGTATTTGGAAATTCTTTTTACTCTCTGAAAGGGGTTTCCTCCTTTTTCAACACATTCGTAAAGCCCATACCCTTCATGGTATATACACTTCTTCTCTTCTTTCCTTTCAAGGAACAGAATCTATTTGGATCCCTCGGGATACGCTGGGTAACAGAGCTTTTCATGGTTAAATATCTTTTTCAAGCTATTCTTCCCACAGGATTACTGTATTCTTTCCCTCTTCTTGAAATACACTCTTCTCCTATTATTCTTGCTTTTAGATCCCATTGTTCTCTCCCCCCCACCTTGCTTCTGTGGCTCTAGATTTTGGGTTGTTTTGCGTCCATTTTAGAATTTCTGGTGGTCCTAAGCTGATTCCCTCCCATGGCCAAATTTCTGCAAAATCTGGGTGTTTCCCCAGATGCAACAATTAGTTAAATTTAGTTTGTGGATAATTCTTTCTACCAAGTTATGAATAGATTTTTCCCTCAGGATATCTCTAGACCATCTTTCTTTTTTTATTGGTTTGACTATCACTTTTTCTTTGACCAGATCTACCAGACCTTCTTTAGTAGTGTCATGTAGTAGTGTCATGTTCAAAACGCAAACTTCTCCTATGGGGCTCTCCCCCAGGAGTCACTCCCTAAAGGTGGCAGTATTCTGAGTCATCCAATACACTTTCCCATCCTCCTTACAGGGGATTAATTGGGAGAGGTTAACACAATTGGGATTTAAATTGGTATGGACTCTCAGCAAGGAACATATTTCTTCTTCATAGGGTGGGTGATAGCACTTAGTGCATGGCTCCCTTGAGCTTCCCAGAGCACCACAAGCAACTAAGGTCATCATTACATCCCCTCCCAGGAGTCATGAGTCATCTCCCACGCTTAACTCACCCAGTCTTGCCTCCTGGGGAACTTTATTTTAGAGGGAGCTTAAAATTTAAAGTCCCTAGAGTCCTTTCGGTTTTCCCTTTCTGGCTAACCCTCTCTCCACTCTTTCTTTACAAATTTATTCTCTCATAGAGGAATACTCCATGAGAGATCAGCCTGGGGTCTAAGTACTAAGTTGGGGGTATATAACCAGAATTACTTATTCAACCTTTTTAACTCAAAACAAATTTTCAACTTTTACAAAACTCTTTTGAACACAGAACTGCTCAGAACACTTTAAGGTATATAACAACTCTGTAAACAAATTTTTCTTATCTGTTCATCAGGTTTTTCACCGTTCTTAGTCACTTTTGGTTTTATTTCTAATGGTTAGGTCTCTCGGTCGTTCGGTTATGATATACTCAGGAGAGTCAGCGGGGGATCCTGTTGGATCTGGTCTTGTATCCGGGGGTGAAACTGGTCCTTTAACTCTGGTGATGTGTGTCCATCATCTCTCTCTGGTCCGCACAGCAGTGTTGGTAGTTAGAAGCACCTGGAAGGGGCCTTCGAATTTAGGAGTTAGTGGTGCAGGGTTCCAGAATTTTATTAGTATCCAATCCCCAGGACTGATGTTATGCACTTTAGTGTCAAGAAGGGAATTTTGGGGGAGATATCCTTTCTTTCTAAGGCCTTCTAGGGTTCTCCCTATGGCCTCTAAATATCTTCTTGTAGCTTCTTGTATCTTCTAAATAATCTCCTGTGCTGTAGGGTGTTAATAGAAATGGAAGTCTGAACATCATTTCATTTGGTGAAATCCCTATATCAGACTGCGGTCTCATTCTGATACGCAAAAGCATTAGGGGTAAGGACTTGAGCCAATTCATTTTTGTTTCTTCTATTAGTTTGGTCAATACATTTTTAAGAGTTTTATTCATTTTTTCTACTCTCCTGGAACTCTGGGGGTGCCAGGGAGTGTGCAATTTCCATTTTATTCCTAGAGCTTTGCTTACTTTCTCTAATGCATGGGCAACAAAGTGCAGACCTCAGTCAGAGTCTATGTTGTTCACTAACCCATATCTGGGAATGATGTTCTCCAAAATAATTTTGGTCACGGCTTGTGCCATCTCCCTTTTTGTTGGGAAGGCTTCCACCTAATGGGTGAGATTATCTACTATGACAAGTAAGGGTTTGTATCCTTGCACAGTGGGCATCTCGGTGAAATCTATTTGTATGCTTTGAAAGGGTCTTAGGGCAAATTCCCTTCCTCCAGGTACAGTTTTCCTCATTGCTTTTTGGCTTACTTTTTAACAAATTAGACACCCTTTGGTGACTGCTTTGGCTAGGTCATATACACCTATGCACAAGTTGTCTCTTAGAAAACGGTCACATAGTCCCTGAATTCCCCAGTGGGTTAATTTGTGCAGCTCTGCTATTACTCTTTGAGCTAGTGCTTTGTTTAAAAACACATGTCCATCAGGTGTTAGCCACTCCTCTCATTCCCCATGATTTACCTTTAGGTCTTTTATTACTTCTAATTCTTTCTCACTTTTCTTTCTTTCTTTACTTCTCCTTCTGGCGTTACTTCCACTTTAAAAATTCTCATTGGGTCCCCTGATTCTAAGGCTGCTTTTTTTGCTGCCTGATCCGCTAGCTGGTTCTCTTTTGCTTCAAAGGAGTTCCCTTTTTGGTGCCCTCTTATATGCACTATGGCTATTTCTTCTGGTTTTTGTAGGGATTCTAGCACTGATCTTAGCAAATTCTCATGAATTAAACTCTTCCCTTTTGAATTTAAGTATCCACACTCCTTCCATGTTTTTCTGAAAGTGTGGACTATCCCAAATACATATTGTGAATCAGTATAGATGGTCCCTTGATCTCCCTCTAGCAGGTCTAATCCTCTCTTTAGGGCATACACTTCACAACTCTGAGCTGATCAGCTTGGAGGCAACTACCCACTCTCTCTGGATTGTAAATTCTCTCCATCTATGATTGCATATCCTGAGGCCTTTTTTCCATCCACTACCCGTGAAGATCCATCTGTAAATAAGCTTTTTCCACTTGCCAGGGGTTCATCCTCTAGATCTTCCCTCACTTTGGTTTGTAAGTTAATCAGTTCAATGCAGTGTGATTGGGATACGCAAAGCAATCACATGGAGACGAGAGATTTCGCAGGGCAGAGAGTTCCTCCAAGAGAGCCCAAGGCTGAGCCAAGGCCAAGAGCCTCTCTGCCTGCTTATTTCTTACTTTTTATACATTTGTGGGTCTGGCTGTGGATTGGCTTCTGGAGTTATCACCTCCCAGCCAAATGGCCAGACCAACTGTCAGTTACAATTGTTTTCAGGTTAGAAATATGCAAACAAAGGACAGAGAATGAAAAACAAAGGATTTGTTTATGTTACATGTATGAGAAAAGGCAGAAACTGCTCCTAATATTGTACAGTAGCTAAAAGTCTGACTCCATCTTATGAACAATCAAAAGGTTTTAAAAAACTCAGAAAAACCAGGGTGACAATGCAGTCATGTTCTAAATCTGTTACAGGCTCCCCCATAAGGAATTGCACTGGATTTAAGCATTTTGAGGTGACCAGTTCTAAATCCTCTGTATTCATTAGAATAATCTCATATTTTAATATTCTGGCATCTGTTAGCCATTGTTGGGCTCTGACTCAGGACTGTCTTGAGATGATGTGGTGTGTTCACTTTGATTTTCCCTTGCAGAGTTAATTTCTGGGTCTCTCCTACAGGACTGCGGTAGCTGCTATTGCTTGTAAATAAACTGGCCAGCCTCAGGCTACTGGGTCTAATTATTTTGATATATAAGCCACTGTCTTTTTACAGTTTCCCCATTCTTGAGTTAGTACTCCATAGGCTAGGCCTCCCTCCACACTAACAAACAGATCAAAGGTTTTCCTGAGATCTGGCAAACTTAGGACTGGAGCAGTACATAACTTATCTTTTAGACTTTTTAAGTGTTGCTCATCTTGTTCAGTCCAAACTATGGCCTCAGGGGCTACTAATTTTTCATATAAAATTTTTACACTTTGTGTGTATTGGTCTAACCATAATTTACAGTAACCAGATAGGCCTAGTAGCTTCCTTACATCCGTTTTAGTCTTAGGGGCTGGGATAGATAAAATACCTGAAATTCTCTCAGGGCTCAATTTCTTGTATCCTTCTCTGATTATGTGTCCGAGATATGTCACCTCTGATTCTACAAAGAGTAGTTTTTCTTGGGACACTTTTAATCCTTTTTCCCCCAGAAAGTTTAGAAATTTAATACTGTTAGTCTTAACACAGTTTCTTTGTTTCCCTGACAGTAGTAGGTCATCCACATACTGTAGGATCTGAATTTCTCCTTCAGGGGTGAACTGTTCTAGTAATGTTTCTAGGGCTTGTCCAAAGAGGTTAGGTGACTCAGTGAACCCTTGAGGAAGATGAGTCCATCTCAGCTGTTGTTTTCTTTTTGTGTCAGGGTCTTCCCATTCAAAGGCGAACCAATCTTGGCATTCCTCTGCTAAGGGACATGCCCAGAAAGTATCCTTTAAGTCTATAATAGTGAACCAAGCATGTTCTCTAGGAATTTGGCTTAGGATAATATATGGATTTGGTACAACTGGGTGCCTGGTGATAGTCTTCTTGTTAATTTCTCTTAGATGTTGCATTAATCTGTACTTCCCCTCAGCTTTCTTGACTGCCAGTATGGGGGTATTGTGTGGTAACATACACGGCTCTAGGATCCCTTCTTGTAGTAGTTGTTCAATGACTGGGGCTAACCCCTTGCTTCCTTCCAGAGATATTGGATACTGTTTTACTTGTATAGGTGAAGTGTTTTCTTGCATTTTTATTATTATCGGTGGGATGTTTAACAATCCCCGCTGTCCTTCAGCCCACACTCTTGGATCTATCTCATCTATGTCTCCCTGAACTGACTTCATAATATGTACCATCATCCTCCCCTTTGGAACAATCCCAACTCCTAAATGAACTTGGAGGTCTCTTCCTAACAGACTTTTTCCAATTTGGGCAAATAAATTAAGTTGGCTCTACACTGTCTTGAGTTCCCTTTTATTTCTATATCTTCCACTACCGATGTCCTAAAAGGTTTCCCTCCTGCTCCTAATACTTCACAGAAATTTCTACCAATTGTAATTCCTACTGGTAATTTATTAATACAAGATCTATCTGCTCCTGTATCCACTAGAACTTCAAATTCTTCATTTAGGGGTGCCACTTCAAAGTTTACTAAGGGCTCCTCTTGATGTCTTATTGGGTCCCTGTTGAGGGTTAAGTTCTCCTGTAGAATTTCCCCCGCCCCGTTTAAGTAGGGGCAGTTTAAGCGGTGCTTAACCTGACAAAAGAAGTTGATCACTTGGTTTTGGGGAAGGGAGGAGGCTCCGGAGAGAGCTGGGGGGTGGCCTCACTTTCTCTCAGCTTTCCCGGGGAGGACGGTCGGACTACGGGTAGCTGCCTGGAGTCCACAGCTAACGGAGGAGTTTGGTCCTGGGAATTCTATCGTCTGTTGGAGCGCCCAGGAATTCGGAGTTTCTTCGTTACCCTGCTGGATTTTGGGTCAGCCCGGGGTCCAGCCGCTGCGAGTTCTTCGGCACTGCCCACCTTGCCTGCCGGGGCACTCCCTGCCTGCCTGCTGAGGACAAATCCATCGCTTCCAGCTTGCAGCCATCAGCGACGGACTTTGCCACCGTTTGCCCTCAGGGTTCTTGGTTCTGTTTTACTGTTATTATAAGTGCTGTTGTTGTTTGTCTGTCCTGTTGTATTTACTAGTAAAGGACTGTTATTCCTTTTCCCTATAGCTCTGACCGAAAGTTTTTTTTTTAATCTTCTAAATTATAATAACCCGGAGGCTTGCCTCTCCTTAGCAGACAACTGTCTTTTTCAAACCAAGACAGAATTTGGCGCCCAACGTGGGGCTCGAGGGGCATTGAGAGAAAAAGGAATAACAGTTCTTAAGTGCCTACATTGTTGTGTACTGGGCATCATGTGGTCTGCCTTTGTCTGGTTCGGGTGGCATGTGGGTGTGGCCGTATTTCTCCCATTTGCAGGGCCTTTTCTAAACATGGGCCCTGTAACTAAGGTTGCTGTGGCTGTCATCCAGTTTGCTATATGGGTTAACGAAGTGAGGAAATCCTGGATTTTTAATTTTCTCTGGAAGGCAGGCACATGGATTCAGGGCTATCATACACTGACTGTGTGTTTTTTGGGGTTATTTTAAGAACGGTACATACTGTGAGGAAATAATACCAGGGGAAACCTTTTCCCAACCCTTCACCCAGCTCTTTGGGCCTACCCCACCAGTCTTTGAAGGGTTCAAATCTTTGAATGTTAATGACATCATACAGTGGCTGGTGTTGCTGGTATGCCTGTTCTGTGTAGCATTTAGAGATAAGGGGAGACTGGACTGGGTAACCACCCTGATACCTCCCCTAGAGAATAAGGATACTGCCCCACAGCCTGAGCCCGTCCCACAGCCTGAGCCCGTCCCACAGCCTGAGCCTGCCCCACAGCCTGCCTCAGGAATAAACCACCCAGATTGGGTGAAGGAGATAGGTGAGATGCTGAGGGAGTACCTTGCCCCTGTAGTAGCCTCATTAGCCCCAGCTGCTGGGAAACCCTCCCCCTGCCCCAACAAAGGAGAGTCTGATGGTGCAGCAGTGGAACCCACAGACGTTACAACCGTCCAGGTTCCAGCTGAACCACAGGAGCAGCCACAGCCAGCAGCAGTGGCCCCTGTGGAAACAAAGAAGTACAAGGTGAAATCAGAGCACCCAGGCAACAAGGATAAGAAAGGAGGGCCCTCACAACCCGCGGGGGACTCAGAGGTTGAGATCATCACCGAGTCCCTGACATATGAAAGTCTCCGTAATCTGCAAAAAAGATCTTGCACGACGGGGACGTGAGGCTTATACAGCCTGGTTAGTTCGGGTCTGGGACCTTATTGGAACAGGCGTGCAGCTAGATAGTAGTGAGGCAAGGAATTTGGGACCCTTGACCCAGGACTCGGGTGTGAATCAGGTATTTGTAAGGGAGCCAGGGCCCCTTTCCCTTTGGGAGCGGCTTTTAATGAGTGTAAGGGAGAGGTTTGTCCACAGAGACAGAATGCAGGAGCACCATCATAGAATGCGCTGGAAGACCCTTGAGGAAGGGATCCAACAGCTGAGAGAAGTGGCAGTATTGGAGGTACTCTTTGGGAGGGGTGGACAGCATGATAATGACCCCGACAAAGTCAGGTGCACAGGGCAAATGCTGTGGAACCTGGCAACTCTAGGACCATCTCAATATGCCACATTCATTGCAACAATTAATGCCGATAACAACCGAGAGACAGTGGGTTCTGTGGCCAACAAGCTTAGAAATTATGAGAGCATGATCAGTGGCCCAATGCAGGCTCAGGTCTCTGCCATGGTTAAGGAACTCAGAGAGGAGATGAGGGAGGTGAGGGAGGAGATGAGGAGGAACAGTTCCTGTGTGGCACCGGTGCGAGTTACAGGCCCCAGAGTCAGAGCTCAACGGCCCCCAGCTAGAGAGAGAGGGTACACCCCACGAGCTGACCTGTGGTTCTTTCTGAGTGACCATGGGGAAGACATGGGAAGGTGGCATGGGAAACCCACTTCTGCCCTGGCAGCACGGGTGCGTGAGCTCAAAGAGAGAAACACTAACCGAGGGGGTTCCACTAAGATGAAGGTAGCCTCAACCTCACATGACCAAGCTGCCAGGTATTATAGAAGTGAGGATATGTCAGATCCCTGTGAAGGAACCTCTACCATGTATGCCCAGGAAGGGAGTAATGACCAGTGCTAGAGGGGCCCTGCCTCTAGCCAGGGAGAGGCACGGGAAAACCGGATCTATTGGACGGTGTGGATTCGATGGCCTGGCACATCAGAGCCACAGAAATACGAAGCTTTGGTTGATACTGGTTCGCAGTGTACACTGATACCATCGGAATATGTGGGGACAGAACCTATTTCCATTGCCGGGGTGACGGGGGGATCACAGGAATTGACTCTGTTGGAAGCCGAGGTGAGCCTGACCGGGAAGGAGTGGCAGAAACATCCAATTGTGACTGGCTCAGGGGCCCCGTGTATTTTGGGCATAGACTTCCTCCGGAATGGCTATTACAAAGACTCTAAAGGACTCAGGTGGGCTTTTGGAATAGCAGCGGTGGAGGCAGAGGGCATTAAGAAATTGAATGGCTTGCCTGGACTGTCGGAGAACCCATCTGCAGTAGGACTCCTAAAGGTAGAAGAGCAACGAGTTCCAGTTGCCACCTCGACGGTGCACCGCCGACAGTACCGGACAAATCGAGATGCCGTGATCCCCATCCACAAGATGATCCGTGAGCTGGAGAGCCAAGGGGTGGTCAGCAAAACCCACTCACCCTTCAACAGCCCCATCTGGCCTGTGCGCAAGTCTGACGGAGAATGGAGATTGACTGTGGACTACCGTGCCTTGAACGAAGTGACTCCACCACTGAGTGCTGCTGTGCCGGACATGCTGGAACTCCAGTACGAGCTGGAGTCCAAGGCAGCAAAATGGTACGCCACCATTGACATTGCTAACGCATTTTTCTCCATTCCTCTGGCTGCAGAATGCAGGCCTCAGTTTGCTTTCACCTGGAGGGGCGTGCAGTACACCTGGAACCGACTGCCCCAGGGGTGGAAGCACAGCCCCACCATCTGCCATGGACTGATCCAGGCTGCACTGGAAAAGGGTGAGGCTCCGGAGCACCTACAGTATATCGATGACATCATTGTGTGGGGGAACACGGCAATGGAAGTGTTTGAGAAAGGAGAGAAGATCATCCAAATTCTCCTGAAAGCTGGTTTTGCCATCAAGCAGAGCAAGGTCAAGGGACCTGCCCGAGAGATCCAGTTCCTGGGAGTAAAGTGGCAAGATGGACGGCGGCAGATTCCCACTGAGGTCATCAATAAGATCACCGCAATGTCTCCACCGACCAGCAAGAAGGAAACACAAGCTTTCCTAGGCGCCATAGGTTTCTGGAGGATGCACATTCCTGAGTACAGCCAGATTGTGAGCCCTCTCTACCTGGTCACCCGCAAGAAGAACGATTTCCACTGGGGCCCTGAACAGCAACAAGCCTTTGCCCAGATCAAGCAGGAAATCGCTCATGCAGTAGCCCTTGGCCCAGTCAGGACGGGACCAGATGTGAAGAACGTGCTCTACTCAGCAGCCGGGAACAATGGCCTGTCCTGGAGCCTTTGGCAGAAGGTGCCTGGGGAGACTCGGGGCCGACCACTGGGATTCTGGAGCCGAAGCTAGAGAGGGTCTGAAGCCAACTACACTCCAACAGAGAAGGAAATCTTGGCCGCCTATGAAGGAGTTCAAGCTGCCTCAGAGGTGATTGGCACAGAAGCACAACTCCTGCTGGCACCTCGACTACCGGTGCTGGGGTGGATGTTTAAAGGAAAGGTTCCCTCCACCCATCATGCCACCGACGCCACGTGGAGCAAATGGATTGCCCTCATCACTCAGCGCGCCCACACTGGAAACCCAAATCGCCCCGGGATTTTGGAGATAATTACAAACTGGCTGGAAGGTGAGAACTTTGGTCTCACAGATGAAGAGGAGCAGGAACAAGTGACACGTGCAGAAGAGGGTCCACCATACAACCAACTACCAGCAGAAGAAACACGCTATGCTCTTTTCACTGATGGATCCTGCCGCATCGTAGGGATGAACCGGAAGTGGAAAGCAGCCGTATGGAGCCCCACACGACAGGTTGCAGAAGCCACTGAAGGAGAAGGTGGGTCAAGCCAACTTGCTGAACTCAAAGCTGTTCAACTGGCCCTGGACATTGCTGAAAGAGAGAAGTGGCCAAAGCTCTACCTCTACACTGATTCGTGGATGGTAGCCAATGCTCTATGGGGTTGGCTGGACAGGTGGAAAAAGGCCAATTGGCAGCATAGAGGAAAGCCAATCTGGGCTGCAGATGAGTGGAAGGACATTGCCACTAGGGTAGAGAAGCTACCTGTCAAAGTCCGTCATGTAGATGCCCATGTCCCCAAGAGTCGGGCTAATGAGGAGCACCGAAACAACGAGCAGGTAGATCAAGCTGCAAAGATAGAGGTGTCAAAGATAGACTTAGATTGGGAACACAAGGGAGAGTTGTTCCTAGCTCGATGGGCCCATGATGCCTCAGGCCATCAGGGCAGAGATGCCACCTATAAGTGGGCACGAGACCGAGGGGTGGATCTAACCATGGACAGTATTTCTCAGGTTATCCATGACTGTGAGACGTGTGCTACCATCAAACAGGCCAAGCGGGTGAAGCCCCTATGGTATGGCGGACGATGGTCCAAATGTAAGTACGGGGAAGCCTGGCAGATTGACTACATCACCCTTCCCCAAACCCGCCAAGGCAAGCACTATGTGCTGACCATGGTGGAAGCCACCACTGGATGGTTGGAGACCTACCCTGTGCCCCATGCTACTGCCCGGAACACCATCCTGGGCCTTGAAAAGCAAATCCTGTGGAGACATGGTACCCCTGAGAGGATTGAGTCAGACAATGGGACTCATTTCAAGAACAGCCTTATAAACACCTGGGCTAGAGAACATGGCATTGAGTGGGTGTACCATATTCCTTATCATGCGCCAGCAGCCGGGAAAGTTGAACGGTGCAATGGCCTGCTTAAAACCACTTTGAAGGCACTGGGTGGGGGGACTTTCAAGAACTGGGAGATTAATTTAGCAAAGGCCACCTGGTTAGTGAACACTCGAGGTTCCACCAACCGAGCAGGCCCTGCCCAGTCTGAGCCCCTGAGAACAAGAGATGGAGATAAGGTTCCAGTGGTACACATGAGAGGAATGCTGGGAAAAACTGTCTGGATTAATTCTGCCTCCAGCAAAGACAATCCCGCTCGTGGGGTGGTTTTTGCTCAGGGACCTGGCTGCACATGGTGGGTGATGCAAAAGGATGGAGAGACCCGCTGCATACCTCAAGGGGACCTTGTTTTTCGGTGAATACTGTGACTGTGTCTGTATTTATATTCACGTGTATATATATGTATATTATTTAAAGGTTTAAATTCAATATAATATGTTAGGGTGGGAAAAATTCGGGGTGGATAATGTTGAGGGTTAAGTTCTCCTGTAGAATTTCCCCCCCCCCCCCCCCCCCCCCGCCCCCCCGCCCCGTTTAAGTAGGGGCAGTTTAAGCGGTGCTTAACCTGACAAAAGAAGTTGATCACTTGGTTTTGGGGAAGGGAGGAGGCTCCGGAGAGAGCTGGGGGGTGGCCTCACTTTCTCTCAGCTTTCCCGGGGAGGACGGTCGGACTACGGGTAGCTGCCTGGAGTCCACAGCTAACGGAGGAGTTTGGTCCTGGGAATTCTATCGTCTGTTGGAGCGCCCAGGAATTCGGAGTTTCTTCGTTACCCTGCTGGATTTTGGGTCAGCCCGGGGTCCAGCCGCTGCGAGTTCTTCGGCACTGCCCACCTTGCCTGCCGGGGCACTCCCTGCCTGCCTGCTGAGGACAAATCCATCGCTTCCAGCTTGCAGCCATCAGCGACAGACTTTGCCACCGTTTGCCCTCAGGGTTCTTGGTTCTGTTTTACTGTTATTATAAGTGCTGTTGTTGTTTGTCTGTCCTGTTGTATTTACTAGTAAAGGACTGTTATTCCTTTTCCCTATAGCTCTGACCGAAAGTTTTTTTTTTAATCTTCTAAATTATAATAACCCGGAGGCTTGCCTCTCCTTAGCAGACAACTGTCTTTTTCAAACCAAGACAGTCCCCTAATGTACAGAGCCCTTGACACCCGTAATCATCACCCCTAAGAATTTTTTCTAAGGTTTCTTGTTCCCTAGCCATTGCCTTATCAAAACCAGGCTTTTTGCAGTTCCTTTTTATGTGGCCTGTTTCTCTGTAATAGTAACAGCATTTGTCACTCAAAGAGACTCTAGGTCTCTCCTTTTCCTTGGAATCATTGTTCGTTCCTGATGATGTACCTGCTCTGTCTTTGTTTATTTTTGGTGGTGGTACTGAGTTGTTTGCTTTCACACTTTCCCTGGCTATAGCAACCATTATCCTGGCTTTTGCTTTAGCTTTTTCTTCCTCCCTTCTCGAATATACTTTCAGTGCTTCTCTTAATAATACATTAATATTTTTTTCTTGCCAATCTTCTATCTTTTCTAGTTTCCTCTGAATATCAGGCCAAGACTTGGTGACAAATTGAACTTTTAAAAGGACTTGACCTTCTGGGCCATCTGGATCTATGTTGGAGTATAATTGGAAATTCCGCTTCAAGCGGTTAAACCAGGTTGCTGGAGTCTCATCCTTCTCTTGTGCATTCTCAAATGCTAGCTTAGTGTTAGTTCCCCTAGGCACAGATTCCTTAATTCCTTTTACCATCAAGGACCTATAGTCTTCCATATTCCTCCACCCCTCCTCCTGATTTGGGTCCCAGTTAGGGTCTACTAGGGGCATCTTATGATCTCTTGAGGGCCCAAATCTGTTCTCCCTTTCCCAGATCCTCAAACCAGCAGTCTGGATCATCCGGACTTCCTCTGGGGAAAACAATATATTTAAGATGAAATTCATCTCTCCGCATGTATAAATATTTGGCCCTAGGAATTGGTCCACTTGGTGGCAAATACTTATGGGGTCTTCTACCAAATTCCCTAATGCTTTCTTAAACCCCCTTACTTCAGAGGCTGTCAAGGGAGCATTTACAAATCCTACCCCTCCAGCCACTCCTCCCATGGGGACTTCTCTGAGGGGGAAAAACTGTTCTAATTTAGATGTCTTAGACTGAGTACCACAAAATGGTCCATCCCCAGACATAAAACTGCTTGTCTGAGAGTTATTCGTAGAGGCTTCTTCTTGCTGCACATCAGTTGCTGTACACAATGGTAAGAGGTTATAGGGTGGAGGGGCACTTGGGTCCCAATTAGGAGGAGATAAGGGGATAGCAGTAGGAGGGGGAGAAAAACCCAAGCTCATGCCAAGGAGGACTGGAGGAGGTGTTGGGGGTACGGCAAGTGGTGGTGGTAATTGGAGGAGGCAATAGAGAGATGACTGCAGAGGAAGAAGCTGCGTCCGCCGCAGAGGGAACTAGAGGGGGAGAAGATACCTCAAGGTGAAGCTAACAAAGTATAGGTGCCAAAGTCATGAGGCACAGCAGGAGGTAAATGGTATAGGGGATCCCACCTCTTACTAGTCTTCTCTTCCCCTTCGTCTTTCTCTTTACTTCCCTCTTTCTTCCCCTGCACCTTTGCACACCTCCACCCCCAACGGCATTCTTTAGCCAACAAGCTGCATGTAGCAATTGCTCGGGGTCAGAATCATCTTGTGTCCTTAAATACTGATTTAACTGTTCACATATCCACTTGTCTTTGGCTCCACACCATGGCCACCCTCCTTGTATTCCTTGCTTTGGCCACACTTCCAAACAATAGTGAATCATTTTGCTCTTATCTAATCCTTCTGTGGCTTCTAAGGAGTTCCATCTCTCCAATAGTTCACCTAGAGGGCTATTAGGAGGAATATTCTTAATCCTCTTCCCTTTCCCCTTGATCTTGGAGGATCTTGTTCTTTTGCTACAGCACCCTTCCATAATTTAGGCCTTTAAAAGAATCACTAAGGTGCCTCTATCCAAACTGAAATATACTACAGGCAACACAAATTTCACAACTAAAATGTCTATTTGGCCTCAAAAGAAATCACAAACGTGCCTCTACCTGAAATGAGAAGAAGTGACAGGCAACCTAAATCTTACAATTAACTAAATAAGGTTCTGATGCCTGAACTCGTGCCAGGACTTGCTGCCCGAACCCTTGCCGGGACCTTTGCCTGAACCCTTGCTAGGACTTGCTGCCCAGAACCCTTGCTGGGACTTTTGCCTGTTGCGTGCCACTCACACACACTATTCCTCCACACGCCCGGAGGGGGGGCCCTCTTTACCCCCCACAGGGGGCAACTCAAACACTCACTGGGCCTTGGTAGGCCTCATTCACTTCCCCCCGTTACCGGCCTAACCCCTCATGGGAGTCCGGAACTGCGGTACTGAGGGGGTCCAGACTTGCTTTGGGGGTCCGAGCTGCCAGCCCCCGTCTCATTCACACCTCATTCACTCACCTCCCGCTCCCACCACCAGATTCTCTCAGCAATCCAGCATTCCTCTGCGTCACCGATCCCTCGCTGATCCTAAAGTCCGGGGGTCACCAGCGATTCCTAAGGGTCCCTCAAGGCAGGTGGCCATCCTGTCCGGAGGTCTTCCTTGGGCGTGGTGATCTCGGATGAGTCCCCAGCTGCTATGAACAGGGCAAGGAGAACTGCTCCTTTTTAATGCCTTTATTAGAATCAGCTCTGAGACGGGGGTGGGGGAGGAAGGGGGCTGTTAAGAATGGACCAGGAGACCAGCTCCTTTGAAAAGGCCTTTATTAGGACAGCTCTGGGTGGGGGCCCAAGGGGTCGCACACACCATCACTGCTCCCGTGGACGACGCAGAGGAGGAGTTATTTCAGCTTTGCCACCCGACAGAGCTGGGGCTTCCATCCTTGCCAGAGTCCTCAGGAAGACCTTTGCCGGCTCGTGGTCCAGGGGTGTCATTCTGGTCGGGTGCTGCTATAGTTACAGTGACAACTTAGAAGCCAGTTCTAGTTGGTTAAATTATTGAGGTCCCTTTTTATTTCCCAGGTTGGAGGTGTTGCTCTCAGTTCTTTTGTGTTAAGATAGCTCGGTCTTTAGGGGTCTTTTGCATTTTTTATACCTTAATTTGCATATGCCCTTGGGCACACAGTCTCTAGGGAGCAGTGGAAGCGGTACGCGTCGGGAAAGGGATACAGGTACGTAACAACCAAGGTTTTAGTTCAAGTAATTAACATTAATAACAACAACAGTAAACATTTTAATATGAACACATAACCTCTGTAACTATGACAATGGGTGAACTTGGAATTACAACACTTAACACACTAACGCCCAAATCAAGAGTTTGTATTATTTCACTCTCCACAGGGGCAATGTTTCACGTGCATGCCACCGCTGCCGCTCCCGGAAGTGACAGGGAGAAGGAGGTATGCCGCTTTGTCCACTGGTATGCAGGCAGAGCCGAGGTTTCTGTCCTCGCGGGAGCACCAGGAGGCCTGGCCTTGACTTGAAATCCGGGGTCCCCTTTCCAGTCAGTGTTTACAGTGTTTAGGGCGAGAGGTTAAAAAAGGTCTAGGGAGATAACTATATTTGTTCCTGACTCATAAGTGTCCTTTAAATCCTTTGATTCTGTGGTGGCTCGATGTTTAGGGGGTTTTCTTTGTTGAGCTGGGCAAGGTGTCCTCTCATTTGCATATAAGCTCTGATGCCACTCCTCCTTGTGGTTCCAGGTGCCATTTCCTAGGAAGGAGCAGAGGTGCTCCCCGAAGAAAAGAGGGATTTTAACAATAGAATCATTAACAACAGGTAATTAGAACATTAACTTAACATTGATTTATTTAACATTTTAACTCTGTAACTTTTGGAACCGTTTATTTTGGGGATTTGCTCCCAACAGCTCTCACTTCCCAGCTGCCCCTGCCACGGTGGTGTCTGGGACACAGTTCTGCTGCAGCCCCTCCATGGCTCACACTCCTTCCTGCTCCACACATGGTGTCATGGGGCCTATCATAAATCCTTTGTGGTTGTAGAGTAAGCCAAGAACAATGGCATGTTTCCTAAAAAATAAAAAAGGTTTTATTTTCTTCTGACATTCCCAAAATATGTTAATTGAAAAGTATAGCAACAGAATTGTGCTCAGAGGTAATAAAGCAAGGAAGTGGCATTTCAAATAGTATTATGGCATATTTATGAGTCCCTTTTCCCTTATCCCTTTTGCATAGTTTTTGTACCAGACTATTAGACACAGCTAAGGTGTATCTTTTAATGTATGTGTTGATGTACACAAGCCTGTGAGCTGTTAAGAGGTGGAGAAATTATTTTCCTAATAGAACAAGTTGAAACAAATATTAAATTGCCACATTAATTCTCAGTCCCAAATTTTTTGTTCATGGAATGTAACTTTTCTCCATTTCGAAGATAGGCAGATATGTGCTCAAAGATTTCTGTGAGCAAAAATACACACAGAAACCCAGATGTCTTAAACTGTTCTTGCAGAGGTGTATGGTTGACTGCAATGCTGCTTGTTTACTTCAAAAGAAGGTTAATAAACTGACAATTTCTGGAAGGTTCAACTCAAAAGAGTATTCCCAGGGGTTATAAATCATCTGAAAATTCCCAGGAACAGACTGACAAATAGACTGGGCTAGACCATTCATAATTTTTTTGAAAAATATTTTATAGTTAGATTTTAATTTAAAATTAGCAAAAATAGTGAAGATGTTTATTAGTACAAAGGGATATAACCCCACTATCTTCCCAGTCACAAATACAGTTTCCATTAATATTTGGTTGCTGACTGGGATGAATAGCATAGTAAATTAATAATTCGACTTGATGAGTCTTGGAGAGTCTTTCCAACCTTAATAATTGTGTGATTCTATGATTCAATTAGAGATTATTTTTTCCATATATCGATGGCTTGTAGATAGAGTGAGCTATGTAGAAAGTAGGGTACCTGATATTAGTACAGACAGCATTTTGGACAGCATACCCTAAATCAGTTCCTCAGGAGTCCAGCTTGTATCCCTGCAAGACTTTTGCAACAGGACAGCTGGATGCGTGAAGTCCTTCTGTTGCCAAAGGACTGCTGGTGAGGTATGAGCATTTTCCTGGGCTCCTTACCAAGGAAATGACCTGGTTAAGGCTTGCTGCTTTGGCCCACACCTCAGAACTGGATATGCAGAAAGAATCGAGTCAGCTGTCCTGCTCAGACACACTGCAGTATGGTTAGGCAAAGTAGGAAGTTAAGGACTTTTTTATTTTCAGAAGTATGTAAATAAATTATTGTTAATGTTTCTATTTGACTGTAAAAGCCCAGGTAGGTAAAATCATAATGTATGTCCCACTTGTAGCTACTTACTCTCTTGAGTAACAACACTGAGCTTTTCCAAAAACTTATTCAGTCTGTATAAACAACTCTGAAAATCATCTTTCTATTCCTCCTTTTTAGATGTGACAAATGCTATCTTTTGTTGTTTATTTAGCACAATCTGAGTTTTCATATTTTATCTAGACAAGGTCCAGAAAGATCAGTTCTATCTTCTGACATTAAAACCAGTCTGACTCTTCTGCAGTATGAAGGTTTTGTTGTTCAACTCCACAGTCTTAGAACAGCACAAATAACTGAAAGCCCTCAAGGTGACTAAAAATGCCTACAAATCAAATAGCTTTCAGATAACCTGAGTTAGATTTTACAGAGTGATAAAATTTATGGCATGTTGTAATCTTGCTTGACAAAATTTTTTTTATTTTTCAGTTGATAGAAGTGTGAGTATCCTGCTGGTGCCTCACTAGAATTATGATTCTGACACTGCTGGTTTCCTTTGCCCATTGTAAAATGAATAATGATGTCTTAGGGCTGAGTAAACAATCAAATAAGAAGTTCCCATACACTTAGTGGTACATGGGAAGAGGACCAAAGACAATGGACATGAGTGGAAATATGTGGTTCAGATTTGATAAGTTTCCTTATGAGGACAGTCAATCAGTGGCAGAACCTATGCAAAGGCTAGGTAGTGTCTGTCCTTCAGAGTTTCAAGACCTGACTGGAAAAAGCCCTTTGCAAACTGGTATGACATCAGACATTGACTCTTCTTTGAGATGAGGGATGGAATAGAGATCTACTGACGTCCTTTCCAGCCTGAATTATTTTGCATTTATGTGATCAGATACAAAAAATAATGGAAGAGGTTGCCAAAATTTCATAAATATGAAGAAGTCATCTGCTAGCAGCAAACACATCCCCATGCCCTGCCAGGCTGGCAAGATAAATATTTAATTAGAGGTGCTTCACACTATGCCCTGATGGACACATTGTGAAGGTTCTATCCAGCTATGAAGTAAAACAGTTTGCAGGGCATGACCATTCTGTCATGAACAGACACAATGTCCTTGTGAGTACAAGCATGCCTTGCCCATGGACAAGAAACATGGAAGCAAGGGAAAATTTCTGAAGAAATCAACACTTGCAGAAAGCCAGTTTGTTGAAATTTGGAATTGTGAATTATAACTTGGAGGTGGAAATACAGACCACCAAATCTAAGGAGTGGAGAAAGCCTGAAGTTCACTCTGGGCAAGAGGTTAACTGCTGTGGTAAGCACTGCCTGAAGCCTTCAGGTCTTTTCAAAACCAAATAAACAGTGAAACAGATTGGAGTTCAATGAGCCAGAGCTGCAGAAGCCCCCCAGGGTGACCATTTATGGATAAGGCAGCCACTTGGCTCATATATACTGTGAAGTACTGAAAACCACTATGGTTGCCTTCAAATTCAAGATATTGTTACTCTTCCAGTAAAATCCTTCAAATTATTCTAAGATAAGGATAATGAATCATTCATTAGTTGGGCACTCAGATGCCACTACACCTTTCAGGTTGCAGGACTTCCACTGCATATAGTGTGAATTTGAACTGAGCAAATGTGTGAACAGTGTGAATTTGCAGCTGAGCACCTGCCATTCTCAGGCAGCTGGAGGGGCAGACACCTCAAGTTGTTTTGCTGGAGGTCTTTTTGCTAAAAGCTCTATTAAAAGCCCCAGCTTTCAAGTCAGCTGATGCTGAATCAAGCTGCATCGTGGATGTCACTATAAGGAAAAGTAATGTAGGTCAAACCACTTAGTGCTTTTCTCACAGCCATATATTTAGATCCAGATTAAATGGGAAATGTGAGGGATGCATCTGTGATAAATCAGTCTGTACTTGGTCAGTATGACCTTTGATGTGTTTTGGTAAAAATACGCTCTTATGATGTGCTATCTTATATGGTTACAAACTGTAAGGAGAAAAATCAGATAGAAAAGCTGAGTACAGTTAATTTGCTTAAAAATAAAAGGATTAAGATATTCTTTACTGGGTTTTTTTTCAGCTGTGCAATATTACAAATTAAAATTGACATTTGGGGTTTGTTTATTTGGTTAGTGTTTTTAAATTTTGCAACTTTAAAAATATTACCCAGAACTTCTGAGCAATCCTAAAAAAACCTTGTCTCTCATAAAAATGTAACTATACTGTTACTACTTTCAAGCAGAACTTAGAAAATACACAGATTGCAACTCACTTTTAACTTGGGATCTAAACTAAATAAACTGTAGTTTTTATATTGCTATAGGTTTGAAGTTTTAATGTTCCTTATAAGCATGTGATTTAACATGTTATTTCTCTTGGTCATCCTGAAGATATTTAACATGTTTGTTAAGCATACAAAAAGAGATTTTCATTTATACAATGTGTCTTTAAATTGCTGTTGTGTGAAAATACAAATTCTGAACTTCACCATTAGCAATATACAGGGCAACAGACTATGATATGCAAATTCAGAGTTATGACTTCACTACAGGATCAAGCATCAGAATCTTAACAGCTATGAAAAGCATTTAATAAAAAAAAGAAAAAAAACAAAAAACAAAAAACAACCCCCCCCAAAAAAAAACCCCAAAAAAACCAAACCAAAACCAAAACCAAAAAACAAACCCCCCCCAAACACAACCACCAAAACAAACAACCAAACAAAACAAACCAACCCCACACCCCCCAAAAAACCCACTAGCCATAAAGTGAAAACATACAACAGTGTGTATTCTCCGTTTAATTTGAAGTTTGAAACCAATTCCTTTATTGTCATAATACAATATCTAATGATATATAGTGGAGTAATAGAAAAGGACAAGACAGTCAGGATACATACTGAAAGATGATGCAAAACGAAAAGGCACAGGGTTACATGTCCTTCCATATAGCTGACAATGTCACAGCACTGACCTGAAGGGACTTTCTCAATTTATCTGCAGTGATTTTTAGTCCACCACCTTGTTAAGGTGTCAGGAAGTGAGAATGCCAGTTATCCCTGAGTGCAAGCACTGGGTGAAATAATATCAATTATGAAATAAGCTGATCAATGAAGTCTTTCACGAACAGTGGTTAACCTTGTGTCAGATGATAGTCTGGATAGATTCAAGAGGAGTAACCTACTGAAGACCTCCATAACCTATAAATAAATATTGCGCTTTGCTGCCTTTCAAATATCCCCTTTTTTTTCCTCCCCCCACCCCCCCCGAAGCAAAGACTTTCCTTTAAAAGATGACTTTTTTGCCTTAGATAAAACATGACCAAATGCAGATGAGCAGTTAATTTCTTCTAGGGCAAGAAAAAGGGCATGTGTAAATTCTTATCCATCCATACTGAATTTCTCAGGAGCAAATTCCTGTGTTTCTGTCTCTGGCCATTCTCCGTAGTCCTGTCACTGGGTGCCACTGGAAAGATCCTTGCTCTGTGCTTGCACCCTCACTGCAGGTACATAAATACATTGGTGAGATGCCAAACTGAGGTCCCTTCAATTCTCCATGAACTTCTCCAACAGGAGTCCCTCTCACAGGCAACATAGTACTCTGCAACATAGGTCACCCTTCCATAAGGTGCAGTCCTTCAGGCATAACCTCTGCAAAGGAGGTCCCCCATGGGGTCACAAGTCCTACCAGGGAATCTGCTCCAACATGGAATCCTCCCTCCATGGGTCTGCAGCTCCCCTCCACGAGCCTGCTCTGGCACAGTTTTCCCACAGGTTGACAGCTCTCTCTCAGGCATCTCCCTACTCTGGCCTGGGCTACTCCAGAGGCCACAGGGGCACAGGGGCTTCCCTACAGCCTTCACTATGGACTGCCTGCCCCTCCTTCCCCACTGCCCTGGGTGTCTGCAGAGCAGTTCCTCTCACATGCTGTCACCACTCTCTTCTCTGGCTGCAATTATTACATCTGCACAATAACTTTTATTTTTCTTATTCTTAAATATATTATCACAGAAGTATAACACAACTGCTGATGGGTTCAGCCTTAACCAGCAACAGATTCCATCATGGAGCCATGGAGCCACTGACTCTTCCAGACATGGAGGAGGCTTCCAGCATCTTCTCACAAAAGCCACCCCTGTAGCACCCCCACTACCAAAACCTGGCCATGCAAACCCTCTTGGCTGAGGAGCTTGTCCTGCTCTGCACAATCCTTCAAGGAGAGGCTGGTGACAGCCATGCCCATTGCCTCTGGCAGCTCTTTGCTGTTCCAGGTCCCTGTGTGCTGCCTCTGTACTTCAGTGGCAGCATAGGAATCAAGAAAAATAATCCTTTAGACATCCCAGGAAAATCTTTAACAAAGAACTTCGATTCTTTATTTACAGCTTGCCATCCCTATGCTTCTTTGTTTTCAAAATATCAATTATGATTAAAGCCAGGCATTTACAAAATCAGAAGGAAAGCAAAGCTTCATGGAGTCCAGCTGCACTGAAAATTCTGCAGTTAACATCCTGGAGATTAGTAATTGTTTTTCATGACAAGCCTGATGTTGACTACACTACCCTTGTTCTTGATCCTCATGTGCAGTCTCTGACCCAAGATGCATTTCCCCAAGAAAGGTTGGAAATAAATTTGAAAATAGATTTTTGAGATTTTTGAGATTTGAAGGGAAATATGTTTTTCATTTGGGAGAAAAAAAAATATTAAGGTTTTTTGTTTGTCTGTTTGTTTTGTTTTGTTTTGTTTAATGGGCTTAGTTTTCAGATCTGTTTCATATTAGTTGTTCATTAAAATAACACTCAGAATAACTTTAAAATTTTGTAACTCTTCACTATTGCTGCTGGAGAGAGTTCTCCAAGTATGCATTTTTGCAAATGATGGAGACTCTGTAATGTGATCATAGAGTTTTCACAAAGACAGAACATTAATCAGATATGCTTCATATGAATGATTGAGTGGGGCCAAAGGAGGAAATTTAACACTGTTAACATAGATCATTTAACCAGAATCTTTCCTACTGCTTGTCAAATATTATTCCACTGTTCTGAGTCCATTCCTTTGTATTTCTGCCCCAAACTTTCTTATAAAGATGTTCTGTTTGGTTTTTTTAAGGTGGAATTTCCCCTCAGCTGTTTAAGTTTTTATAGTGTTAATCAATAAACTGTGAGCACTCATCAGAGCTCTAGATTTGCTTCTGGAACAGCCCTTCAAAATGGTAAAACACACTTGTGGGTTTAAAAGGCAACACCAAGAGGACAATCATGAACAAAGCTCTTTTTTAATAGTGACAGATACAAACCAAGAAAGCTTCCACTATAAACTACTTAAAATGCATTTTTAACTTCCTAACAGCAAGCATCAATTGCTATCTGCAGAGGTGAGTACACTCTAGATTGTAACATGCAGCTGCCTAGTCCTCCATCTGCACATGGTTTCAATACTTCAATTGCAGTTGTTCAAGAGGGGGATGTTCTAGTTTTAAGAATAACTAATGACAATTTCTCTGAATTAAAAAAAAAAAAAAAAAAAAAAAAAAAGGCAAAAATAAAAATGTGTCATTTAAAACAAGGCAGTAGATTAAAGGAAGTGGACACTGTATGTTTATAGCTGCATTATAACCTAAGAACAAAAGACTGACTGATGCCTTTTGGTCCCAGAAAAAAAATCCATTGAACCCAAACCAGATTAGGATGACACTGTCCATGCAAGAAAAGCATGTCTGACATTTTACATGGAATATCTGTGAGGTACCAGGTGGGGTAACTACCTCTCCAGGCAAGAACTTGATTTTCATTAATCACTGTAAAGTACAGCGTAACTGGACTAATGTGCTAAACCCAGGAAGGAGTCTGTCATTTGCAACTCCTTTTAATTTATTATTTTTTTAAAATGTACAATTTATTTTTTATAACATGCTGGAATTGCTGAATCCCAGGCTTCAGCAAAGTGGTAAAATACAAAGTGTTCTGTGAATGCATACAACAGACACATAGACACACAGACACAGAGACATACACACACATATTTTTGAGAAAGAAGCTCTGTTCACCAATTTAAAAGGGATCTTTTAACTTTTTCTTTTAATCTTTTACTGCCTGTTCTTTGGCCACTGTTATGAGAAATACCAGGAAAAGGAGAGAGCTATTGGATGAAGGCTGATGGACTGAAGCTTAGTCTCTTCCAAATGAATGGGAGATGTGCTGTTGGTGAACAGAGTCATGACCTTTTCCAGATACACACTGCAGGCAGAAAGAGTACATGATGATACAATTTGTGAGAGACATCATAGAGCAATGCTTTGAAAAAAACTGAAAAAAGGAAAATTTTGAGACAATAAGATTCTGACCATGTCTTTCCATACTGAGGAATTTATAAGTAATTTTGGTTAAAGGGAAAGTTTTGGAGTTTTTTTGGTTTTAAGCCTATGAAGTTAGCCAAAGAATTGTGATTAAGTCCATACCCATCACTTCCACAACTTATCTTTTTCTTGATACATGTCCTGAAACACTCTAAAGGAAATGCTATAGCCTACTATACAGGATTAAAGGATCCCTGAGCTGTGGCAATTTAACTTTTCCCCTAGATATAGTTGGGTATGTTAACTGTTTCTTTTCCTCTTTGTATGTTCCCCAAATACAAATATTTATCTTTCTGTGTGACCCAAACTCTGTCACTTTTATGATTACTTTCAAGAACCCTCCTGGGTCCAGGTCTGGATGCAGAAATTTAAGGGATATTTGTTTTTTAATACAATCACAGTTGTTGTAATATAGTGTGCTCAGATCATCAACGATTTCAACATCATTGGCAGTATGAACCCGAGTGGCTTTATTCAATTTAGAATGAATTTTCCTTGAATTTATTAACTTACATTGTGGTTTAAAAAAAAAAAAAAAAAAAAAAAACAAAGTACAGACATTTGAAAATAAGCTGATAGAATTGATTTAAATCAAACTGCTATCTTCTACTCCTGCTTTTCCAGAACTGATGAACTAGCAATTGATCCTCGGTCTTTCATCCCAGAAAAATTAAATTTAACTTTAATTTGTTAATAAATAATGAATAAATTTAACTCTGTTTTATAGCCAAATGTAAGTTTGACTTAACTTCATGAAGTGTTGACTAAGGTAATCCTGCAGGTTCTCACTAAATTGCTGAGAATAATTGAATGCATGGCCTATAATAGAAAAACCGTAGTGTGCATTTTTAATTAAACAAATTCTCATGAATTTGAATTAAGTATACTGCATTTAGTGAATCAGCTTGAATTGAAAGGTTCGTCTCTTGAACTATTGCTTGGAACAGCAATTAACACATCTGTGTGGTCACTAATGTGAGTAAATGCTACTTTAGAAGTGAAAGTTTAAGAGTTGCCCTTACACTTACGTCTCTTAAACATTCCAGGCATAGCAACATTGCAAGTATATATGAATATATGTTTATGTGTGTGTGTGTGCGTGCATGTGTGTGTGTGTGCATGCATGTGTGTGTGTTGATTGGTTTCCTACCGTTTCCCACACCAAAGTACCTGATTCTGCAAGGAGTCTAGCCCATATTGTACTTTCCCCCTCAAGTTTCTGAATCTTTCTGTCTAATTCAAGTAATTTATCATAATTTCCATGCAAGAAAATTAGGCATTGCTCCCTGCTCCAGCAAACTTCAGTTAATTGTGTCTCTGTCACACTCAGTCACAAGAGTGGCAATGTCATACAACAAAGCAAGCTGTGTTCTTGAGACTGACCACCCTTTAGGGTCTTCAGGGAATTCAGGAGATTCCCTGTTCCCTTCATGCAGATACTGTTTTAAATATTCCAGCAATCAGGCAGAACAACTTGAAGGACTGACTTAGTTTATAGAAAAATACAAATTCAAGGTCAAGCTAAGTCCTAAACATTTATTTATGCAATTGTTGGTTAATATACAAAGTTTCTTCAAAATATAATCTACTGGCCATAAATAGATTTTTTTGATCTACTAGTGCTTAGTATTTTGGTACAAATATTTGTATTATTGGACCTGATAACAAATACATCAGTGTCCTGGTAACGTGCACATGCTTTGAAAAGCTAAGTTAGGCAGTTGGGCTTAGTTACATGATTCACTAATTCAGATAATTGTCCATCACTGCATTCTGGGTCTGATTCTAGGAAAAGAAACCCCTAACTTTTAGTAACACCCATGGGAACCCTGATTGGAGAATCATTATTCTGTTTTACTCCAACATAAGAATTAGGCGATAATCTAACAGGTTTTTAAGAGAAGGGGGACCATGGAGAAATGTCTTAAAACATGATTTAAAGACTTCTACAGTCTTATGATGGGTGAGAACATTTTCACCTCACAAGTCAGAAGTCAGTAATAGTCAGTGGTCAGTGGTCATAAGATCACTGGTTACAAGGTCTTTTAAGGTTAATTATGCAATAAACTAGTGCCACAAAGGATGTTTCTATTTTCACACCAATCACGAATTAATTCTTTCACGTCTCACTGCAATGCGGACCTTCTTAATCAATCATATAATGACACACAAACCTACTTGCTACACCTTAAAACTTTTTACTATTTCTGTAACTACTTCTGTATCTACACTTTAAAGCTTTAAAACTTTCCACTATGTACTTACCATGTTTCCGCTTAAAATACAAACCCACATTCTTGCTTATGAACTATGTATCTGGAAGCCTTTTCTAAGATCTCAGGTCAAGCCTTTTCTAAGATCCTGTATTCATTTCTAAGCCTGGACCTACATGCACAGCATTTTGAGAAACTTCTGTGCCTTGATTTCCCACAATAATCAACTGACTTGTCAGGGAGGCGATATAAAATGATACATAGCATTTTTTTCCATATAGTAAAAGCTGACAAAATTTGTAAAAGCCAGTGATCAACAGACCATGATTGAATTAGGATCCAGGAAGAGCACATACAGGGTAAGAATACCCAGCAAACAAGACAATATAGCCCCTCTTTTCTGCTTCTTGTTTTGCAAGTCCAAAGAAGGACTTTACCTGAACTCTTAGGCACCTATTGGTACTGTGGCTGCTGTTTTCCAAGTGCACAACTGGAAAGCTGGGCATCATGAACTAGTACTGATTGTGAAAAAAATAAAAGTTAGCACCAGTATCTTTTTCTTCCCTTCAACAGCAGCTCTTTGAGCCATTTACTGGAGTAAATTAGTGGAGATCCACTCACTTCACTATATCTCAGGATAGAAAGTTCTCAATTTTTTCCCCTCTCAAGACCCTGAATTGTACAGTTTTTTTCTCCTATAATGCTCTTAAATTATTTTTCTGTCTGGCCTAAAGGAAAAACTCACTTTATTTCAGTCCATAACAAAATTCCCTTGAATTTTAGTGGATATAGAATTTCACTTTAATTTGTGTAGGCTTAACCTTTGCAGGGTACTTAACTCTATATGCGTAGGTAGCCTCACTGCACTCAAAGAGACTAATCTGACTGTACAGGCCTTGTCATGATTTCCCTTCCTTTTCTGTATTATTTAAGTTTTCTACATATTTCAGATCACATCTTCCTGTCAAGTGTCCAATGTCACTCATCATTGCAGAGGAACTACAACAGGTTAAACCAAGAATTCATCCTGGAAGTGCGAAGAACTTCAGGTAGTTAAATGTGAACCTGTTCATATAGCAGCTGATGTCTGTTCCTTCCATCCAAGTTTCCTTTGATGGAGCACTAGTAAAAAAAATCCTGAACATTTGGTTATTTAATGACAAGCTAATCTTATTTGGAAATTTCCCAGAAAAACTTGATTTCTTCCATTATTTATGGATAGCTCATTTTGTTTAGTAATAAAAATAAATGAAAACAAAACTCTCATAAATTTGGAGATCATGCATGAAAAACTGACTTACTGAATCCAGCTCTCAGAAAAATAACCTGAAAATATAACCCACAGTTTGTCTTAAAATGCCAGCTAGTGGACAATCTTCCCCTCTAACTTCCATCTTGTTGCCACAAAAATAATCACACAATTTCTCATACCTAGTTTATAATCCACGTTGTCCCTTTATGGTTTTTAAAATCTTTCCAAGATTTTTTAATGCACTTTCTTCCTCAAATTTATTTGTTGATGACTAGAACTTAAGAATACAAATAGCACAAGTGACTGAAGAATTTGAAAGAAAGGAAAGCTGTCAATGTACGTTCTATCTTTACATCCACATGGCGAGTTTCCTCATGGTGCTTTTAGAACTTATCCATGAAAGTAATGGAGTGATGCAGATACCATTAATGGAAACGGCATATTCACAAAAGCTACAAGCAAATATAATTGAATTTTGGGGTTTGGATGGGTTTACAATAAGTTGTGTGCATGACCTGGCTCCAGTTGCCAAGATACCACCTTCACCCAGAATTTTGTGCACCTTCTAACCACCTTCCTTCTTCAGGTGCTCCAGACAATTCAAAACCAATTAATTGCAGGACCAGGCAGTTCTCAACCACCACTAGTAGGCTTGAGTCTGATGGATTTCTAGACCAGAGTCTTGCCTGTATTGTGCGTTGTACCCAGTGTCGGAATTGGATGGCTGAAGGTGAGGGGTGAAAATAAGACTGGGAATTGCAGCTTATAGTTTCTCTGGTTCCTGTCAGAATTGGAAAAGACAACTTCAGAGTGATTTTCTGGTGACTGTTTTAGATCTATTCATTGCAAGCCATGGAGTTTCTCAGCTGCTTTAAAACAGTAAAATTTTGTTCTGCTGCTTTTACCTTCTCCTCAGCCACAACGGCCTGCAGGAGTTCAACTAGTTGGGATGGACAATAGCCTGGCCTCAACTGATTGCCCAGGAGGCATCAGCCTGGGGCCATGGGAAATGGGAGTATAGGCAGGGAAACATATGTCCAGGTTATGGTGAGAAGGGGGGAGTCATAGGAATTTTTATGCAGATTAGACTGTTAAAAATCAGATTATGTTTCCAGTTCTCTTCATGATTGTTTAAGTTAGGTTTACATATAAGGTCTCAGTCTCAGTTTTGATTGGACCCTGTACTCCCAATGTTCGATATATAATATTGTGTTTCCCCCATTTTTGGGTCCTTTTGGATTTGACCTTATACAACACACAGCTTATCCCTTTGTTATTTTACCCATTATTAAAGCTCTTTTGTTTTGGGCAATCCAATTGACCTATCCTTTTATTTGCTACATTATTCCTGGCTGACCTGGTTCTGAGGTAGCGAGGCCAAAACGCAACAGCAGCCTGCTCTGCTCTGTCCACTTTGCAGGCCCATTTTAGGTTATTTGTATAACAGTAATACTTTGTAGGTCAGGACTCTATCCATTTTAGGGATTATAAGTCAGAAAAAAGATAGAAATAAAGAGAAATGGAATCAAAGGGAATTGTCACAGATGAGAGGTAATAAAAGGAACAAACTTTTTCTCCCTATGTATAATTGACTTCAAAACAAAGTCAGACTGGTTTTGTAACCACAGGGTGTAACCATCAGGCTTGAGGTTTAACCTATCTTCCTGAGGACACCAAGACAATCTACCTGAGTGAGTGGCACATTTGTAATAATGAAGTTTTAGAGGAGTGATCAAAGACTGAAAGAGCATTGGAATGTTGGTACTGGACTCTCAGCCAGGCTGAAGGCCAGAACTGCAGGTGCAAAGACATTTCCACTACATCACAACAGAGCATTTTAGAAAGGACTTTTCCCTAAATAGGCTGCTTACCTATTGGGTGTTTCTCAGCACCCTAATGCTCTTTCCAATTTGATAAAGACCTAATATAAAAAATTTACTTCTTAACTAATGATTTCAGTAAAGTGTTTTTATCAAAGATACTTTAGTTCAATATTAGCAGCTTGCTTGAATTGGTCCTTAACCTCTCTAGGTTTCTACCTCATTGTCTGGGGTCCATGTTAGGCTTCTGTGTTCCTCTATTTGGAAGTGTAATTGCATGTCCAAACCCCTTCCTTGCCTCACAGTGGGGCCAAACTGCCTCATTCTGTTCTCCCATGCAGGCCTCTGCCTCCTCTTAACAGCTTTGCTCCCAGTTTCCATCAGAGCTGCTGAGGGAAGCTGGCTAAGAAAAAGGAAACTGCAGACAGTACACCCAAACTAGAGAGTGCAGACTTGGAGCAGATCCTAGCAACATAGCTTGTTACAGGCAACAAACAGGTATAACTTTTCACATGCAGTCACATACACACAGCACAGCAAAGCAGGTTGCTTACCCATGATACAAAACCAGGTCACTGGAAAGAAAATGAAGGCTAAAACAGCTCCGGGGGGTCTTTACACTTACCCACAACCATTCTTGGTTGTTCCAGAAGGAATTTTAGGGTGTTGAGTAGGTTCTGAAATGGGCTGCAGAAGATGGACTGCAGATAGACTATGGAAACACATGTGGTTTTGAGGTAGCAGGGAACGGAGAAAGACACAACAGCTCTGGATGGGAGTTTATATCTCTCTTCTCCACAGATTTTCAGGAAATTATCTGCAGAGGGTCAGGTGAATAGAAATTACAACTTAAATTCGTTTCTAGATGATGAAAAATTTTAAGTTAAGTTGTATTAGGAATTTTGTATTACACTACTTATTGATTGCAATAAATTTTCTGCCATGAGAATCATAATATAGAATGTTATCTTTATTCTGCTGAGAATAAAAACTTTCAATTGCAGCTATGACTTAGTGCAACCATTATTCTGCCAAGGATCCCTAAAAGAATCTGTTCACCCCCTCCTCCATGTTGGAGGACAGCATTGTCCACTTCAGCCTCTTGGGGGCTTCACCTGCACAACATTCCCACCTTCCACAGTCAGGTCTTTGGTGTCTAGCTTCATTTCACAGCGCCAAATCTCTACAAGTGGCGAATCCCTGACATTTCACTAGCTAGGACATATATTTTCAGGTTAGAGCATGCCCCAATGCCAAAGGGAACCCTTGCTTATACCTGGGCATGTGCCATGATGGTCTGCTACCTGCACTGGACCCATATTTGTTATTCAGAAGAAAACAAAACAAAACAAAACAAACAAACAAACAAACAAAACCCAAAAAACCCAAACAAACAAAAAAAACCACCCAAAAAACCCCACCAAAAACCAAAAAAAGCCCCCACAACCCTAAACAATCAAATCACTCTCTCAAGATAAAGTTTAAACATTCAAACTCTGATGTGTTTCAGTCTTAACAGCTGATGGGTGAAATCTGTGGAGTAGGTAGGCAGCTGAACAGACATGAACAGTAGTAGCTGTATTTTTAAGGCAAATGATCTGATCCTAATTCACTAAACTTAGAATTATTATCACAACTTACCAGGGGTTTAAATATCAGAAGCTGTTTATGTCCCTTCCAGCCATTATTTCCAGCTAGTTATTTCTCCCTTCCAGCAGCTGAATTTTCCTGAAGCTGACAGATCTGTAAAGCACTCCCAGTGATGTTGTAGCTGTTCAGGAAGGTGCAGAGACATGCTAGTAAACTGCTTGCACTCAACAAATGGAAATCCGATATGGACCATATAATAATGCAGTTTTATAGGGAGTTAAAATACCGGTGGGCTTGAAAAACAAGGTTAGTTGCTTATAACCTAGGCATGATAGAGAAGGCTTAATCTTCTATTAGCCTGCATCATGAATGATTTCATACCATTTTAATCACTCTTGTTCTAAACATTAACTCTGAGGGAGATGCCTTCATACGCTGCGGGGTAATAGGAAATTCGCTTCTTACCACCTGTTTCTCTGTGTTTTTTGGCTGTATATCCCTGTACAGCATTTGAGGGAGAGACTCTGTGGAGCAACGCTCCTCCCCTGTGTCTCTCTACCGATTCGCTGTCCCTTCACCTCACCCTTTCCCCGGCGCCTGCACAGCGGGAGCCTTCACAGAGTCCTTGTGTCGCCTGTCTCCATCCTTGCGCACAGCGCTGTGGACCGCTGGGCACAAGGCGCGACCCCGCTGCTTCGAACCCTGTGCCTTCCCTCGGTGACAGCGCCGGTGACAGACCCGCAATCCCGCGCTGCCCCTGCGCCTGGCCGCGCCTCCACTCCTGCGCCCGCCCCCGCCCCCGCTCGCACCTGAGGACACCGCCCGCGCCCCCGGCCCCGCGGGAACGCACTGCCCGTCCGTGCCACGGCGCTCCCCGTCCTCCCCGCCCACGGTCTTCTCCCCTCCCAGACAGGCACGGCCGAGGCGAAGCTGCGGGCGGGCGGCTGCATCCGCCTTCTTCCCCTTCTCCTCAGATGCCCTTTGCAGGGTTATTATTACAGTTCATAGCTGCACTCTGCCTGCCCCTCTCCCCGCCCGTCCCTCCGCGCTGCGCAGCGCACTGGCCGCGCTCCCCGCCCGGGCTGGCCACCGCCCAAGGGTGCGGGATTACCCACGACCCGGAGCCAGCGCCCTTCGCTCACCGCGCCCCCTCTCCGCAACCCGCTTCCCGCGCCCGGCGCTGCCCCGGCGGGGCTCGGCCGCCGGCGAGGCGGACGCTGCCCTGTGGCTCCCAGACAGCGGGGGGAACGCGGGGCTGCGGATTATTGCAGACTAAGCAGTCTGGCGCTGCAGCATCGTGCGGGGGGAGGCGGACGCGCAGGGGGGAGTGTGTGTGCGTGCGTGCGTGTGTGTGTGTGTGTGTGTGTAAAGGGGGGATGGAGCTGGCAGCTGGCCAGCTACCATCAGAATTAGCTCATTGTTCAATATAACCAGTGCTGGCAAGCAAGCAAAACACAGCCAGAGAGAGGAAACGGGGGGGGGAGCGGGGGGTAGAGAGACTTTCCCCCAGTCACCCCCAACCCGTGTTTTGTTTTGTTGTGGTTTGTTTTTTGTTTTTGGGGGGTTTTTGGTTTTTGTTTGTTTGTTTGTTTTTTGGGGGGTTTTTGGTTTTTTGGGGGGGGGGGGTTTGGGTTTTTTGTTTTGTTTTGGTTTGTTGGTTGATTTTTTGTTTGTTTGGTGGTTGTTTTTTTGTTTTTTTGTTTGTTCTTTGTGGGGTTTTTTTTGTTTTGTTTGGTTTGGTTTTGTTTGGTTTTTTGGTTTGTTTTTTCCTCTGAGGCTGCACTTTGGAAGAGGTGCAGTCATTCTTACCCACACCCCCTACCCTCTCTCCACTCCCCCAACTATAAATTCCCTTCTGTAGCATGCTGCCCTTTTGTAATCCACATTTGTGTTTCAGATCATGTAGAAAGGACAGAAAGTGAGCAGGGAGCGGGGGCTTTTGTCTGTAAGTATATTCAATTCCAATCCACAGATTTTTTTTTTTTTTTTTTTTTTAAATTAATCCCCTTTCTCTCTCTCCCGCTCTCTCCCTCATTCTCCTCCCTTTCTGCTTTATTATCTCTGTGTTTCTCTGTTTCTTTTCATTTATTTTTGATTTCTTTCTGTCCTTAGGCAGACTTTGCTGCATCTTGGCTTTCCCTTCTCGGTGTACATTTCCAAACAGGCTTTTTTTAAGGAAAATGAGAACGTGTGCAGTATATGTATCTAACTCTTTGTGCTTTAAGGCTGGATTTCTAGGCTGGGGATTTTTCTGCACACATAGAAGGGGAGATGAGAAGTGATTTTCTAAAATGTTTTCCTTTTTCTGGGTTCTGCAAATATCAAAATACATTTCTGAACCTAATGCACTTGGCTTTGTTAGCATACATGCAAGGCTTGAGGATAGGTTTATCATCTCCTTTATTCTCCCTTGTAAAATGAATCTCCCTCTTCTCCACCCTGACACTGGATTCCTCTCAGGCTGCTGGGGTTTATTTTTAGAAAGCAGTCATTCTTGCAACAGCCTTCTGTATTTTTGAATGTGCAGCAGTTAAATTTTGGGTGGTTCTTTTGAGAAAAACAAAACAACAAAACCAAAACAAACCATACTTTGCTGAACATGTAGTGACGTGCTGCTTTTTCCAAATATTTCTGTGTACATTTATGGATATATAAGTTTGCAGTTTTAAATCCAATATGTATTTTTGTGTTTGTGTAAACATATGACTCATACCTAATTTCATACATACACATTGCAGGTAAGAAATATGTAATCAATAGAAGATAACTTTTAATTTTTATTTCTATAAGAAAGTCAGTAAAGGAGATATGCTACAAATTCAGTCCATTAAGAAAATGATAATTTAAGGTAAATGAAGTAGGACCTACTCTTTTTTTTTTTTTTCTCTCTCCCTTTTTAAAATAGGAGGCGTGTGTAGAATAGAGAGGGAGAAAACTGAAGGTTATGTAATGCAGTGCCATTTCCAAAAATACCTATTCTGTGGGCTATTACATTGTGTTATAGGTGTTACTTGACTGCAAAACCCCCCAGTTAGTACTATGTCTGGGAACAATGGATCACAAATTACAGTAAACACAGACTGACAGTTTTTTGTCCTCTTGACTGATTTTTATCTATGTTAACCATTATTTATGGGGCTCTTCAGATATATACCCAGTGCTAAGAATAGCATAGGGTTCTGCAAATCTAGGTACCAGGGATTCCTTTGTCCTATATTTAAGCCTACAGACCACTGAAGTGCAGAGATGCATGATATATAAGCATATGTGTGGTTAGAGTAATTTGCACGACTTTAATCTTAACCACTGAAGCTTATACTTGGTTCACCCACTGTTATGCTGGCAAAAAAAAAAAAAAAAGCTAAAACAAAAAACCCCAACCTTTTAACTATTGTGACAGTGGAATTACTTTTTTTTAAAAAAAAATTTTCATTTTTTAAAAATTGTTTTCAGATTGTTCTCCTTGTGCTACTTGAGGGAAACTGCAATCCCAAGACTTAACAGAACCTAAAAATGGTAAGAATTAGTTGCTTTAGCAGAGTATAAATTTTTTGTGTCAGTACAAACCTTATTTCCTTCTTCCCAATACTCATTTATAAATAGGACCTTTATGCAACATATTTTTGAGGCTATGGGGACTTGCCATACAATAACTGATGTAATCTGAAAAGCTCCTTATATTGGATCTTTTATTTTCTTGCATTTTTTGAATGAAAAACTGAAATCCCTCTCTGTGCAGTAAGGCTTATTTAATTGAAATAAGAAATATTAAGTTATTGTGAAAATTACACATCATAACACATGTAGCAATACATGCAGATAAAACAATATCCAGCAGTGCCAACACTGACACATTTCTCCCAAAAAGAAGAGATAGGTCTTTGCACTTAGTGAGTGAAAAAGATTGAATATTAGTCTGTCAGGGAAGTACATAAGGTGCAAACTATTTTTTTTAATTAGGTTAACCTTCTGAAAACACTACCATACTTTGTGACAGACCTGTTCTAAAAAAAGAATGTTTAGGCCTCAAACCTGGCTGAAATTATAGGCACTTGTTTGGAATATGTTTAATGAACAACAACCTCTTTCCTTCAGTGCTAATTGTGTTTGTATTTTTATTGATAAAAACCCATTTTTTGTACTCTGAGATACCACTGCTGACAAACTCCTGATTTTAAGGATATGCATGTAAATATGGCATTCTCTGAGGGGGACTGTCTCAGGATCAGGAGGGCAAAGGTAACAGTATTTTTCAAGAAAAATTGCTCAAAGAAGGCAGATTTTGTTTAGTTTTTTATCCTATTGCATTCTTAGTTGAGGATGCCCCTATCTCAGAAGCATATCTAGATACATGTGCTGGCAAAAATATGATGTATTTTGGATGCTACATAATAAAATCATGATCAAACCTCTGTTAATTAGTATTGAACAATGCTTTAAGTAGCATTGCATAGTGTATACATTAGCACAGGATGTTTTCCCCAGTGTGAGGTTCTGAGAGACATAGTCTTATGAAGATTGGGTCAATTGCATTAATATTATCCATGTCTGGTTCTTTGGGGTTGTTTAGATATGTGGGAGGAGTGATCATCAAGGAATGATTAGAATAAGCAAAGACGTACTCTTCTATAAAGGCTTTGTTTTTGGCTCCTTGTTTTATATAATTCCTATCTACAAAAATAAACTTGCAAATTCTGGAGTTTTAGTCTATTCTGGAACCTACTTTCATCAAAGTACTTTGCTCATCTGTTTATAAATGAATAGATGAGGGTGGGGAATTAAAAGGGAAATGATTCACTTAAACTGTGAATAGAATTCATGTTGAAATACATGTTGTTCATACAACGGTGGAATATTAGATAAGACAACTGTTTTCCTACCAACACCAAGGTGACAATCAGCCCACATTTTAGATGTTATGCAGTCTGCTATATGCAATATATGCCTATCTATGGAACAAAAGAATTTATTTAGGCATAAAATAGCCACTGATTTCTATCAACAGATGGTTCTATAGATCTAGCAAAGTTCCTGTAGTATCCAATAAAATCAGTTTTGTAAAGCCAGTCTCTGGGCCAGAACATAAAATACGACTTAAAGCTATCCAAATGCAAATAATAAAATGTTGTTACCCACCTGTCTACTCTCACCGTTTGCTTTTCAGTGTAACATACAAACCTCATTTAGCTATTTTTAAAAGTTCCACTTATTTTTTGTGATCAAAGTTAAAATGTGCTATTAGGTTTTACCCCAGTTTGCAAGTTTAAGATGTGATTCTCAGCAGAATCTCTTCTCTTACCACCACCCTTTTCCCCCCTTCCTTTCATTTCTGGCACACTAACACTGAATGTCATTCCAACTTAGACCAGTGACATAGTTTCCTTGCAGTAGTAGACACACTTGTCTTTGGCATATTTCTTCTTGTATTAACTGCAAGTATCTCTCTAACAATTCTAATGTGCAGGAAATACTCTTTGCATATCAATACTTTCTACACACTGAAATAACATGATGATGAAAATTCTTACTTTGTTTTTAATATCACAGTATATGCAAAGGCTCTACCCTGCTCTCACTGGTCAGTGAATATTCAGCTCTTGTGTTTCAGTAGACTTAGACCTAAAAAAGGGTGGAAAATGGGATTCTTATTCTTTTGCCAGTCTAAAAGTTCATTAATTATTTAGCTAGGCTTAGGGTAAAATTTGAAGTGACTAGAATAAATTTCTTAAGTGAGAACAAATGAGTTCTTGGTTTAAATTCACTATCTTACCCTCTTAGTTTCTTAATTTTCTTTTCTCATAAAATATTTCTTAAACATTTTAAACAGTAAAAGCAAGTTATTTAACACATTAGTTTTCAATGCTGCTTCTCTTTTTCCTGGACTTAGAATAACCTGAACAATTAATCAGTCTTTCTTGTGCCTGTTTAATAATAATATCCTCAATTTTAAGAGAAACAGAAAAACAGAGGAGTGAATTTTCTATTATTCTTATAATTTTAACTCATGGACATTTTGAGCCATCTTACACAAGAACATTTGCCATTTGAAGATCTGTCCTTACTTCTGTATATCATATTTCCTTAAGTGTCTACCTGAAGGAAGAAAGAACCTTTTATATTTATGTGCAATGCATAAAATCCTGGAGTGACTTAAGCAGTCTTTTAATTTGAAATGCTAGAACTTCTGTATACTACCTTCAAAGCAAGTGCTGAATGTCATAAAATATTAACTAAAATTTTAGTGCTAACAAGGGAGGGGGGGAGAAGTTCTAACTAAAAAAGAATTTTTTTTAAATTATTTGTTTAAAAATTTTTCTGCCCCTTCCAATCATTGAAAGTGATCCAATAATTAAATAAAATAACATGTTAGAAGAGTGGGAGTAAGGAAGTCTTAATTCCATTTTTCTGTGATCTCAAAGAAGGCTCCTACCAAAACCAGGAAAGAGTTGGGTTTTATATTGTTTGTTTGGCTTTGTTATGGTAAATATTAGTTATTAAATAAAGAAATCAGACCATCATTTTAGACAGCTAGAGAAGTGGTCTGTTTTTTGCTACCGAAGCACTCAGGTGTGCTTCCAAAGCACCTCTTTTATCTTTTTTTGTGGATTTTAAGTTAAGTTCTGGGAGCTCACACTGCTGGTGCTTAAGGAATTTAAACAACACTAATAAATGTGTATATCAGTAAATAGATCCTTAAGAATTTAATTTTGTCTTTTCTGAAAGTAAACAGAAGATAATCTAGAGTCAATCATTAATTTGCACCTGGCTTACCACAATGAGATTGCTTTCTTGTCAGCATTTCTTACTGTTGTGGAGTCTCTGGGCTGCCTGTTGTACACTACAGCTGGTATCCCAGAGTAAAAAGGCTCTGGAAGTAGGTCATTTGGGCTGAATGCTTCTTGCAGTGCATCCTTGCCTGAACTGCATCAATTCTGAGGTTATTCTGTCATATTTTGTCATTTACATTACCTGCATTTTATAGTCTTACTTGGGGGAAAAGAGAAATAAGGGATGATTTCCTTTAGGGGCAAAACCAGTTTGGAGTAAAGCCCTTATGTGTTAAGTCAGAGGGAGAGAAAAGACAGCCTGCTATTGTTTGAAGAGAAAAGACTCACCGTCCCATTTAGTTCTTTGTTTGTGTGGGCTTTTTTTTTTTTTTTCCTAGTTTATAGAGAAAATGATAATATTATTTACATTAGGTAAATGTATTTATGAAGAAAATTTTGTGTTTAAGATTTCATTCCAGTTTAGCCATTACTAACCTTTTTCCAGGGAGTTACAAGCAGGTGTCTTTAGGCGTTCTGTAATTTTTTGTGCCCCTGGGCTGCAACTGCTCTTCATAATTTTAGGATTATTTGTGGAGAATGGAGTCTCAAATTGATCTGTCAGATGCCGGCATCATTTGGAACCTTTTGTATGCTCTGAGGGGGGAAAAAAAAAAAAAAAAAAAAAAAAAAAAAAAAAAAAAAAAAAAAAAAAAGAGTAAGATAATGAAATGAGACATTATGAGACATTATGTCCAGGCTATTACTAGACACTGGACAGAAGCAGCCCTTAGTCTGGCATGAGAAAACTCATACCTCATTGATTATTACCAAGCCTGGTACTGAAACAAGGATTGGAGTCTCCTTTATGGTAAGTCAGAGCCACACAGGACCTGCAGGACTGTGTTGATCTTGTTCTGTTCATGTATAGTATGGGCAGAATTTGGTCAAGAGAAGTAATTGTGAAGGATGAAAGAGAAATAGTTTTGGCCATCTGAACGTGTGTATTATGCTTTTTTATTGTGCTTATATAATGTGCATGTTTTACATTGTGTGTAGTTTGCACAGTGCCACATGATTGCTGAAAACTCAGGGAAAATTAAAGCCTTTCCAGCTTACCAAGTTTATAAGCAGGAATATAAACCAGTTTTTGCAATACTTGTCATGCCACCTGTTCAGCTGAGCAGAAAACAAACTTTTACTTGATTATGAGTAGAAAAGAGGAGTTTTTTAAAAGTAATTTTTGCCCAAAGCTGTAGATACTGTGGACATTTCAGTGGTATGGTTCATATGCACATGAAAAGACAAAAGATTTTTATATATTTGTTTCTACTCATTCAGAAATATGCTCTGGGTGCTAAAATTTTGCTACTCTGCCCCAGCATAGTCTATCTGAACCAAACTATGTTGATACATGGAATGGGAGGTTTATGTAATACTAGGTCCAGGAAAAATCTTTACTATTGCTTTCCTCAAAGGCTGAAATTCTGGAAAATCAGAGTTAAGAATATACATCTAGTAACACTACAGATATGACACTGTTTTTTTAGGACTTGGGATCTAAAGCCATCCCTAACAATATTTTTACTTTTTTCCTGACCTTGCTATATTGCTGCTTTATACTTGAATTCTGATCCTTGTATATGCTGAAGAGATGGGAAAAGTATGACACTTAATAGTTCTAGAACAGCTTCATAAACATAATTCAGTTGGCATCATTGACTGGGACAGGATATTTTAATAAAAATAGTTTTAACTGTTTGTATTTTGGTTTTATTTCAAATATTTATTCACTTCATTAAACCATATTGATTGAGGGTACAATCTCCAAAGGTGCAAAAAATATTATTTTCAAATGTTTAATGTAGAATCATTGTTTGAGTGTTACATGCAATTAGATTTGGACTTCTGTCTGGCAAATTCATAATAGCACTATTGAATGGATCCCTACGTACATGTTGATGGGAGGATTCCTGATGTTTTCTTCTGTAAATACTACATTAAAATGAACAAACAAGGAAAAACAACCTACCCTCAGAATAAGTAGGATTTTCTCATTCTGCAAGAAAAAGTGTCTCTGGAATAATTTTATTAACAGTAATCTCATTATCTCTACTAGCTTGGCATACTTATGTGGGAGCAATTGAAAAAGGTTATAAGAAGTTTGTGCATCCTCACTGGAGGTGGTAAAAGCCTTGGCTTAATACACATTTTAAGAAAGAGCCCCTGGCCTCTTCCAGCACTGATGTTCAGGAGGCACACATTGACACCACAGAGCCACTTAGAAAGGTCAGATTAGAGAGGAACAAGTCTTCCTTTTTTGCTTTAAAATGATTGTGTATCTGTGATAAATCTCCATCACAAAAGATTATGAGTTTACACAGCTCCTTGGATTAGTCCCAGTGCCCACAGATATTTTATTACTTTTAGCCTCCAGAGCAGCCATGATACATTTTGTGCTTTTTGTGCCTAGTAGAGGCTGGTAATAGGGAGGCTTCCGGTAAACGTACCACAGTGCTTTCAAGCACTTATTAACTATCACCTACCCTCATTACATCTCTTTTAATGAGGTAAGTAAGGACTGGCTCTATAATGTGGTTCTCTCTCCCATTTCCAAGAGTGTGGCTAGGGCTTTTTAATACTTGCCTGCAAAATGCTGTTTGGGCATGGGGCTAGCACCTCCTGAAGTGAAAGGCTCTCGTGGCTGGGCTCAGCAGGAAAGCAGTTGGCCGAGGCAGCAAGTGCTGCCTGCATTTGGGGAACACCATCCCTGGTTGGATTTCTGTTCATCTTTTTGGTATGTGGGAGAAACACTGTTGTAGTCCAAAGCAGTCTCTTGAGTCTTCCATAAGTTACAGTGTTCAGGCCATTAATTTTGTAAACATATAGTAATTTTTTTAAAATAAACACTTTTTTGAGGAGGCTGCTTGGTGTATACATTTTGTGTACCCCAACAGTAGAGGGCCAGGTCTGAGAGGGCACACAGGAGAAGTATTATTCTGGTCTTTCTCTGTTCCTATTCTTAAGGATTCACTTACTGACCACTGTTCTTGATGGATTTTCCCTTAAGATTAAAACTCAATAGAGGGAGGACACTGGACTAAATAGACATTTTGGTCAGCCTCTGACCATGCTCCTTTTCTTCCTTCTCTGTAGCTCAAGTAATTTGTCCATGTTAGGTATGAGACTTCTGAAAAATGATTATGCATCCTTTGGTCCAGTATTTTTGCTGCCATGCTGTGTGTCCACCTGAGTTTACAACAAGATGATTACGCATTTTGTTCTGCAGTCACCATTAGGTGTAGATGCAAATAGTTACTAATTAAGCTCTATCTTATTGCACTTGAGGAGCAAAGTACAAAATCCTATGTAATTAACTGACAACTAGGGTATTATTTCAATTCTCAGCCTTACTGTTGGTGTTTTTCTGTGTATTGCATGTTAAGTAAAACAAAAAAATACTGTAGTACAGAGACAAACAAAAGAAATATGTGAGGTTGTACTGGGTTCTGAGTTTGGTTTTTCTGGGTGGCTGATTTGCTTATTTTGATTTCTTGATGTTTTGCAGTTTTGGAGAACAGACGCAGAAATTTACTGGAGGAACAAAGTAATTTGCAGCCATTTTATTGCTTGATGGAACTTTCCACATAATATACATTTGTTTTTTATTTTCTCTGAAGTAAATGTATTCTTTTTCTTTTGAGGAGTGCAATACTCTGGTAATGAGAATCTTCGTAAAATTCATTAATTCACTAAGAAGTTGGAGGAGTATTTATGACTGTTCACAATGTACTGCTTGATTATTTTTCTCTTACTCTTTGTGTGCATGGTAAATATTAATAATGTTTTGCAAAGATTTTTGTGTATTAAGTAAAAAAGCAGCATGACAACACTTGTAGGACACAAGCAGGATTGATCCTAACTGATGCAGAAAAGTGAAAATTGATCTCTCTTCCTAATAATTGTATTACATTCAGATGGTGTGGAGTGGATTCCTCCCCAGGGAAAGTTAGAAAGTGTTTTCTGTAACTAACCTCATTCAATCACACATGTTAGAATACAGCTAAAGTTTCTGTAGAGGGTTTCCAACTGGATAAAGAATTGGACAGAAGTCTTACATGGAAGTACACATATAAAACATGCAACCTGTATATGGATGAGGACAGGAATGAGTCCTTTGAATAAGCTGATACAGATAAGCCAGGGTAGGAGACTGCATAGGAGCAGACACTTCAGTGTAACCTCAAGAATAGATGCTTTAAGAACAACAAAGGAAACAAGAGATGACAATGGGTTTATAGAAGATTTTCCATTAAAATCTTTAAAAAATATTTTCAAGATCACTTCCTTATGTGGTGTAGGGAAAAAGCAAATGACATCCTATTCTGTGAAACCGACAGAAATTGCAGAAAAGAAACAAAAGGACTACAAAAATCCCCAAATACCTAATAAATAAACTTTGTAATTTATTTGCAGTGTGCAGAGAGGAATGCAAGGAAAAGCATATTTGTCTCATTTAGGCCTTTTCACCTCCATGTGGTTGTGTGTTTGAGTCATCAGATGGGGAGAAATAAAAAGTAGAAGTAACATATTCCCTATGAAAAGACAAAGGCATCAAAAGATGCTGATGCTGAGAAGTCAAAGGCAAATTCAGGTGTACAGCTGTCTTGCCATGTTCTGCTGATATACTGCCAAGTATTATTATTGCAATAGCAGGTAAAGTCTCACAGAAAGGTGTGCCACTTGGAGCAATCCCAGCTGCGGAATCATAAGGTGATTCTTCATCTGTTCTCTCAAACCATTTATCTAACCTTCTTTACTGTGTGGAACTAATGAAGTGAAATAAATGTAAATTATTGGTTTTCCCCACTGCTCTTTTTTTTTTTTTTTTTTTTTTTTTAATTTATGTTCATGGCACTGATATGAAAACCAGCAATAACAGAAAAATCTGCTGCCCTGACAGGATACTGAAATCTTGAAGTCAGGTTATTTGGGATGACTGTCACTGCACCTCAAGCTCAGAGGCTCAGACTCATTATGTAGAGACACTCAAAAAAGCAAACAAGTTCACAAAATTGTTAAGTCTCACATCTGCTAAATTACATGTTCACAGCATTTTAAAATTAATAATCTAAGGCAATGAAGTTGCACTTTAATTTGGAGAAGTTTTGGTTTCTGCTGTTTCCATAGGGAAAACTTTCTCAGTGAGCCTGTTGCAGAGTCAGCCTATCACATAGCAGTGTCCTGTTTCATCATGAGTACAGCTTTTTAAATATAACAAAGGCTCATCAGAACTTCAAGGACTCATTGAAATAAGGAGTCATGATAAGTACTCTTGATGTAGCCTTGTCATTGCCCTCTCCAGAAGATCTGGAAAATAAAAGCTGTGACTGATAGAACACTGCTGCCCAACTAACCTCTTAAAAAGCAGCCACTGTTCAGCTGACAGTTGCTGTAAGTATTAAATCTTGTGTGCTAGGTTAGGAACACAGTGGATATTTGTATTTTATATTTTCATAACATTCCCCTCCTTACTTAAAAATAAATTACTGAGGATGGCAGCATCTGTTTACTGCTTGCACCAAAGCAAAGGCTTTGATCCTAGCACAAGCTTGCCCTCCAGACTGGTTTAAAAAGAATTAGTGAGGTTTTCATCCACAAAATTATTTATTTAGTATTTGAGCAGTGGTACAGTAAGATTGCTTATGCATTTGGATTGTGATTGTGGGATGTTGGTTAGAAAGAAAATGTTTTACTGCAGTGGGAGGCATTTGGGGGAATTGAGAAGTACATGATAGGATATGCTGGGAAAAGTAAATCTACAGCTCAAACTAGCTGGCAGCTAAGGAATTTTAAAGAAATGTGGATACCAAAATGAGGAGCAGTGTTCCTTTTTTGGCTAAACAGCCCACTCTCAGGAGGAGGCTGGCCTCTCTCCCTTTTTCTATTCTGGATTAGGTACACAGGGCACTCAGTCCTCACAGACGCACAATGTCATTTTATTGCTGCAGAGAAAACAAGCATGCCTCTTCCTTTCCTTCTTTTCCACACACACCTCTTATCATTCTACTCCTATGCTTTGCAGCCTGTGGTCATTTGTGTCGGCTATTACACTGCTAATCCATGTAGTATATAGGTATCCAATAGCCATTCTTAGTAGTTTTTTGTTTGTTTGTTTATTTGTTTGTAGGCTACTGTAGAATTGCTGGACATGGATCTACAGTAATCATCTGTATGTCATAATTTCCTTTTTGGTTTCATTCCTCCCTGCCTCAAAATTGGTTTATAAGACAAAGAATTTACCTGAAGCTTCTCTAAAAGGTGGTTCCTGATTTCCCCAGAGCAGTTGCCCTTCAATAAACTTTTAGTTAAGAAATCAAGAGTGCACTGTAAGTCCTGAATGCAACTTGATTACAAGAATTCAGTTGTGGTTCACAGGAGGAAAAAAAAAAAAAAAGGTCCAAGGCCTTCTCAATTGTTTCTCAACTAGAAAAACCTTGGGAATGCCTAACAGGAGTATGCTCATTTTAGTAAATTTAGCATGCCATAAATCTTTTTGGTTTTTTGGTTTTTTTTCCCCCTCTTGATGATTTATCTGAATGTTTGAAAGATGCTCTTAGTGAATAGGAATGAAGAGTGGGTACCAAATAAATTTTGATGTGACTAATAGAGTATGTTTAGTTCAGCTGTGTTAAAATTATTTTAGGTATCTGTTTTAAGGCTGGGCAAAAGGTCGTGCTCCCTACCATTGTTCTTTAAGAAAGCATTGCTTAAAAAGAAAAAAACCCAGGAATTAGAATTTTGAAATGCAGGTAAAACAGAGCAAGAGCGAAAGAGTTTCTCAGTCTGTTGGCCAAAGGAGTAAAGTAGACTCTACTGGTTTTTAATCCTCCTGGTTTTGAAAAAAAACCCACAAACAAACTGAAACAATCCAAAAAACTATCAGTAGTTCTGGAATCTCAGAGAGCTGGTGAACAGACTGGGTGTCTCTTTCCCTCCACTTTTCCTTTTTCTCTAATATTAAGTTGTATTACTTGTATCTTTTCAGGAGCCTGGAGGCTACAAAACTGAAAGCATACTTATAGAGAACCCATAATTCCCAGTTCTCACGTTGGCCTCAATGTTTCAGGCAGAATTGCATGTTGTTGCATAGCAGTGTCTCACATAGCTCTTGCCAGATCTGAGAGTTTATGGATGAAGCTTCCTGGCTTAACTGTCTGGCTAACGAGGATCAAATACTGAGGGTATTAATGTGAGTCAGCATTATGCAGACTTGCAGTAACTGTAGTTTTCAATCCACCCTAAAGCTCAGTAATTCCATTCTGAATCCTGATACTTTGGTTATCTAAGCCAAGCCTGTACTTGAATAACAGTCACACAGGAAGGACTAAGAAATTAAAATTTGGTGTGTATCAATGGAAGCTTTTATTTAGAAGTGTTTGCTTCATGCTAACAGCTGGAATGTTGTAACCCTTACGTCTGCTCTGTAATGGAGCATTGCTTTTCTCTGTCTCACAGCTCATCTTGCAACATTTTTATCAGTAATTCTGAGCTGCTGTAACTGAATTAATGTCCTATATGTTTTTCTAATTCCTAATTATCAGTATATTTGAGCTTCTAAGTAGTTTCTGCATTTATAAAGCACAGCAAGGTGTCTTTTTTTTTTTTTTTTTCTTTCTTTTTTTTCTTTTTTCTTTTTTCTTTTTTCTTTTTTTCCCCCCTGAGAAATACTGTGAAAAATAGTTTGGGGATTATGTGAAGTATTTTACAAGTGATGGTAGCTTTTTGGAGTTTGTCTTTTAGCCCTTGAATGTCACTAGAGGACACAAAAGAAATGATACTCACACCCTCTGACTCGAACAAGAAGAAGCAGCTTTATTATGATGACTTCGCATATATAGATTCTGGACAATGACCAGGGATTGGAGAACAAGGTTACCACCTCTCCATCCCACTGGCCAGGCTAGAAATCAATCAGAGTACCCTCATCAGAAAGGAATGTGAAAAACAACTCTTGTTTATGTTACAACTGTGAGAAAATTCGACTATAAAATATAACATTCAGAAAGCTAACAGAATATAGCAACACTGAAACATACTTGTGAGCTCATTTTGCAATTTATACCTTTTTCCTCCTGCCCCATTCCCAAAATCCATTCTCAAACTGCAATTCCTCAAAATTTTATGAATTTAATTTGAGGACTCATTTCTTTTTCATCTAACTTCAGGAGCTTATTTTATTTCTATTAGGTTATTTATAGGGATAACATGGCCTATAATATAACGTAAATACGTCTCAGACTCCATGGAAAACATAGACATTTGTATTCATGATTATGACTACTTCTGTATTCTGATGCTTATGCGATCCTCCCATATACATTTTGGATACTTCTCTAGGGTGAACAGCATGTCCTGTGGTAGAGCTGAACTGCTCTTCTATTTCCCACCATGAGTTTTCACACAGAAAGTATGACTACAGAATAAAATCAAGACATAATTGCAGAATGGGTAACCAGTGATTATAAATAGCAACAGAAGAGCTCAGCGATTACCTGGTATCTTTCATTCAAGTGTTTTAAATATTCAGAGTGAACATTCACAGAGTGTATTGTGTTACACATTGGTTATTTTATGTCAAACACAGCCAGAGAGCTGAACTGGCTTGTCTGAGATCTCAGATATGAAAAAAAATCTGTTGCTTTAATCGGTAGAAAACACTGTGGTTTGTATTGCAGAAAAGCATGGGACAACACATAAAGCAGGGACTGCCTTGAGCTCTGTGTTTTAAATTCCTCTGTGTGTCCTGCATTATAGAAGAATTCAGTATTTTCTATTGGGAAGAGGTTTTAAATAATCTTCCAATAATTTCTCTAGGATAGAACTAGTCCAGTTATGACAGCTAATAGTCAACATGCGCCTCCACAGAAATGAAAACTATTGCCTTGTTTCAATGTATGCACAGCACCAAGCAGATGAATAAAACTGGCCCAGCACTTACTTAACTGACAACAAGTTTTCATTCCCAAAGTGCAAACAAATCTGAATGGTGTAATTTATAATGGTTAGCTGAAAACACTGAAAGTTTGATGTCCTGGCATCATGCAGAAAGAGTTCAGTTCACGAAACACCAAGAGCCCAGGAGAAACACCAAGCAGGAAAATAAATTTAAGAATTTCAGCATTATATGTAACTTGTACCTGACCTGACAGTTCAGTGTTTATGAGACTGAGATTAAGATTTTGACCTTCATCTTGAAGCTGAGAAGTATTGGTATTTATTTACTTTAACCTCCACAATGCCCAGCATTGGATCTTACCCATTCTACATAGAAAAATTTTCCTGTAGACATCATAGGACAGCACCTTAACTGTTAAATCCTGCTGCCAGCTATTTTATTGTATGTGTTTTATAATGTGTTGTAATTTCTTTAATGCGGAAAATACAGGGAGCTAACAAGGAATTATAATTGTTTCAGTGATCTTACAAAATTACACATTCTAGTTCACCAATCACTGTGAAAAGGTATCAAAGGCGTGGTGCTCTTGTCACATGCAGTCATCAGCAAAGATAACCAACTTCATTAAACAGCTCTTTACCAGTAACCTCTGGCAGAAGGGAGTGGACAAGTTTTCTCACAGTATCATCAGCAAGTTCGTTAGTTTAGACATCTATAAAGAATTTATTAGGCATATTTTTAAAAATCCATCCCATATTCTTAATTATTTTTGTTTAAAAAGTGCCTGTTGAATGCAGATAAACATAAAACAATATAGCTGGAATCCTCTAGGGACAGATCGTCATTGGTACAAAAAATATGTACTAAACTTTAAACACTCAGGGCCAAGCTCTACTAGCATTAGACATTTGATTTATTTTAGTGATGTGGTCTGTCACATGAACACCACTGCATTTAGTGAATCTCTCTTTGTTAGTAAGACCTTGTATATATTTATGTCACTACAGGTTTATCAGCCAGGTTCAATGATTTGGATAAGCCAGAAGATCTTTCCAACCAGCTGTGGGCATGGGGGATTTCCAAAGGTAAAGTTATTTATGTGATTTATTTAATACAGTAAAGAGTTTTCTAAAATGGAAGTTTTCAGAAAGAAAAAAATTTAAAAATTAAATGGAGTTCTATGGATTTTCTTTTACAACAGCTTCAAGAAAGTAGCCAGCTCTCATGATTTCATCATGAGTCCCTTGTTGCTCTGTTTTTCTTAAAGCCTTGACTCCTTGCACCATGCAGTTAATTGAAGATCTCAGTTTTCATTTTATAATTATGCTCTTAGCCTTCAGGCTTGCAAAAAACGTGGACTCTTGCTGGCTGCACACCAGGAGGAAAACATACTAATTTTCAAAGGCTTATATTTCTTAAGCCTGTCTCATGATTTTACAAGCTTGACATCTGAGTTTTGAATGCTTTTGAAAAAGTCAGTCATAATGCAGCAGGAGGAACTGGGTTATCTTTCATTCAGTATCTTGCTTGTGCTTTACCTGGCTTGAGTAACAAGTATACAAAGCATAGCAATTTTCATCTGAGTTTGACAAGAAGTACCACAACATAAAGGCAGAAGATGTGGCTCATCAGACAGCATTAATAAGATTTATTCTGTTACCATTACTGGTTTAGTAAATATGAAACTGGACATGAAATTTCAGTAGTGAAAGATAACAGTTACACAGAACCACAGGATGTACATATTTTATTTTCATATTCCCTTTCAATTACTGGCTCAAGTAGGTAAGTAAAGAAGAGAACACATGGAAAATTATTAAATTTCAGTTATTAACTAGGTTTCTGCTCCCTGTTAACAAAACTGCTACTGCCTATGGATATACTTTAATCTAAACTTTTTCCTCTACAAGGGAACTCTGGTTATTTGCAGCTTTATGTGCCAACCTGCCGGTCTTTAAACTAGCATATATTGCAGTACTGTCATTCTTAGCATTCACAGTATTCCAAAAGTTCAGCTGGGAAGGCTGGTAGCAGTGCCAGAGCATGATTAATGTGCTCTATAGGGTCATACTTATATCAAATGAATTTGCTAATTTTATGAATCAGCTGTGTGTTAACTAGATGATTTTTATACAAAAATTAGAAGCTTTCAGTAAGCTGTCATTCATCATTAAACAAAGTTTCTCCTGAAGCACAGGAATGAAGCTGTGCATTGTGTGCAGCATAGCAACAGTGCTGCATTATATTTGATTTATAAATAGCTGTGGGTTTATGCTGCACATAGCTTAAAATAAAAGTTTCTCAGAAGGGATAACAGTTTCTCAACTAGCCAAAACATATTATAAATATTTTTCCCTTTAAAATTTCTGGATTCTTGCTTTTAAAATACATTTCTCCTAGCCTTTATGTAATTCTTCAGCAGATATTTGGCATGTTCTGGAACAAGAGACCAGTTATAGAACTTACTCCAAATTTTATTTCACAATTGACATTCAAAAACCACTTAAATATTAATTGCACATAGTCTGCCTTCCAGCAGAGTATCATCTTTAAGAGAAACTGCATCATCAGAAATGTTTTTTCATTTGTACTACAAAATTCATCAGGATAAATTGGTGAAAAAATCTGCAGAAAATTTTCAGTCCTCCAGCTGAGTGCTTTTCTCTAGTCAATGCTAAACAGCTTAAACTTCTGAAAAAATAAAGTAAAATTGATAGATTTTTTTAAAAACTATTATTTGAGATTAAAGTGTTGGTTTTTTTTTTTTTTCTTCTTTTTTTTCCCCAAATTATTTTCATGCAACCAACAAATATAAAAGGCTTCAGTTCTTAATAACAGTTTATTTTCAGACCTAGAAGGGTCACATGGAACTTTATATCTCATGATTGTATGGCAGAATTTCAGGACTGAGATTGTTTTCACAGCTGAAAAGGAACTGCCCAACAGAATGCTTTTGGAAATTTGCCCAGACTTTGGTCTGTGTGGTGTGCCTATTTGCATGTGTAAGTTTCTAGTTTTCCCTTCATATCCTCTAATGATACACATTATACAAGTAGCATATTTAATAAAACAAAAATAAGTACAAATACCACAATGAGGATGGAATTTTCTAGAGTACTGTGAGGAAATGTTAATAAATGTTATTTTCTCATTTTGAAATTCTTGCAGAATCACAGAATGTAGGTTGGAAGAGACCTTCAAGATCATCGAGTCCAACCCATGCCCTAACACCTCAATTAAACCATGGCACCAAGTGCCACATTCAGTCTTTTGTCAAACACATCAGGGATGGTGACTCCACCACCTCCCCAGGCAGACCATTTCAGTACTTTATCACTCTTTCTGTAAGAAATTTTCCTAATATCCAGCCTATATTTCCCTTGATGCAGCCTGAGGCTGTGTCCTCTCATTCTGTTGCTGCCTTGAGAAAGAAACCAACCTCGCTTGACCACAGCCACCTTTCAGGAAGCTGTATAGAGTGATAAGGTCACCTCCGAGTCTCCTTTTCTCCAGTATAAACAACCCCCTCTCCCTCAGTCATTCCTCACAGGGCTTGTGTTCCAAGCCCCTCACCAGCCTTGTTGCCTCCTCTGGACGTGCTCAAGCATCTCAATGTCCTTCCTAAATCAAAAATATCCATATTGGCTCTAGTAAACATAGGTTACAACTCCTTACCCTTCTGCATATGTACGGACCAAAATCTGCTCTTTTCCTCCATTTCTTGATGCCCCAAAGGAACAGACCACCAGCTATCTCCAGGAAGGGATTTTGCTCTGTGCTCAGCCTGAAAACTGTTCTTGTGTGCCATGCAGAACCCCATGGGGAGTTCATCTACATAAGAGCAGAATTTATCCTGTCCACTGTGATAAAGACAGTGGGAGAGCCATGAGATGGCTTCATTCTCAACACAAGGAAATCTAGCAAGTATGAACATCCCAGTGAAAATTCTGGGTTTGAAGAGCCAAGAAGGGAATATTGCTGAAAATTACACTTTATTGGTCATTGGGAAACTGCCATGTGTCCAATTCCTATTTCAGAAATTCACAATCCTCACTTCAGAAAAAAAGTAACTTGGAATAGATAACTTTAATTTCTTAAACAAAGAGAGGCATTCAGCTTATGTGACAAACATATCTCAGACAATATGAGCAATAAAACACCTTTACAACTCTTAAAAACAAAAACCACAGATTTTTGTTTTTTTCCTAACAATATATATTGCTAGCTAAACAAATTATTTTTGTTTCAGATCCCATAGTGACAGATCATCAGCGAAGTACTTTGGGCACATGCCTAGCCTTTAGGCTTCATTCTGTGGCTTAAAATGAAATATATTTAAATGCCGTTTAAAAAAATTTTCTTTATAGGCACAATTAGTATGTATAGTTAGCAAAGATCTATTTGAGGCAGCTGGCCCATAAGGCACACCACTTCCTTATCTACTCAGAACAAGAAAACAGTGCAGTGTTTTTTGTGCACTCTTTTTGACTGATTAATATAGGGAAGTGTCTAACTAGTGTATGTTGTTTGGTTAAACACTAAGGTTTTTAAAAAATGAGAGGTCTAACTGGAAAAAGTTATCTTAGTATTAAGATGATCTTTCATAAATAAGATGCACTTTTATGTTAGACCCTTTGCATTTTTTGCTACTGAGGGATGCCTTCATTCATGCCCAAGTGAAAAGTTTTTCTCAGATGCTGCAAGAACTGCCTAGTTTTCAAACAACCTGTTCTCTGTGGCATAAGGTGCTTCAGTCATGTTTAGTAGAAGAACTAAAGCTAGGGAACTACAGCAACATTAAGATGAGAGAAGAGAGCAACACACCAAACATAGGCACAGCTAATATCACTTATGCTTCTCCACAGGGAAATCTCCCCATCTCAAAGGAAGTGAATCGCAAGAAAAGTGAAGTGGAGGGGGCACGCCTGGTTCCAACAAGTGTCTATGGACAACATTTTATCAAAATCAATTACCTCTACTCTTTTTAAACATAATTTTTCCATACGTATTACATATGGTGTATGGGTTTGATAAGGTCATGGTGTTATATATTGCAGATTGTTTCTGTGTAAATCATCAAGTGTAAGAAGAAACTATGGGACTCTAAGCCTTGCTTTAGAGAATAACAATGGACAAATGTGTACCATAAAACCTAGTTTTTAACATTCTAACTCAAGTGAAAGCTCTCAGAATTTCACACTGTGAATCCATGTTTACAAACATTACAGGTGGGCCCTCAGGCCTGGTTCTATCACAGCAACGTCTTTCACTACTCAAACTCCACAGCTCACACACAATTGGTAAACCACTCTCTCCATTTCCACCAATCCAAACTGCTTCTTGCAGAGGCTGAGAGTCCCCCTTTTTTTTTCATTTAGATGTAACAAGCCTTCATTGATTGTCTGTATATCTCAATATTTTATCCATGTACTCTTTTGATGTATAGAAGTAGTATGAAACTCATGGTTTCCTTGTGGTAAGTGATTGTGATGCTGCCACGGGATTTGAGACACTGATGAATGGTGCTATTTTGGACTTTAAATATGCTCCTTGGCAAGGTAGCTCTGATGGAGTTATTTTTTATTTCCATGTTCTGAGAGGGTGATGGTACTTTGTTTTTCTGAATGTTGTTCTTTAGACTGGACTGACTTGTTTACTTGTGTCTTCAGTGTGGCTTTCTTATTCAGTGCTGTAGGTGAGTAACTACTTACAGAATACAAGTGAGGAACTGATTCCCTATCAGTGTCCACTCACAAACATGCAGTTATAGTGGGAGCAATCACAAAACTGTAATTTTCATAAAATCTCCTTTCTGACTCCTATCCATCTTATGGAGAAAAATGAGCAATAATTTTCCACCAACTTCTCAAAATCTCTTGATTTTTGTCTTTTTTTTCTTACAAGCCTTTTTTAAAGAAGGGACAAGTTTTAATGTCCTCTTCAAATCCGTAAACTAGGGGATATAGTAAGAAAAATACAGCAAATTTCTGGGAAGAGAAGTCCTAAAGGGGAAAGAGTACATTTCCACAGTACTGTCAACCTGTGGACTTTACATTTTTGTTCTTGCTCCCAAACTACTATAAATACAAAATAACACAAACCACAAAACTAAGCAGTATCATCTACTCATGGAGTGTTGTTGTGTTAGACACAGTCTGAAAGCCCACCTTAATTTTTTATATAACTGTCTTTTAGCTATTCCTTTTACAGGGCAGGCCTTGTTCTGAACTGTCTTAGCTTCTGACTGTTAAATACCAATGCATGCACTGCACTTCAAAATTTCTTTCCTTTCCCTACCTTCTGTATCTTTTTCCTTGTACACTTCAATTTCCAATAGAATAGATAGGTCTGCTGTGCTGTTTATAGAGCAAGAAGTAATATTCAACAGTTGTGGCATTTATGTATAGTTGTAATTGTGTACTGCTGAAAATGCAGGCTTTTGTAACAATGTGATCTTTAATAATGCAAGTACCCAATGTATTTTAGCTATTTTAGTAAGATTTGTTCAATAAATATGCAAGCTCTAAGGGTAGCTGTGATGTGTCTGTTTCCTTATTACAATAAGGGCAGGGTTCCTGTTACCAATTGTTTTCACCTGCTCTTTTCCTGATTCCTGAGGTTTGTTTCAGAAATATCTGGTGCTGCTTGCTAAACAATAGCTATCAAGATAACCTAAATGCCAGACCTGGGTCTGGGAAATGATAGCTTGCTGGACAATGGCAGTTACATAATTGGCTTCCCACACTCATGAGTGGCTGGGTCAGATGTGACACTTGGTGCCATTTTTAATAGCCCCAGGAGGACACTCTGGGGCTGTGCATGGCAAATACAATATGTTTCATTTTTCATCTCTGGTAGACTGAATTAAACGGTAATTTCACATATGTGGGTAATTTGGTTTAAAACAGTGTTGATACAGTCCTCTCTTAAAAACACTTTTATTGGTGGAAAAGTAACACATTTCTAAGTTTTGGAACATATATTGGTTTCATTATAGTTTAGATATAGTAGAGACAAAGATTATTTAATATGCATTGTGATTAATAGAAGCTTCCAGAATAAGCAAAGATGGCATACATTTCTGCATCTGCAATAGCGGCCTTGGCACATACATAGTGTCAGCTTTATAAGATTTTTTTAAAAAGGAAAAATGTTATAATTATTATGCATTAAAAGAAAAAAAAGCATATGGCCATTTTAAAGAATGCCTCTGGGGTCTAATACATGTATTTTCACCTTTGGGATGAAGTATAAGCTTATATAAATAGAAGTATTGTGGAAAAAAATGCCGTGTATATGTCTCACAGCCAGTTGGTGCTGAACACAATGACCTGCTACTTTTTACCTATCTCATTAAATAATCATTTGTGAAATGGACTAGTAAGAGTATTTTGAAAACATTACGGTCAAATACATTGATTCAGGAAACACTGGTTCCAACTTCAAACTTTTTATAACATATAATGGAGAATCTGGTAAATCAATATTTTTCCCTCAGCAAATCAAGCAAAAAATAAAACCCCAAAGATGAATTCTGAAAAATAGAAAGAGTAATGAATACTTGCTTTCATAAAGCAATTTAAGCTGCACAGACAAAATCACTAGTTAGGAACTAACTTGTTACAATTGAGCATATTTTAAATGAAGAGTAGGTTAGAATGGTATGTGTTATCAATTAAATTCCAATACTAAAAGCGCTGCATCATTAATTACCAAATGCAGAAAGCATTAATCCATGTACCAACCACAGGAAAACGTAAATCTTTCAGAGAAAAAAGAATTTACTACTTCCTTATCAGAAGAGACCAACTTCTCCTGCCTCACTCAGCCCTGTGGACGCCATAGAGATTAAAGGAGAAAAGTGACACTAACCAGAGACAATTCTTTGTTTGAATGGAATTTATGCATCATGTATGAACTGTATGAATATTCAACAGGCTATTGCTTTTAAGAGATAATCCTTTGTTAACTAGGGTCCTTCTCCGAAGCTTTTCGCTCGGGGAGGCACCCAGACGTCTGAAACTTTGTTTTTATTGTCTCGTATTGTCCTAACCCTAATTGTTCAAATTTTTACTCTAATTCTATTTTTATAACCATCTTATTTACTATTAAACTTTAAAATTTTAAAACAAGTGATTGGTGTTTATCACAATTATGGTAGCAGAGGATGGTTAAAACACCTCACTGCTGGTGCCTCAGGGGAATCAGGGTGAGGATGGCACGCCCTGCCCAGTTGGCAGCCTCGCTCTGTGTTCCCCTGCTGTGACCAACCAGATGCAGGTTACGATCAATGCACAAAAAGAGGCAGTAAAACAAAGAAAAGGGAAAAGATTCCCTAAAACCGCGGTAATTTGCCCCTAAGACTAAAGTGTGCATGAAGACCAAGACCCAAGGACAAAAGGAGAGGTAAGTATTGGTTTGGACGGGGCGGTTAAAGGGGGGATGAATGTGTGTGAATGAGAGGCAGCTGGTTATCCCAGACCTGCTAAGTGAGTGCGGAGTCTCCCATGCTGCGGTTCCATTCTTTCGTGAGAAAGATGGCCAGTAAAGAGACAAAGCGGGTGATAAGAAGAGTGAAAGACCCCCCTGGGCGTGCAGGGGAAAACAAAGTGTGAGAGGCACGCATTAGGGGCAGGTTGCCCCCCTTAAGGGCTAGAGTAGCCTAAGAGGGTTTTAGAGTCCCCAAAGGGGCAGGAAAACCGTACCAGGGTTGACGGGGTGTCCCCAGACACTGCGGGTGCTGAGAGCTCATGAGAGTCCCTGCTTCCCAGGACTGAGCCAGACGCACCGGAGAGGGTGTGCTGCCACGGTCTCAGGAAAGAGGCCGTAAACCCATAGCCTGAGGACACCGGGGTGGGGAGTCAGCTTGGAGGCAAGGCGGGCATCCTGCAACATGCACTCATCCCTCTTACTGAGGCTGCTTCTCTGGGGAGAAGTAGTCAAGCCAGTCCTGGTGGAAGGCAAAGGCATCGGGCCCTGCTTGTGTTGATCCTTAGAAACAAGGAAGGGATACCCCCCCAGGTAACCCGTGAGGAGTCTTGACCTCTTACCTCCGTTTCAAAAAGTGAAGAGGAGAATGGTACTAGTGACAGGGCAGTCTAGTCCGGGGTTCGGACTGAAGGTGTCTGGCCTGGCTGGGACTAAGGAGTGGGAAGGCCCTGAGGCCCGGAAGGGGACGCTAGTACTAGGGACCCTGTCGCGCCCTGCAAAGCGTGTCCAGAGTCTCAGGGGTGAGGCAAGGCGCGGGGGTACATAGGGGGTGAGGTCATTAAGACTCACCTCAAAAGGGGTCAGAAGAGAGTCTGAGCCCTTAGTGTAGTACATGCAATTCAGCCCTTTTCCTCCGGGCGTGTGGACCTTATTGTTGTTTTGTTGTGTGAGAGTGAGTCACACACAAAATCTGCCTCAGTTTCCCCCGGGTGGGTCGGGGGGGCTGTGGAAAAGCGTGTGTGTGACCTGCAATTCAGCCCTTTTCCCCCGTGCGTGTGGGGTGGGGGGGGCATTAAAGTGTAAGTGACACGCAAATTAGCCTCATAGGTGGATCGGCACCAGAGGCGATGAGATTCTGGGCCCTCCTCAGAGGCCCAGCTATACTGGAACCCAGAGACCAAACCCAAGGCGAGGGGGGAGGCCACACAAAGCCACGATTCTCTGGCAACAGGCTTCATGTCCTAAGAGTGTGAAAGAGTGTGTAAAAGTGAAGGAGGAATGAAGTAAGAGTAGATGGAAGAAAGCACATGTAATGTTGGCTGTTATATCTCCTTAGAGGGAGGTGTATTATATTTGTGTGGGATAGAAGGGATTTTTGTGTGTATGAATAGATAGAAGTAAGTGGTCTTTAGATTGTAAGAGAAAGTGAAATACAGAGGTGGGGGACGAATAGATAAAATCTTGAAAAATGGGACAGAAAAACAGTAAGCTGGATACAAGGAAGAAAAAAGAGTGTAAAAAATTACCAACAGAAATACCTCAAGATAGCCCTCTTGGCATTATGTTAGCTAACTGGGATAAAAACCCTTATACCAAAAAAAAAAAAAAAAAAAAAAAAAAAAAAAAAAAAAAAAAAAAAAAGGGAAAAATGATACAATTTTGCATGATAGAATGGGCAGAGAAGGAAATAAGATCTGACCACGTTTATTGGCCCAGATACGGCTCTTTTGAGAACTGGATTTGTCAGGCTCTAAATATATTTGTAAATTCAAAAGAACCGTTTAATCCTGAAGAAAGAGAATATGCCACATGTTGGACAGGAGATTTTAGGAGAATAAAAATCTTTAACGTATCAGAAACACCCAAGATGAAACAAGAAAAGAAAAAGGGGAAAGAAAAGGGAAAGGAACAAGAAGAAAAGAAGGAAAAAGTGGGATCCTTTGCAGGCTTTGCCCCCTCAGTTCCCGCTCGCGCCTTTTGTGGCTGAAGCCCCTGTCCTGGGTCCCGCTTCAGCCCCGCCTGACGCCAGTGCGGGCTGGCAGCCCTGCCTGCCCCGGTTCCCGTCCCGAGTGCCAGTTCGGAGCCCGTGGCAGCTGCACCGGTCCCTGCATACACCCCAGCCCCAGCCCCGCCGGTAAATTCGTCTGCCCTGTCCGCCTGGTCTGCGGCCCCCCTGGGGGCTGTGCCGGGGGTCCCTCCTAATGTGTGGTCTAGGGCCGCAGCCCCGACCGTGCCGGGGGTCCCGTTGGTCCCAGCCGTCCTATCTCTGATCGCTTCCCCCACTGCCCGATCCCCGGCTGCCCTGCCCGTGCCGGCTGCGCTGAGCACTGCCGCTGCTGCTTTGTCTCTGCTGGGAGTCTCTGACTCAGCCGCCATCAGCCCCATGCAAGCTGTCCACACTCCCCTCTGGTATCCCCCCAGAACTGCCCCCTCCTCTGCCGGTCCCGGCAGCAAACCCCGCCTATGCTCCGCCCTTGGCGCTTTGCCCTCCCCTCACCCCCCTTCCAGCCCCAGGCTCCTCTCCCTCGGCAACCACAGCTACTGCTCAGAGAAACAACTTATCTCTAGAAATGCCTTACAGAATCACTAGAAGTTCACTTAAAAATATACAGGCACTACTTCTAGAGATAAAATTAATAGAGACAAGGGAAAAGAAAAAAAAAAAAAAATCCCAATACAAACCAAGTCTCAGCAGGATTCCAGGAATGTCTGCTTTTACTGTGGAGGTGAGGGACATTATAAGAGAAATTGTCCTAAGCAGGTATAATAGATCTGAAAAAAATCTTCAAAGAGATGAGCACAGAAGAGGAATAGGGAGGTCAAAGGCTCTATTTTTTAAGAGACAAATACCACCTAGAGCCTGTAATAACTCTAAAAGTGGGTCCCCAAGAAGAAGAATTGGAATTTGTAGTAGATACAGGGGCAGAAAGAACCTGCCTGCTAAATGTACCAAAAGGTTATACTGTAAATAAAGATACTGCAAAAGTAACAGGGGCAAAAAGAGAAAATTTTACAGTTCCAGTCACTAAAGATGTAGTATTTGAAGGGGAAACTAAAATTTGGGTGGGAGATGTCTTATTGGTCCCAAAGGGTGGTAGCAACTTATTAGGAAGAGACTTACAAGTGAAATTAGGAATAGGGGTTATACCAGAAGATGGGAAAATGACAGCTAATGTTTTAAAATTAGGCCAAGAGGATGAAGGGAAAATAAATAAATAAATAAATAAATAAATAAATAAATAAATAAATAAATAAATAAATAAATAAATAACAAGGAAGTTTGGGCTAGGGAAGGAAATAGAGGACGATTAAATATTGACCCTATAAGTGTTACAATAGAGAGAGAAGATTGTCCCATACGTGTACGTCAATACCCCATATCTTTAGAAGGACGGGAAGGTTTGAAGCAAGTAATAGAAGGACTAATAAAGGACGGGACACTAGAACCTTGCATGTCCCCACCGCAGGGGTTCACGGAGTCTCCAAACTTATTTGGGCAAGCTTTAGAAAAAAATACTGCAAGCCTTCTCCACTCCTCCTAGAATACAAATTATCCAATATGTGGATGATTTTTTTACTATCTGAGGAAGATGAAGTTAAAGTTAGAGAAGCTACAATAAAACTTCTAAATTTTCTTGGAGAAAAAGGATTAAGGTTATCAAAAGGGAAGCTGCAAATTGTAGAACCAAAAGTAAAATATCTTAGACACTTAATAAGTAAGGGTAGTCGAAGGCTCAGTCCAGAGAGAATTGCAGGAATTTTATCCCTTCCACCTCCCTCTTCAAAGAGGGAAATCAGAAAACTACTTGGATTATTGGGATATTGTAGAATATAGATTGAGGGGTACACACAGGCAGTAAAATTTTTGTATGAGAAATTGACAGAGGGAGACAATGTAAAATAGACCAAAGAAGATGATGATACATTAGAAAAATTGAAGTTAAAACTGGCCTCAATACCAGCTTTAAGCTTACCTTCACTAGAAAAACCCTTTCATCCGTATGTGAATGTAGAAAAGGGGGTAGCTCATGGAGTTCTGGTCCAGGAGTGAGGAGGAGTAAAGAGACCAGTAGCTTATTTATCAAAGATGTTGGACCCAGTGAGCCACGGCTGGCCAGTATGTATTCAAGCTATAGCCGCTACTGCAATTCTGGTAGAAGAAAGTTGTAAACTTACTTTTGGAGGTAAACTAATTGTGTGCACACCTCATGTGGTTCGAAATGTGTTAAATCAGAAAGCTGAAAAATGGTTGACAGACTCTAGAATGTTAAAATATGAAGCAATCTTGATAGATAGTGATGATCTGACATTAGAGGTAAACAGGAGTTTAAATCCAGCTCAATTCTTATATGGAGAACCAGCAGATAACCTAATATATAACTGTTTAGAAATTATCTAATACCAAACAAAAGTTCGAGGGGATCTTGAAGAACAAGCCCTTTCAGAAGGGGAAATAATCTATGTGGATGGTTCCTCCAGATGTCTACAAGGAAAAAGAATGTCAGGGTATGCAGTAGTTGATGGAAAAAACATGCAAACTATTAAAAAAGGAAAATTACCTTCAAACTGGTCAGCTCAAACTTGTGAATTATATGCTCTAAAAAAGGCACTGGAATATTTAGCACACAAGAAAGGAACTATATACACTGATTCATGGTATGCTTTTGGAGTAGTACATACTTTTGGAAAATTTGGGAAAAAAGAGGACTACTTAACTCAAGAGGAAAAGGATTAGTACATGAAGGACTCATTTTAGAGATTTTTGAGGCATTAAAACTACCTGAAGAAATAGCTATAGTACACATTAAGGGACACGAAAGAGAAGTGACCCCAGAAATAAGAGGAAATACTTTAGCAGATCAGGAAGCTAAGGATGCAGCAGAAAATGGAGCTGAAAGAGTCATGTTAATATTAACCCCAAATGAGGAAAAATTGGAAATCCCAAAGTTTAGTGAAGCAGAGAAAAAAGAGTTAAACAAGATAGGAGGAGAACAGGCTGAATCAGGGAAATGGAAACTTCCTGATGGAAGACAATTACTTAATAAAATACTGGCTAGAAAAATATTAGAAGATATGTATCAGAAAACCCACTGGGGTACTCAGGCTTTGTGTGATCATTTTTTTAAAGAACTATGGATGCATTGGGATTTTTGGAGTAGCAAAGCAAGTAACTGAAAAATGTATAACTTGCCAAAGGATAAACAAAAAAGTAATGAGAAAAACAACATTAGGAGGTTGTGAATTAGCTCTTCGACCATTTCAAAGTATCCAAGTAGATTTTACTGAACTTCCACAAGTACAGAGATGGAAATATTAATTAGTAATAAGAGACCATTTAACCCATTGAGTAGAAGCAGTTCCCAGTACCAAGGCCTCAGCCAACATGGTAAGTAAGACCCTTTTAGAGCAGATTATTCCCAGATATGGAATGGTTAATAGAATAGACTCAGATAGAAGAACACATTTTACGTCAAAAGTGTTACAACAGCTAATTCAATCTTTAGGGATAAAATGGGAGCTGCATACCCCATAGCATCCACAGAGTTCTGGTTGTGTAAAAAAGATGAACCAGACTTTAAAGAAAACTTTGACCAAATTAATAGTTGAAACCCAAATGTCATGGGTACAATGCCTACCTTTGGCCTTACTGAGGATCCGAACACAACCCAGGTCAGACCTGGGAGTGTCACCTTATGAAATGATGTTTGGGTTACCCTTTTTAACCACCCAACATGAAAATGCTACCTATGAGGTAGGGGAAATGAGCGTTAAAAGATATGTTAACACCATTGCAAAAACTCTTGAGAACTTACGGTTGAAAGGAATAATCCCTCAAACCACACCTTTAGACTTTAAAATCCATAATGTTCATCCAGGGGAATGGGTGCTAGTAAAAACCTGGAAAGAGCAATCTTTAACTCCTCAATGGGAAGGTCCTTTTCAGGTACTGCTGATGACCGAGGCTGCGATCCGGACCAAGGAATGAGGGTGGATCCACACCAGCAGAATCAAAGGACCAGTGGAGGTACCTAAAGAGTGGACGATTGCATCTGAACCGGGTGATACAAAACTAACTCTTAAACGGGGACTGGGTGGTAATGAACTGGGAAGACCCAAATAGTCCAAGAAACATACCCAGGATCACACCTAATTGGGAAATAAGGCCAAGCTTATATCAGGGGTTTCAAGTACCGCCTGGACAAGCTTTGAGACACCTCTGATACCCTCCTTGGGGAGGAATACTTGCACTCCAAACAGGAGGATCAAGACTGTTTCAGACAGAGAACTCTTGTATTCACGCCTTAGCCTGTGATTTATACAAGGAGGAAGAGGAGTTTCAACTTCCACCAGTGCCAGACCAAATACCCTGTTTGATCCACCCAAATACCAGACATGTTAGCTGGGTTAAATGTAAATGTTTAGATTATGGGAAGAATTGGTATTGTAGTTCACACAAGTGACGCTCTCCTTGCAGGAAGTGTCAAGGGCCAAATCAATCTCCTATCCAAGTAAAATTCTAAGAAACTGAAATAATAACTTTGTTTTGTGGATGGGAATTATTAGTGCCTGTTAAATGGGAGATATCTGAAGAACGGTGGGAAACGACAGTTAAGGAGTGTCAAAAACGATTTGTCTGGAAATTAGCTAAAAGGAAGTGACAAGGAAATAGAGGGCAAGACCAGATTGGCCTCTGTATTCGCCACCAAGAAGATCAAATACACCTGCTGTGGGTTGCAACCCCATAGGCATGGGAGGTGGGAGTATAAGCCATACTGGACCTCTGTTATTCCTTTTCCTGTCACTCAATTTTTATCTTCTCCCTTTTGGGATATCGACAAGGCCATGTTACAGATGTTACCAAAAGCTGTACATGGAAAGACACTGAGGTTCTTTTTTCATCTCTCACACTCATGTCAACAGTCACTGTTGTAACCCATCCAAATTAAGCAATTGCATACGTAAAGGGAAAAAGTACTAGATTGCAGAGAACTTAGGAACAAGTGGTAGCAGGATGGGAAGTCAATGCCCAAAAGAGTAGAGATGGATTTGTTTTACCTACATTACTGGGCAAAAAGCACAAGATTTAGTAAAAGAGCAGTTGATAAGCAAAAAGGCTAAGTCAGTACAACCACCTAAGCCTGTGCCAATTTCGATCAACGATTTGTGTACCAAACTTGAACAGAAATTAGAAAAAGAAATAGATATCTCAAGGATGGGTAAAAATCAGTTTGTAGAATTAGGAGAAAGAATAAGTAAGGAACTTAACATAACCAATTGTTAGGTCTGTGGAGGGGCTTTGATGTCAGAAGAATGGCCATGGGAAGGCAGCAGCTTAGGCCCAATTGAGCTTCTAAAATGGAACCAAGCAAGTACAAGTGGAGAAAACAGACCAGAAGGGTGGATTTTAAACTCAACAGTGATAGGGGAAGAATGTCTCTGGCGCACTGGGAAAAGGTTCCTCTATGAAGTAGGAAAAACACCCTGTAAAAGACATAAGGTTAGTAATGGACTTCTGTATGGTGGGTCCCAGAAGCACCAACCGTGTATTGGATCCAAGAAAAAGCAAAAAAAAGTGAATTGTAAGTATGATAACAAAACAAAATTTTTCAATGTAATGATACAGGTAAAAATCCTTACTATGGCATCCCGGAAATTTCCAAATTTTGGGAAAATATAAATCAACAAAAATTTAACTATTAGAAGCTCCAGACGGCTTATTTTAGATGTGTGGAAAAAGAACACACCCAAAACTCCCCTCCCAGTAGAAAGGGAGCTGCACTCTAGGAATTATACAGCCAGGATTTTTTCTTTTACCAGGACCTGATGGGGATCAATTATGGATACCAGTTTATGAAGATCTAAAGAGAAACAAAAGAGAATTGATTGGAGGATTCCAAAAATGAGGAGATGAGGAATGGCCCCCTGAACGCATACTGGAAACATATGGGCCAGCCACCTGGGCACAAGATGGGAGTTGGGGATATCGAACCCCAATTTATATGCTAAATCGTATTATAAGACTTCAAGCCGCAGAGATAACAATGAACAAAACTGGTCAGGCCATAGAATTAATATCAAGGCAACAAACACAAACAAGAGCAGCTGTGTATCAGAATAGGTTGGCTTTAGACTATCTATTAGCTGAAGAAAGGGGTGTTTGTGGAAAGTTCAATACATCAGATTGTTGTTTAAAAAATAGATGACAATGGAAATGCCATCCTGGACATAGTCAACGATATCAGAAAAATCGCCCACGTACCAGTTCAAAAGTGGGAATCAATGCTAAATACTAGCTGGTGAGATAATGTGTTGGGAGTAGAATGGTGGAAAAAGTTATGTGCTACAGCTAATTTAACATTTCTTCCTTGTCTGATTCCCTGTTTCATTCAGCTCATCACCAGTGTGGTACAAGGCATGCAATTAGTGAACATGGACCAAAAGTTCCCTACAACAACAACACCACAAAGGATTATGGTGTTAAAGAAACAAAATAATATAGAAGACCCCTTCAAAGAAGCGAGATTGATTTGTGAAAAAAAAATGAGCGAATAATGAAGGCTAGAAAACAATGAATATTGCTCGAGTCAAATTAATTATAAAAAGAAAGAGGGAGGATTGTGAAAAGTGCATATTATATGGCTCTACACAAGATATTTACTATATGTGTTGTGTTAATTGTTGGTGTTGTATTAATATTTTGATAGTATAGTAAATGAAGTTTTGCAGTTAAAATGTAGTTTTTGTGTACCTAACCACAGGAAAACGTAAATCTTTCAGAGAAAAATAATTTACTACTTCCTTATCAGAAGAGACCAACTTCTCCTACCTCTCTCAGCCCTGAAGACACCATAGAGATTAAAGGAAAAAAGTGATACTAACCAGAGACAATTCTTTGTTTGAATGGAATTTATGCATCATGTATGAACTGTATGAATTTTCAACAAGCTATTGCTTTTAAGAGATAATCCTTTGTTAACCAGGGTCCTTCTCCGAAGCTTTTCGCTCAGGGAGGCACCCAGACGTCTGAAACTTTGTTTTTATTGTCTCGTATTGTCCTAACCCTAATTGTTCAAATTTTTACTCTAATTCTATTTTTATAACCATCTTATTTACTATTAAACTTTAAAATTTTAAAACAAGTGATTGGCGTTTATCACAGGAAATTTATTTTGTGTAACTTAAAACAGATCCCAAAAGTTGTAAAAAGTCACAGCACCTGAGACTTCTATTTTCCAGGACACATCCTCAAGATGAAAGGGCCAAGGACGTTTCTCATGCATTTTTTCCAGTATTCTCAGGTGCTTTTTGCAGTCTCAAGTCTCTTGTTGATCTCAACCGTCTCCCACTGACAAATATTAATGCAGAAAGATCTTTGTGATATAATTTCTCCATTCAACACTGGATCTTCCCCAAAGCTGCTTTTCTCAGCTTCAGATTTTACTGTGTATTTCTAATAAAACTCTCTATACCCATCCATTCAAGACTTATTGTGGAGTGGGGGAAAAAGAAGTCAGAGAGCAGGATCAACCTTGTTGTAATAAAGACATCTTGCAACTGATGGAACAACCATGAAAAAGGCAAACAAGGGTGCAGATGCAGGTTGTGGAAACAGGATATAAGATAAAACACACAAGACAAAAAGAGCAGATGTGTTAGCAGATGACCAGTGCAGAGTTCAGCAAACAGTAACTCAGGTAAAGAAAAGGTAGAGATATCCATATATGGTGAACTGTGACTTAATGGTTAAGCAAGGACGGTAGGTTACCATATAAGCCAGTGTTTAAAGTCATTGGATGACTGTAATGTTAAGAAATCCTATATAAACGCCATGATAAACGCAATAAATTGGCTTCTGCTCATCAATCAGTTGTCCCTGCCTTTTGAATCCTGACAACTTACCACATACCATCCAGCTTTCTGCAACAAAATTACTGGACAGCAAACCCTAATGACTGCTCTGTTTTCAACTCGGCTGCCACAGGTTTTACAGCTACATCTAGGTGTGCTTTCTCACCAGATATGCAATCATTCTCCTCACTGGCTGTAGTGGCAGCTCCTGGAGTTGAGTATGTCAGCAGGCTGCCAGGGTAGCTCTGCTCTGGAGCCTTTGCTCCTCTGTGAGTCATTTTGGCTTGGTCACTTTTTCCCCACTACTGCCACTTGCTCAGAGGTGAGTTTCTGCCCATGAGTCAGCAGTGCTGTAGAGCCTTGCCTGCTGAAGTCCCCTGGAAGGCTCAGGAGCTGTAATATTTCTGGCACAGACTCCTCTGTGCTGATCAAAACCACCTGCAGTCTCTAACAAATTCACAGGCCATTTGCTTTCTTTTCAAGTCTGAGAAAATCTTGGTGTTTTCTTGGTAGCCTCCCCAAGCTGGCAGCGCTGTTCACAGGAAGGTTGCATGAGGACAGGACTGCATGTGGCAAAAAAAAAAAAAAAAAAAAAAAAAAAAAAAAAAAAAAAAAAAAAAAAAGGAGAGAGAAAAGAAGAAAAGAAAGGGGAGGAATGCTGTGCTTGTAAATAAAGAGCAGTAAGTTATTAGCAACTTAACTGTAGCAGCAGGAAACATTTCTGTCAGATTCTGGAAAGCCAGCCATGACAGGAAATTGTTACATAAAATGCAAAACTGCTACTATTTAGAAGTGTAGTTTGATCAACAAAGGGGGAAGAGAGGGATTTCATGCGTTTCACTCTGAAATACCTCAATTTGAGCAATTTGAGGTAGCACTTTTCAGTGGGAAACCTCAAATTAACAGATTTGCAGTTTGCTGTAACTGTTAAAGCTCACAGCATTGGCAGATCACATATGAGAACGGAAGGAAGAAACTGGGCATTGTTCCCCAAGTTTCATCTGCTGCTTGTCCTGTTACTGAACGATCTGAACCTCTGAAGCTAGAAGAGAGGAAGTGGACACTGGAAAGGGGGGGCAAAGCTGGGTACTCCACCTCCCACCTTGCCAGAGACCCAGTGCTTTCTAGAGGTCTTTGCTCTGTTCTCCTTTGCCCAAAGGCTCATAAAGAAGCAAGTTTCAGCCAGAAAAGCCCAAGTGTAGCTGCTGCGAGTCAAGAAACAGCCCCCAGGTGATTTGATAATCCATGATAATACAGCACACATGTCCAGAGGCTGGGGAGAAGCTTGCTGAAGAGAAATGAGAGGAGTGGGATGGATTACCCCAGTCCCAGAAAGCAGGATGGTCAAAGACCTGGAAGGTAAGGAATGACTCCCTGTGGCAGAAAAGAGGTATCTTGATCAAAGCCTTTTCTATGGTTAATGGTATATATTCTAATTTCCAGTAAATTCCATAGAAGGAGAATCCAGGGATACTGTGGGACTAAATCACAGGCCAAACCCAGGGATTTTGAAACAGTAAGCCATCCAACTGATCTCATGAAGGGGTAAATGCTGAGTTATTCCCGTGGAATTACCTGGTTGAATAAACGAAATCAAAACCAGGTTCATGGGGATGACCCAAAACTTTTGATGCACTCGTGAGGCAGATATTCCAGCTGGGTAAGGGAAACTGCAGAGCTCAGCTCTTATATCCCAGACAGTGTCACTGACACTTCTTCCAGACAGGCAGAATTTGAGCAAAAGGGCATAATTCTGCTTGGGGTAGTCAAATCTTCCTCTGGTGGACTTTTCCATGCACACCACCCCTGCCTTTCTACCCACCCTGAGATGCTGAAAGGCAAACCTCAGGTTTTCTCTCCTTTCAGGGGTGCTTGGCTGCTACTGATCAGGAAGCTCTCCACGTATTTTAAGTCCACCACTCTGATTGTGGATGGGTTTCCTTTATTGACAAGGTGATTGTGCTGTAATGTTCCCTTCTGATGGACTGAACTGCTCTGATATGGAGTTAACTTCTGCTGGGAAATTTTAGGACTGGCCTAAACAACACTTAATTAGCTATAAGGTATTTTTTAGATAGTGAATAATTTTCTACTGATTTAGGGATTACAGGCCACAGAAAGGAGTCAGAACCCAGGTTCCCTGAAAACTCAGATTTCTCCAGATGCTCTAATGGACTTTGCATTGCTCTAATGTGCTTGAAAGGTAAAGACAACCTGGGACTGGCATCAAGAACAGGTTTTGTCCTGCTGGGCCATAAGGAAGGCACAAGGTGCACAGAAACTCACTCTTCTTGCATTACTTCCTGTGCTGCAAAGCCAATACCCTTTTATTTTACACTCCCACTTATTGTATGTGTAAACACTCATATCAGAAATGTGAACAGCAATTCAAATCACAGATTGTGATGGAACACACAATCGTGTTTGTGGATAGTGCAGTAATGTTCTGTCCAGCAGAAGGTAAGGCAAGGTTTGTTCCTACTTCGGAATCCCATATGACTTTGTGTTTATTTCAGACTGGTACAGGTAGACCCACTTCAGGAAGCTTCTTGGAATCAAACATGAAATACTGAACCTGTTCCCTCATAGCCCATCAGCAAATCATCCCCATAAGCATAAACTCTTTTTTGAGAGGATAGAGTGCTGTTAAGGAAATGTATTTTTGAGGACTGAGAGAATAATTACCTGTATCTTTTATTTTTTTCCCTTTGAAGAAGAACATAATGTTTTCTGGTTAACCTTAAAGTCTTGAACCCTAGAAAACATTATGTAATGTGTTATATTAGGAATATCATGCAAAACCAAGAGAAATAATTCTCCAGAGGCATCACAGCAATAACAAACTATAAGGGATAAGCAGAGATGATAATTTCAGAACATCTCATTTAAATACTGTTAATCTACATAAGAGTTTTTGATTCTATAATGAACAAAACTATCTATAATCTGGGTGGTAGGTATATCTGAGAGCAGATAAATATTTAAATTAGATCATATTTGTTATGAATAAGGTGTGGCGATTGGCTCATGCAAATGAGGAGGAGTTGTTGAGTATAGTGGGGAGTTTTGTTGCGGTTTACAGCTCTTTTGATGTGTACTTTTGTTATTACAGTATAGTTTTGAACCCTTTTCTCTTCTCCCTTCAATACTCCCCTCCCATTTTGTGGTCACTGTCTGGCAGTTCTAGCTTGCAGGGCTGTAAAAACATGTGGGGGAGGGAGTATATTTGCCCCTTGTAAGAAGCATCGGGGAGTAGGGGGACACTTGTTGCTGGAGGCCTGGCAGGGTAACATCACACCACCAATCAGCATGAAAAGCATTGGAGGACTGATTGACAGGCCTTGGGCAGAACCAAGTATACATGTATGGACAAAGGTATGGCCTGTGGGTGGGGCCAGAAGGACATATAAGGGCTGTCATGAATATTAATGAGGCTGATGGACTCTCAGAGTATAAAAGGCAGAGACGCCATTTTATGAGCTGAGCCTCTAGTGGGCGGAAGGAGTGCCATCAAGCTCCCAGTGCTGTTCCCCCTCACTTTGCTTTGTAATTTTAATGGGCTTTAATTAAACTTTATTTACTCATTCCTGCCCAGGTTTTTAGTAGTTGATAACAATACTGCTACATTTTATATAGATAATTTTTGGCATCAATATTTTTAAAGCAAGAACTAAGCTGGACATCACACTCTTCTGCATTTCATGAAACCCCCTTTGGAGCAATGGAGACAACAGGCTGAGTTTTGCTGGATTATAAATAACCAGATTTGGCCTGGCTCTCTTGCAGGTTATGCAAATTCAGTGTGGACAAGGAAAGCAGATTAGGGGCCTCATGTTGCATTTCTGAGCCAGGAGGTTGCTTTTACACGAGGGGCAGGAGGCAAAGGAATAGGACAGGAATAGTTACTGTCCCCCTGGGAGTGGGCAGATAAGGAAATGGCACATCTCCCCACACCTCCTGTGCACCATGAAGCAACTCCTTTACCATGGAACAGATCTTTTTGGCTAGTTTGACATCTTAGAGGGCATAAACTAGCATGCTGTGCCCTCAGTATGTCAGTGTGTCAAAGTAACTCAAGGCCAGAGTAGATGTCTTTTCTTTGAGCCTGTGAGAGTAGTGGCTTCTGAACTGGCTTTGGGCAGCAATCAGCTTCTTGCAGTAGTTTGGAGATGTGTATTCATGGCTAATTGGGACTGCACCACTCACCTTTGAGCTGGCAGGTCTCAACTAGTGTTTCCTCAAAGTAACCAATTTCCATGCTGAGCCTGTTGCACTGACTGATTTTCTGTTTCATTCCCGTTTCTAGAATGATATGTGGGTTCTACTGAAAAGAAAGCAAATAAAAGAAAGCAGTAGGTCATGGAAACTACTTTATCCAATGCATGACTCGCTTATCTTGTAATAGTTGCTAAAAATATTTTTTCCCCACCAGGAAACAAAATTAGATCTATCAATGTCTTGGACCACGGCATTTGCAGGAGTATGCCCTTCATGTTGCCAATCTGAACAGTCATGGATGTCCTGTGCTGTGCTATTTTCTTGATTTACTGCTGATTCCCTAGCAGTCATAAGAAGAACTAGAGAGAAATTCTAACAGTGGATGATGTGTGTGTCCCAGGTTGATACCAACCCACCTACTGTTCTTACTCACAAAACTTATTGACTCTGATAAAAGCAAGCAGTTGTAAAACAAGAGTTGAAATCCACAAGAGAGAAAGTTTAGTGGCTGCACCAGAAAAGCCTATTCCCCAGGGCTAGCATGTTATGTGCATCCTGTGCTGCTGGTTGCAGGAGAGCCAGGAGGATGCACAGCAGCTGCTGGTGGTCTAGGCAGACCTGGAGCAGCAGAAGGCTTCCCTAGGTATAGCTGCAGTCCTTAAAAGAGGTGCTGTCTCTAAGTCCTTCTAAGCCATAGCTCCTGATACACTCACTGCTTTTGAAAAAGTAACTTTAAGTTATCCCTGGCTTCTTTTAATGGGTGTAAGAGAAAATAATAGTGATTATTAGGTTTTGTATTGTGAAAGGGTGCAGGAGTCCCTGAGATTAAGTTAAAACTGTGCATTAAAAATAGCCCAAAGACCAGAGCGTGACAATCAAAAATTTGGAAAACTAGTCATATTCACTGATTTCTTATGCCGACTACTGTTAGTCACTCTGTATCAGATCTAAAAACAAAAACAAAACAAACACAAACAAACAAAAAACCCCAAAATAACCAACCATAACAACAATAAAACCACCAACAACAACATCAACAGTAAAATAAAAACAAAAGAAATCCACTAAGGGTTCTGTGTTGGAGTGCACTTTTGGCACTCCAAGTGTGTAAATTACCCCCTCTTCCTTGCCCATTTTCATCACAACTCCTCTATAAAACACAACCTTCTTCCTTCTCAGCAGTGTTGCAGGGACAGCCCACTCACAGAAATACTAAATGCATGGTGGGATGATGCATTGAAATATTAAAGATGTATCCAGTGGTTGTCATTATTCCTTTCTGAACACTATTACTACATTGGCTCAAAAGACTGATGGCTGACAATTCAGTACTCTACAAATATGAAATATCTGTGATAGCTAGCAGTACCTTCCTCAACATACAGGCTTTCCCTCAGTTATATTCCTGTACTCCAGCAGCAATATTATTTGGGCTCATCAATAGTTGTTGCTCTTCCCTGTATATTCAGCCCTGATTTACATGTGAGGAACATTTACATGTTTGCTATATCCATTTGGGGTTTTGTTGTTGAGTCTACTATTGATATAAGTTATTGAGTTTAAGTTACTCATGGCTTTCCAAAAATCCTGTCATACCTTTTAATAACAATAGTCCCTGTTGATATTCACAACCCAAATTACACTGACTAAAGTAACCAAGTTTTTCTAAGCCTTTGTAATTCACCTTAGGTGAGTTGCTTCCTAAGGCCATAAGGTTCAGACTCATTGCTGATCATAAAACATGGAATTTGGCCATTATTTTATCCCATGTCTAGGAATATGTTCCTTAAAATAATTTGAATAGTGTCATCCTCCTCTAGAGTTAGCCATGCCTTGCAACAGAAATTTCCATATCCTTCTCTACACCATATGGTATTGTGCATAGGTCTGTACTTTCATCCGTGCAAGATAAGAGAAGTTGGCTTTAGCCAATTAAATTAATTGATCACAAAGGTTTTAAGATAAAATACCAGAAGCTTCAAAGATTTTTTTGAAACAAAACAAATTATATTTTACAAACTTTTTTAGCAGTCAGCAAGGATTTAATGAGAACAAAATTGCATTCAACCAATCCCATTTCCTTTATGGAAGGTTATAATGAGGTTAAAGGCTTGTGACTAAACAATAAAAGTGATAAATCTTGTCTTTCGTTATGTTTTTGGTACTGACTGATGTGATATTTTGTCTTTCATTATGTTTTTCATATTGGCTGATGTGATCTTTTTATAAATAAATTAGGCAAACCAAGATTGGATGAAATACATTTGTCTGAGAGCAAAACTGGAGAACCTACCAGAAAAGTGCCCAGCCATTTACAAAAACACAGTTGTGAATTAAGTCCTTATCTTTGTCCAAATCAGTATTTCCAGCAACTAGGATATTGAACCAGGAAGAAACCCAACTGAAATGCAGGGACCGAAGTAAAAAGTACAAGTCAGTGCCAGTGGCGAAAACCAGGAACACTTGAAATTTTCATGACAATCTCATATTTTTCCTTTCTCTTGTTTTTCAAGAAGTGGGCAATATCTCACACTGTTTAGGCAGTAAATTTTTTGGATAGTATTTCTGTGGGGGTCACAGTGAATCTGTAGCTATGAGGAGTTAGTCTGCTGCTGTTGCTAGAACAGATAACACTCTACTAGATCATACAAACAAAAACATTAACCTAAAGGGCTCATGCAGAACTCAGTCCACTCCTGTCAGCATCTGGTAAACCTCAGATGAACAGATGTATCTGGTTTTGGGCAAGGCACTTCCTACAAGATGGGGAGAAGCTATAGGATACCCAGGAGAGAGCAGTGAGAGTAGCCAGGGGTCTAGAAAATGTGCTCAGCAAGGAAAGACTGCATGAAATAGGACTGTTTATTTTAACAGGAAGGAAGCACAACAAAAAAGGCAGCTGCAAAGGGGCAGAGGAAAAATTTTGTTTCTTGGTCTGTGAGAGTCAGGGCAGAATGCAAAGAGCCTAAATCCTGGTAGGAAGTGCTAGGTTTAATGTTTGAAAGTGGTTTCCTAACTGCTTGGCCTCTGCTGCAGGACATCTTAGAAAGAAAATTGCAAAAATTTTCCCAAGCTGCAAAAAACCTCACAACCATGCAGGTAGTTCAAACTGCTGAAGAAGGCTGAAGACCTTAGAGACCTTTCCAGGCAAACTTGGTGAGGGGGTAAACATGTAAAGCTGTTCTGAGGGTGCTGGTGCTGTGCTTCTGGATCTCGTGGAAATGTCCTGCCCCCAAATGGTGCTGCCTTTGATGCCTGGTCCCCCTTGCCTCTCACTCTTTTTTGTCACAAACCAGGTCTTGCAGGCTGGTTGCAATATCAATCTCCCAATACCTAAATCAGGAATGCAAAATGATGTTAATAAACCAAATACTTCAGTGCTTTATACTTCCAGTATTTTTATTCTTTCTCTTTCTGTACCTGTCCTAGGTTACAATATAAGATGTGCCCAAAGTATGTATTCTATCACCATCTACATGAGATGTTGAAACTAGGTTGGGCAGTGTTTCCCTTGCCCCCTCCCTCCAGACTATCTTCTGTCAATGGCCCATCAATGCCCTGCTGCATGACTCATAGGTAACTCCCTCCAGGTGCTGTGTCTGTTTAATGGGCAATCAAGGACCCATTGTAGGACTCATAGAATGATATCAGCCCATTGTGAGATGCTCTGCCCAGGAGGAGAAGCCAAGCATTCCCATCTGGATATAATCTGGCATTTGGACCAGCACAGGCAGCCTTACCCACTGGATTCCCAGGGGACAAGAGCTACCAGACCTTTCTGCAGGAACACTGCTTCAACAAGACCACTTCATCTGGAGTGCTACCACCACAGTTTCAGGTTGTATTCTGATTCTGTCAGTGATCTTTTGTACTACTGCATGTGTTTTCTTTTATTTTATTTTACCTTTTTTTTTTTTTTTTTTCTCTCCTATTAAATTGTTTTTTCTGACTTGGAGTTTCTTGCTGGTTTTGCCTTCAAGCCAGCACAGTACCCCACTTAAAATATTTAATGTAAGTTTAAGTGTGCTGGTTTCCATGGGTGTAAGCAGAGCAATACATAAAACTCTGAACCTTGACTGCTTTCTTGGTACAGCCTTCTGATTAGGTTGTGCTAAAACTACTGGTTTCCTGGCTGCATGTAATCTAATCACCAGCAGAAGCAGCAGTTGCAGACTGTAGCCCCTGGCCTAATGACCCTATGCTTTAACTGAATACATGATGCACCTACCACAGCAAATGTGAGGAGTGAGTGAAACACAAGATTCTATTATTTCTGCCACGTACAGTATTTATGTTTTTCAAAAATTATTTAAAAATTTCACTTTATCTCACTGCTTTAAGAAAACAATTAATTTAAAACAAGGAGACTTTTTTTTTTTTTTTTTTTAAAGACACTTAAATAAACCAGTTTTCCCCCTCAGATCATCCATCCCACTGACGTGGTGCCAAGAAAAGCAGGCACCTTCACCCTTCAGGCAGAACCACCAGGTGCTGCTTCTAAGAGAGATGAACATGGGCCCATGGTGCTGGGTTAAGCATAACAAGGTCACCTGCTCCAGGTGCCCTCTAGTCCACCCTGCTCCCACCAGCTTACATACTTGCCTAAAGAAAGCCAGATTTTAATTTGTTTCTAATTATTTCTGCCTCATGAGGTGATGCAGGGACATGGGCATGGGGCTTGGATGTTTATGACCCCAGTGGATGGATCACTGCATAGAGTTCTCTCTTGTGAGGCTGCTGAGGGACAACTTAGGTGTCCCCACTAGCTGCCAAAACCTGTACTGGACCAACTTTTAGACACTGAAAATCCAGACACATGCAATTTATGCATAAAAACTATTGCTTCTGTTGAAGCTAGAGGTCTAAGCTACTTGACTATTGGAAATAACCTTCACCTTTCTGAAATCTACGAGGTGGCACAGGCTGGACATGAACTGCTAAACAAGCTGCCTATTGCAGCATTTCCCTTTAGGAAGATATACAGGAGCAGATTTGTATATGCAAACCTGCTCCTAACACACAACATGACAAGGCTAAAGACTGTTACTCTAGGCTCAGCTGGTAACATCCAAGCTGCCTCAAGTTTGGCTAGGCACACATAACCACCAGGATAATTATCTGTCCAAAAGCAAGTTTTGATTTCATGGTAGCATTAGGTCTGCCCTCGGAAGTGTCTGTAACACCTGTATTCTACCCATTAACTCTAGCACATCATCTGCTTAACATCATCATCGTCAGGAGGATGTACCTTTCATGTACCTTTAAAATTAATTTTAAATGTCAAAAAACCAACCAAACAAACAAACAAAACCTAAATTTCATGTACTTTTCATGTACCCTTATGTACCTTTAAAAGGCAACGATTCATTATTAATGGTACTGGATATAAAAGTGAAAAACTGTTTCTGGGACTCACTCTTGCTTAATCCTAAGTAATACCATAATAAGATTTGGGGTCTGTCAGAACTAGACAGACAATAGATGTGAAATTGTACACTCAAATGTACAATTGTACAATGAAATTAAATAGAAGATGTTCTTTATACTAGTCAAGAAATAAAGAGAAATTGTTTGGTTTTTTTTTTTTTTTTAAACTACCTCTAAGGAAAATTTGACATGAAGAATTACTTGTGTTTTCTATGTTACATGAAGCAATTTATGTAAATTACTCTGCTTTCCCCCATTTTGCAAATTTTGAAGTGCTTAGATTCCTTTGTGCATTTTTCCTATTTTTTGAATGAACACAACTGTGAATAAATTTCATTAAAGAAAGCTTTGTACGCATTCATTTTCAGAGGTGAAGCTGAGAATTTAGGAAGGTTTACAGTGGTGGCTTTCATGCAGGTAATAGGACCATCATCCAACAGTGTCTCTTTAAATTTTAACATCAGGAATTCAGCTCTTTTGCTATTGGAGATAAAAGGAAAGACCTAACGCAGCAGAAAAAAATTTCTTCCTACCAGTCTGCTTTTGTACAGCTATCAAATGCTTCTGCATCTGGGCACTCTAAGAGTTGTGGAACTCAACTGCTTAGGCCTCAGATCTGAGGCCTGCCCATTAACATCAAACTAAGCTTACTGGCTTCTGCTGTAATGTGAATGAATTGCTAAAAAAAAAAAGCAACGTGTAATCGTGAAGGGCATTCTATAAATTCTCATATGGTTCATCTTCATGAATGCTCCAATAGCCTGAAGGTATTTTATCCCAACAGTCTGGAATGAAAAATAAAGTTATGAGAGAAACATTCCACCCAGTATTTCCTTTGTAATATATAGTAATAATATATTGGGATTTAGTACAATGCTTTGAATTAAATCTGAACTGACAAGACCTGAAAGAATGTCTGACTGGTTTCTTTCACTGTAACTTATATCACTTCATACTCTGTTGTAGCCAACAGCTGTTTAGAATATCTCAACTACTTGTTTTCCCAGCAATTACACCCAAGTCAAGGACAAAATGAATATTAGTTTCATCTCTGCAGTTAATAGATTATTTGTCTTGTTTTGTTCAATGCCAATGTGTTTACAGAGTATAGTGTAAAGATTGAAAGAGTGTGAAGGAGAGACATTTGAGGGAGAAAGTGAGCAAGGTATGGAGGAAGTAGATTTGTCTTGAATTTTTAATGCATTTTTCTTTAATTTTGGCATGCTGCTCATCATAGGAATATAATTAGGTTGGTGTTTAAAGCTATCTCAGATTACATGTGCATTTGTTCAGCAAGATGGCAAAGGTCAATTATAACTAGCATAATTTATTGCAAAAGAGGCTCTTGCTCCCTAGTTGTGTTTGTGGGAATGCTTTTATTCTATGGCCACTTCGACTATGCCAAATTCGACCCTCTTCTGCAAATAATATTGAGTCTGCTGGGAACTCATGAAGAACTGGAAAAAGGGAAATTTATCCAGTCCTGCAATGGTCTGTCTCACAAAACTTGCCTCTGGGGAGCTTCTGAAGCAAGGCCATAACACATGGCATGTGTGACAATTTATCAGATTGTGTCATTTGCAGGGCCTGGCCTGCAGACTACAAAAAGCAATAAATTTCCCAGGGGGTGATTCACACCAAAGTAGTTATTTTTTGTTTTTAACTGAGTGTCTGCACTAGACATTGCCTTCATATTTATGCTTACTTACATCCCCCCTACACCACTGTTAGTAATAGTGATTTTAAGAAGATGGGGGAAACCACCTCCAGCTGAAGGGCAGATACCTGATGATACTGTTCCACTAGATTGAAGATCATGTTTATAGTCTGCCAGGGACATAATTTGGAGTTAATGTAGCAACCTGGGGTTCTGCCCACGAACTTTAGGCAGTTTATCGACTGCCTTTCCAGTCTGAGTTCAGAGAAATGCAAGGGCTGCTTTAAGCTTCTACCATAGGTAAACATAAAGTAACATTATTAGGACAGCCTCAGAACTGCAGCACTATAATTCTGCAGCACGGTGGTGATGTAGGAGAGCGGTTAGTATGCAAGCACACTGTACCTTCTCAAAGCCATAAAAAGAAGGGCTTTTTTGTTTGTTTGTTGGTTGGTTGGTTGGTTTTGGTTTTTTTTCAGAATGCTCAAATACTCAAGTCAGTGCTTTTTAAATTATTATCTCTCTGTTTTTAATCCAAATCTCAGCAACTTTTAAACTAACATTTCAAATAATTTGGAGACATTTTGCCAAAACCTAAGAACACCACAGTATCCAGACACTGTTGTATAAACAGTTTCTCTTCCACCCAGAAATCTATGCCTATGCTGAACAAAACTGGAACAACCCTAACCTTGAAAGAGAAAACATAAAAGAAATACTAATATCTACCCTGGAACTTTTTATTTCTTATTTTATTTTGTTCTTTTTCTGTACAGCAGGACCACTGCTCTTTGAATCACACACTTCTCTTGCAATTCAATTAATTATAATTAACTGGGTTGTTACTGCACTCTTCTATGCAATGTACAAATGCGTGGCAAAGAACAAATCCAATGTCAGGTAAGGCAAGAATAGAAGTGCAAAGGAAAGGAAAGGTTTGTCTTCCATCAAATGTGCAAATGGGAGAGTAGGCAGAACACTGTTTCCTTGCCTTTACTGGGACTATTCTTATGCATAAATGCATACATGTGTTCATGTTTTGACAGTCTGAGATTTTAAAAAGGAGATCAAAGAAGCTATAGAAGAGAGTGGAGAGGAGGTTTGAAAATCTCATTCATTCAACTGAGTTTTTGCCTCTGAGCTTAAATTTGGCTCAGTGCTGCACACCAACCACTTCGTTGTATAGGCAGGCTGAAGTAGGGAAACACACACACACACACACACATACACATGTGTACACACATACACACACTCACAGGGCTCTGTAGGGGTAAAATTTACATTATACAGTGAGACAGTAGAGACACTTCATATGGACAAAATATGCTGAATAACAAGACAAAAATCAGCCCTTCTTATCTACTCAGGCTGAGTAGACGTGATTAAAGAGCGGTGGTGTCCTTAGTGGAGGAAGACAAGAGTGGAGCAATTCTTCTCTTTTTTCCCCCCCCATTCTTTTTCCCCTTTCTCCATGTTCCTGACCTTCTAGGGTTTGTGATAATTCTTGACACTTCCATGTTTTCTTCTGTGTTTTCACCACATACAGGATTTTTACATCTGGTATATGTATTTCTTATTCTTTGTTGTGTCTGCTGACCAGTTGTGATTTGTGCTTCCACCCTCAGCATCCTGTTACTCCCTTGCGCCTATATCTTCACAGCATTTACCATTATTTTCTGCCACCTTTTGAAGTCCTCTGAAATGCGTCAAAAGGAGAGACTTCTTGAGGATCTCTGCCACAGAGTAGGATGATTCCAAAGCTGTGTTATCAAAGACCACATTTTTGAGCTCAAAAATTTGTGCAGTGCATAAATATTTGGGAGATTTAAAAGATTATTCTAGAGTGCCTATTTCCTATATGTAAATATGGATGTGTAGCAGGTACAGGGATATGTAGGTAGTACTGCTTTTTACTGTCTTCAGCAGCGTTTCTATTGTGTCAGGAAGTATACCTCCATCATATCAGTAATCTTTAGCCAGATCTCTATGAGAAGTAGGACACAACCTTATGTAATAATAAATACTGTAAAACACAGAAAAAACCTCCTCTCCCTGACCTTCAAACTTTCCAAGAAACAGTTTAAGCATTTTCCAAATAAGGCAGCAGTTATGTAGGAAGTTGTCCAGCATAGCAAGCATCTGAGAAGGAGATGCCAAAAGTTTCACCTCATTTGCCAGCCTCAAGAATTTTCTACCTGCATGTTTTAGCTCCTCCTCTACCAGTATTCACAAACATGTCCTGAAATGAAAGCTAAGCAGAAGTCAGAGGTTTTGAATAACAGAGTTGGAAGAATTGCTCCAGCTTTTTGTCTCACTTCTAGCATGTTTTCCTAGCCACAGAGGTATTTTTTCCTAGATTTTTTCAAATCTTCTTGAGTTGTGATGGGAAAATAAAAGTAGATGACTGCAAAAATATGGAGTTTGAGGACTTGCAACCCGCCTTGCTCCCTTGATGTTCCAAAACAAGTATGCATGGCTCATTTCAAGTTTCATTTGTTTTCAGGTTTTCCTACCTACAGGGTCATGCAATGTTATTTAAAGGTGGCTGCATTCCAAGCACTCTCTAGCAAAGGAACCAAAACTTCAGGGCATTCTGGTTGATCATATTTTTCCAAATCAAAAATACTACAGACAGGTATGTAAGCATATATATTTCAAAAATACTAAGTTTTGCTATCAGAAAGAAAGAATTTTTTCCCATTTCTAAAAGCAAACTAATCATAATATGTTTAAGATTATCACAAGTGGTCAAAAGCACATGGAATTTTTTGTTGTTTAATATCTCATTTGAATATTAGGTATGTTTCCACATGAAATTCTCAATCAGTCCTCAACAAATTCTTACGAATATAAAAGACAGCTATTGGTTGCTTCTTATGGAGCAACTTGATTGTATTACAAACATGCTGCACAGCTGACACATTTTGAATTTGACAAAATATCAGACCAAAGAGAACAGGGGCTGAGTTCTATAATGCTTCAAGTGTCCTGGTCAGAGTCCAGTGAAGCACTGGCTCACCTTTTCCATTTAAAATAACCAGTTCCACCGCAGAGACTTCACTTGCAGAAAGTCAGGTAGTACAGCTCTGCTTCTGAAGTGTTTGTCAGAAAAAGGTCCCATCTATGGAAAAACCAGCTTCAGGTAGCTTTCCTTATAAACACACCTTAGGTCAAAGAGAAAATAAAAGGGACAAAAGTAGTGTTGCTACCTGAAACTTTGTTATCTACCCAAATAACTGGTAATCCAAAAAGTGCATCTAGGTCTGTCACATTTTCAGTATCTTTGCAGATGTGATTTTTCATGCTTGGAAGGCATGTCTAGGGGCAAAAGTGGATTTTGTTCTTCTGGGTGGGAGATCAGACTGTCTGGTTGAAGCACAAGCCCAGAACACCTGGGCAAATATCTTGCATGCACATTATACAGCTCCTACCAGGCAAACTGATATTGTAAGTTAGGGAAGACACTAAAACTACAAATTAAGCATTTTCTGTAGAATGTTCACTGCTGCAGCTTGTTTTATCTACTTTTGTTCCAACAGCTCAAGATTAACAAAACCAAACTCCACAAAATCAAATTAAATATGCAAAACAAACTATCAGAAGTGCCATCAATAGAAACAGTCACTTTATTTAACATGTACAGGACAGATAATAAAAGAAGCAATATTCCACTCTGCCACACAGCCCACATTCGGTGTTGAGGAGGAAGGGCAGAAAATAATGTTGAATGAATTTTCCAGGCAGTACAGGCAGCCTAATAAACACACAAAATGGGAACAGACTTGAGTCTTACCCATCCTGCTGACTCCACTATTACAGAATGTTTTATTTTTGATAAAAAGGCTAAAAGTAAACTTTACTTTTAATAAACAGGCTTTTCAGTTCAAAGGGCTGTTGTAAAAACTTTCTGTGTTCTGGTTTAAGCCAGACAAATCAGAAGTGTTAAGCTAGAGCAGTTATGACATTTACTGGCCATATGTTAAGATAACCTGTTACTTAACCTGAAATCTTAACTGCTTGAAAAGCATTTTCTAGTATTATTAAAATATATTTCATACCACTGCAGAAAGTCAGATGCTTATACACCAATGTAGATGAGAAGGTGGTGAACTTTATGTATAGCGTTGGTCACCCATTCTGTTTTTTAAAGTGTTTATTTAAACGGACTATTTCTGTCAGTATTGTAACAACTGTATGGAATTTATAAAGGCAAATACACAATATTATGGCTGAAGAAGAACAATATTATTATGCTGAAGAAAAAACTTTTCCAATTTAGACTATGTTTCAGGTTGTTTCCATAGCTGAGGGCTACATTCTTACCTGTGATAAATGGTGTGAATAAGGCTGTAAGAACCCCTCTCTGCAGGAAAATAAGGCTTCTGAGAGGCATTATTCAAATCTTAAAATTTGCCTGAACTCCTATTTAGGAAAAATACTCTGCTGGTGAAAAATACAGATGATCAACTGAAATAAATACAGAAAATATTTCATGGTCAGTTCTGTATCAGTTAAGTTGTGCTGAAATAGAGTTTATTATCTTCTTATGGGTTTGAAAAAAAAAAACAAAACCCAAAAAACAACCAACAAACAGAATGCAGCACCAGTTTGCAGGTAAACAACAAAAATCTGCTTTTTATGACAATACAATATTGCAAAATGTTAAGTGTTATCTGAGTAATATGTGGCTTAGAATGAACTGGAGGATGAAGATAATATTTCTGCTTAGTAACAAGGTAATGTTTGAATTAATTATTCAATAACTACTGCTGATAAACCTGGGCCAAATGTAGGCTGATTTCTTTCTTATCTGCTATAGGACTAAGAAATACCCCAAGTTTTAACCCTGAGGTATTGTTTAAGTTGGAGCAAAACTTTTGCCCCATTTTTGTGTTTTCTATAAATTAGTATTTTGCAATCTGTTTGTCTGTTTGTTTGTTTGTTTGTTTGATGCTTGGTTTTAATGGGATTTTTGTTTGTTTGTTTGTTTTATTTGTTTAGGGTTTTCATTTCGTTTTGTTTTCTTTTGTTTTGTTTTCCTTTGTTTTAGTATTTGTAATTATATATATTCTTCTCTCTGAGAACTATGAGGCCTCTAGGACTTCAGCTTCTGTAAGTCACCTCCAAAAGAGACATTGTAAATCCTTTAACAAACAAGGAAATTCAAGGGTCTGGGGTCACTTTCCCTTCAAGTCAGTGATAAGATCATGAAGGGCAAGCCACAAAGCTAATTTGTCTGACAGGGACAGATCAAGAGCTGTGCAAGCAGACACACTGCAGTGAGTTTAGTATGCCTAAATTGGAAGTCTAAGCACTAAAGCCTCAGAAGAAAACCTATCACTTCCAAAGGCACATGAAAATTCATGTGTTTCTGTTTCTTGGTGACTAAACCCATTCTCTTGTGCTTCACTTTGGCATCCTTTAACCTGTACATTGTTGTAATGCATTAATTGGGTTTATATTGTGTTTCATTGGATTTGTAATGTTGCCCCTGTTCCCCTTGCAAACTGTATCACGAGGTTTGTCCCTGCTCGGCCTCGCCCATCTCCCACACTGGAATGTAAACGAACTCTGTTCCACTCCCACCTTATCCCAGATAGGGTAGTGGCTTGTCCCTGCCTCTAGGCCCATCCCCCCCGTGGAAAAAGCCCCCGGACAGGTGGGGGGGCTCTCTCTCTGGCACCAGCAAGGATGGGAAAATAAAGGTATAACACCCCTCTCCCCCGCCCCAGACAACGAGCAGGCTCTTTCCTTTTGCCATTGGCGGTCGTATGGGTCTCTAAAGAAATACCACAGTACACAGACTTGGAAAGTACTCAGCTTCTGGGTCAATTAAAGGATAAGACATTGCTCCAGATCATGAGGTAGAATCTGTAGGACCTAAGATCTCAGTTCCCAGCAAGAATCCTCTCACATCTACACAGTTAAACTTCTCTTCCTTCCCTCCTCTGCCACAGGCTAATATTCCCATAGAAAGAGCAAGTAGAAAGTGAGAGCAGCCTAGTGATAGAAAAAATTTAGCAGGGTTGAGGAGATTCTGGGATCTCCCAGGACTGTTTGCACTTTTTGTATTGGATAAGAGCAGCCCAGAAATCAGCACAGATTGACCTGAGGAAGGTCAAGAAAGCAAGACAGATTTGAGAGCAGCACAGTCCTGCAGCATAGTTACAGCCTGTGGCACTGGCTGGTACTGAGCACCTTCTGCTGAACAAAACAAAATTATCCCAGATAAACAGCTTTTTTGCAACCAGAGTGTTTGTGGCTTTTCTTGTGTAGTGCCACTGTAGAAGGGAGAGGACAGGAAGGGGCCGATGATGAAAATCTATGAATTTCAACTTACCTCCAAAAGAAGAGTTTTGCAATAGGGCAGTTTTGCAATAGGGCAGTTTTGCAATACCAATCAGCTTCTGGGAGCTTTACTACAGGGGCAGTGGTAGCATCTTCACTGTCCTGTTGCACTGTCCAACATGCCCAGCCTTTGCTGTCTGAGGACACTCCATGTAGTCAGTACAGACCAGCTTCAAGATCTTCACTGACCAATTAGACAGGATGTCCTCTGACTGGCACCTAGGAGCAGAAGGATGTGTGTAGCTGTCACTTGCTGAGCCTAACCCAAACACCAAGCAAAAGAGACAAATGAACTTGAACAGCAAAGCCTCAGGTGCAGAAGGCAGGGTCCTACACATGGAAGAGTGTAATTCTCCTTTGTATACTGGTGAATTTCACTGTAGTGATGGAAGTCAAGCTTATTGACCCATGTGAGATATCCCAGAACTGTAAATAAAAGATGAGGTTGGGTCTGGAATCCCATGACAGTAGGCTTCAATACCTAATCTCATTAACTCTTGGAGCAAGGCTACTTAGCTCAAGATCACACCAAGGCTGATAGGGTTATGAACTTTGAGGGACATAACTCTCTGACAGCATCTGATGGATTTTTGCAGTGCTTTATTCTTTGGCCACTAGACATGTCCTAACTCAAAAATAGTAGAGCAGATAGAAAAGCCCTCTCACAGTCTGTGTCAGGAGGTCAGCCAAGTGTCACTGTTGAGGGTTAAGTTCTCCTGTAGAATTTTTCCCCCCCATGAGTTGCTAGATGTTTAAGTAGGGATAGTTAAGCGGTGCTTAACCTGACAAAAGAAGTTGATCACTTGGTTTTGGGGGAGGGAGGAGGCTCCCGGGAGAGCTGAGGTGTGGACTCACTGCTCTCAGTCTTCTGGGGAGCACGGATCGGGCGACGGCTGGCTGCCTGGAGTCCACGGTTAACCGAGGAGTTTGGTCCTGGGAATTCTACCATCTGTTAGAGTGCCCAGGAATCCGGAGTTTCTTCGCTGCCCTGCTGGATTTTGGGTCAGCCCGGATCCAGCCGCTGCGGGTTCTCTGGCACTGCTCACTTCATCTGCCAGGACACCCCCCTGCCTGCCGAGGACAGTCCACCGCTTCCAGCTTCCAGCCACCAGTGCCGGAGCTTTCCACCGTTTGCCCTCGGGGTTCTTTGGTTCTGTTTTACTGTTATTATAATTGCTGTTGTTGTTTGTCTGTCCTGTTATATTTACTAGTAAAGGACTGTTATTCCTTTTCCCCATAGCTCTGACCGAAAAGTTTTTTTCTTTTAATCTTCCAAATTATAATAACACGGAGGGAAGGATTTAAATTCCTCATTTTCCTAGAGAGGCCTGCCTCTCCTTAGCAGACATCTGTCTTTTTCAAACCCGAGACAGTCACCCATTTGGTTTCCATAAGACAAGAAAAAAGGACCTTCCACTGAAGACACAGAAGTAAACAATTTAGAATCAGGAGGAGAAATTTAATTACATGTTGAACCAAATAATAATCAGAGTACCTTCACATTCTATCAGAAAAGCAAGGAAAAGAGTTTAGATGGATAAAAAGTAATTTAAAGTTTTCTAACATGTTCTTAATAAATGAGATGTTATTTGCTGTTAAATGAACCAGAATTAGAGTTAATACAGAATAGATATATGGTTCATGTCAGAATTCATGACTGCAAGGGTTGTGCTGGGAACAAATTTTTCTTCTTGGCATAAACTCTATAACTGGATTTGTGAAGGTCCTACATGTGTTCTTGAAGCTCATAATCTGATCAAGTCACTGCTTAGCATTGCAAGGTTTGTGCTTTTCTGTACCTGTTTTCTACTAATTAGAACATTAAATTTGAGGATGAAGACAAGGGAGAAATGTTACAAGATTGCACAAAGCAAATTTATTATATAATTTCTGTCCTTATCATAAAAATGGAGAATACATCACATTACAGTACTATGAAGCAAGGGCAGAATATTTGACTAGATAAGATGAAATAATTTTTTTCACCATGTATGAGTGGTTACACATTACAACAGCTAATCAATCTCTGCACTGATTTTTTCAGAAAAGGCTCTGGATAATCCTTTTCTGCAGTGAGTAGGTTAGAGGGAAGACTAACATGTACATAATGGGTTCAAGACATGATCTGATGGCTTTCTGGATTTGCACTGCTGTTATAACTGCCTTCTTATCTGCCACCTTGACGTCCCTGTTAGATAAATCGTGACTTAGAACTATTCTCAGTCAAATGCAAGTCTTTGAAGGGGCTAAAAAGAAAAATCAAAACTTTGACTCGAGGAAGTTACTTCTGTTACACATGAGAAATTATTTGAACACATTGCCATCATGCCACCTGCAGACCTGCAGGAGCACTACAGATGGTTACGGTGTCTTTATGGCAATGACGTCAGCTTACACTGGCATGCTCGCATTCTTGCTGGCATTGTCAGAAACATTGCATTATGTAAGGTACAGGCATTACACTATCTCAAGCAAGGGAAGTTAAGAAAAATCTGATCTAGGAACAGCCAAGGAAGAAAGCCAAGTTACAGTGAGACAGCTCAAAGTGTTGCTTACATATAACATGCCAGAAAAGCTCTTTGACTCATTATCTATAGAACAGTCTCATTAAGCAGACCTAGAATAGCAGAGAAAAAGAGTGTGGCTGGGACCAAAGTTCTCAGCTGCTCCAATGCCATTTCTGATTGTGACCCCTGAAAGTAAGGAGTTGTCTTGTGAACAACTATAATGTAATGTCTGCATTTTGCTATGCTTCAAACATTCATTCCCAAACATCTGGTTGCAAAGGTGCCGACAGCTCTGAGGCCTGTGGGAAGCCAAGGCCCATTCCAGAAATAAAATCCTCCTCTAAAAAGGACTGGAGGAGCCATGGTCTCAGCTATTGTATAGCACACTCTAACCAACAAACTTTCCTCTGAAGGGCGGTCTCCATTTGTTCTGGGCTGACACAGGCAGAGTTTGGATTACTCACTTGTGTACAAAGTGATCACAGGCTCCTTTTGCCTAGAGAGCAGTCTTTGGAGCACAGAGATAAAAAAGAGGATCCCTCTCATCAGAGCTCTCACTCAAATGTCATAATCACAAAGGCAGAATGAATTTTCATTTAGCTAAATTTTTTTCCTGGCTTTTTCAATTTTTGCTCCAAAGGAGTTGAATAGCAGGAAATGCTCTCACTGAAGAATCCCACAGCCTAAAAGTTTAGTCAGTTTTATGGTGATAAGGATGATAAACCCATTCATGCAGAAAATAGCAAAAGCATGTGCTATCACCCCCACCTCAGTTAGCCTGTGTCCTGAGTAGATGTGGGAGAACTTCGGTCTGGATTTCTGTTCCCTCAGTGAAAGAGACATGCTGAAGTGGGTGGCAATCATTTTGTGTTACAGTTCTAGTCCCCTGAAAAATATCACTGTAGAAGGAGGGTTCTATATTGGGTGGATCTGATTCTCACTGTCACCATGTCGCAGAGCTCCAGTCCACCTGGCTGGAACTTGCTTGTCCCCAAGTTCCCCAGGGCACAGTTTCCTTGGAGATCAGTGCTCCAGCAAAAGCAACCTTGCTGTCTGCACACCTGTCTTCCTCCCCCAGGGCTCTAGTTCTATTGCTGTAATGATAACCTCATCTTCTTCCTATCAGGAATTTTAGGGCTTATCTCCCTACCTCCTCTAGTCCCTGGCTTTCTTATTCTATTGAATACAGGAAACTTCATCTGTAACCCATGAATAGTTTTAGTCTTTTGATTTCCTGTTTATCCATCACTTCAATCCAGAACATTCTGTCTACTTTCAATATTTTCCCCTTTACACCAGTTAATAAGTAAATAATCCTTTTAAAATTTAGGATACCCACATAAGGAACCTCTAAATTTAGTTGAGACCCACCATCGGCTGAAAGTAGTGAGGATAAAGTTTTTGTTATATTATGGTATAACAAAACAGGAATCAAAATGGCCATAAATCCTGACAGCATTTTCAGTGCTGCTGTTATCATAACATTACCATACTGACAGTCAACCTGGCAGTGAGGATCTTGGAAGTGACACTGGGGTCATGCATATATATGTTTGTGTACACACATGCATTGCATTGAATATATCCATGGTCTAAGCAGAAGTGTAAAAACACAGAGAACAAGAAAAGTTTTGCCAGCTCTAATCCACTTAAAGCCTGTATCACCAGAACTGCCAGTGCTGAGGGCTTTGCCCTGGGCTGGCTGTCCTTGCCCTATGCAAGCATCATGCACCCAGTCCTGACTGATAATTATCTCTTACTGGCATCAACAAACCTGGGCTTCTGCTATTTTGCTAGAGCTCCATATGCTGCAGTCACAACTGAGTGCCATGCAGACATTCTGTAGGCACCAAAGAGCCTTTAAGCCAGGCTTGTGTACTATTGACACCACATGTGAGCTTCAGATGCTGTTTTCCAGTACTTTGTTATATCCTCATGCTCATGGCAAATAAATCCTTCCATTATGGTGAAAAAGCAATGTAGGAAACTAGACAAATAACCAGATGAAATGCTGGGATAATACAACTATTTCAAACTATATCAGTAGCTAATTTGGCTGTTGAAGAATAAGAATTTGATAGGTAAAGAGTGTATTAGAAGTACCACATCTTTGTCTTTCTCTGAAAATTCCCTGCAGAGCCTCCCTTCAAGAATGAAAGTTACATAGATAGCAATTGGCAAACTTATTTATATTTTTCAATGTAGAAAGTTTTTCTGGGGTATATTTATTTATTTATTTATTTTTGTTTTGGGTTTTTTTTTCCAGATGAAGAATAATATTTTTCTGGGTTTTGCAACTCTTCTTTGGTGTAGCCATGGGAACCCAAGTAAGTTCATAGGTCTTCACTACAGATTAAAAGACTCATTATGCAAAGTCCAAGCCTGTGTATGTTCACATCAAATGCTTTACAAAGAAATACACACATTCAGCACATTCAGTCTCATTTATGCTACCTTTAAATGTGAGGATGGGAGTAAAAACTAAGCATTTGGTAAAAAGGGACCCACATTTGAACTGTATGGAAGAGGTAAAATAGTATCCTGTTCTGAAGATATGAACACACACACAGAGACCTTACCAAACCTCTACAAAATACCAGGACTCACTGTTCTTCTTACAAAACTGCATTAAAAGAAACAAATTAATTAGAATTTTGTGACTTCCTGCCTTTTCTCAGGCAGTGTTTAAATGGTCTGAAAGACTAACCTTCACTGATAATATGTAGAAAATAAAATACTCATGTGTTATTTCCTGTTAAGCCAGTTAGGCATACTCAGTATATAAGGGGACTCAAATCACCAACAGTCAAAATCAGGCATGAGAAAATTACTCAATGAATGTTATTGCTTTTTAAAGCCATCAGGTAGCATCAAGATGAGCAAAGTGTTTTCTAAACTACAATGAGGACCTCTTCACATTGGAGGAGTTCAGCCTAGAAAATAGCAAACACTTAGGCTAGGAAGAAACATTATAAAGGATATATTTGTGTAATTACTGCTGTTTGTCAGAGTCACAGTCACATGTGAAAAAAACCCCCAAACCTCTTAAAAGAATGGGAACATAAATAAATAAAAGGTAGAGAAAGAAGGGTAAGGTTTTTTAGTGGTCTTTACCACATTTCTGGGAAAATGAATTAAAGATTTCACTATCTGTTGGGGGTTAAGTTTTCCTGTGGAATTTCCCCCTCCCCCCATAAGTTGCTAGGAGGCTAAATACTGATAGTTAAAGGGTGCTTAACCCGTACAAAAGAAGTGGATCACTTAGTTTAGTGGGAGGGAAAGGCTCCCAGGAGCTGAGGGTGGTAGTTTTTTTGGGCTCTAGGTTTTCCGGGGAGGACGGTCAGGTGACGGGCAGCTGCATGGATTCCACTGTTAATGGAGGGGTTCAGTCCTGAGAATTCTATCATCTGTTGGAGAGCCCAGGAATTCGGAGTTTTTCACCTGCCCTGCTGGATTTTGGGTCAGCCTGGCTCCAGCCACCGCGGCTTCTTCAGCACTGCTCACTTTGCCTGCCAGGACACCCCCCTGCCTGCTGGGGACAACCCACCATTTCCAGCCATTAGCCCCATTAGCCCCGTTTTGGTTTTGTGCTCTTGGGATCCCAAGAGATCAGACTGCCTGGGGCTTGTGAGACAAAGCCCTCGGGGTTCTTGGTTCTGCATTATTATTATTATACTTGCTGTTGTTGTTTGTCTGTCCTGTTATATTTACCAGTAAAGGACTGTTATTCCTTTCTCCATAGCTCTGACTGAAAAGTTTTGTTTTTTTTAATCTACCAAGTTATAATAACACGGCGGGAAGGGGTTGGAATTCCCTATTCCTGGAGAGGCCTGCCTCTCCCTAGCAGATACCTGTCTTTTCAAACCAAGACACTATCATAGCATGTAATTAAGTAGCCAAGTAAATGGATTATTACCTGGAAAAGGGTCAGATCAATAAACAAGTGAATTGGGGAGAAGACAGAGAAGCAGAAAATGTTCGGAAGAGCATGTGTTTACCATCCCTGAATAATTCAGAATAGCCATTTCACATGCTGTCTGTTTAATTAATTATCCAGCCTATTAAAGCTATTACAGTAAATTGGACTCCACCCAATTGCTCTGAAGATTGCTCTTACCATGAAAATTTTCTTTTTTTTTTCCTTTTCAATTTGAGATCCCTCCTGGTGCAACTTGTACTCATTGTTCCTTGTCTTGTCCTTGGGAAGAGACAAGTTCTGTCCTCTTTGTAGCCAACCTTTAAATATTGGAAAACTGTGGTGACATGGCCCCTAAGCCTTCTCTTCTCTAGGGTGAAAAGACTGAACTCCTTCAGTTGTTCTTCACAGTGCAGATTCTCTGTCCCTTTCATCATCTGGGAACTTTCTGCTATTCTGTTTGAAAGCTGTTGTTGAAGTAACTTTGAAGCAAGTACACCTTCAAGATGAGTGAATCTTCAGGACTTACTGAAAACTAAACTAAGACATTAACATGTTATGTAAATGTGATTGTCCACCTGTGCCCTGCACTGGTGCAGCCACCTTATATATTTTGTGCACTTTGGGGCACCACAGCACAAGAAATGTATTAAACTATTAGCATGTCCAAAGGAGGGCAGTGGTGAAGGGCGTTGAGGAGAAGCCATGTGAAAAACAGCTGAGGGCAGTTGATCTGTTCAACCTGGAGGAGACTGAGGGAAGACCTTACTGAGGGCTTGTAGTGGTTTCACGTTCGTCAAATTCTGGTTGCCAGATTTAGTGTAGTGGTCTTAGTGTTTATTCTTTTACTGTGGGAGAGAGATAAGGAGAAAAGAAAAGCAGGCTCAATCTTAAAAATAAACAGATAGTTTTATTAACACATGCTAAAAGAATGAAAAAAGGAAGTTGGGGGAAAAAAAATTAAAAGAAAACAGAATGAAACTCCAAAAACACTCTTTCCTCCCCTTACAAGCTGTTAACTTTCCTACAAAACAACATAAAGAGACAAAACCTGTAATTTTCAGTCAGTTTTACCATTTGAAAATAATCTTTCATCAGTTCTTTAGGAGAATAGTCTCTCTTAGAGTCATGGATCCCACTGACAACCTAGAACAGTTCTCTTGTGAGTTTTTAACTGTCACAAAAACAGCCACCCGGGGAAACCTGCCTTTGTGACCCTCCCATTAGCAGGTTCCCAAGCTGCTTATGAGTCATGGGTCTTAGACTTTTGCATGCTGGGGTGTCACCGCCTAAAGATGAATAACTCCAAAAGCAAGGAACAGCAATATCTTCTCACTTCTTCACTGGCAGAGAGGGCTTCTCATCTCTATCTCTGTTCAAGCATCTTATAGGATTAATATTACTTAGTTTATCACAAACACCTTTGCTCAAATCCACACACAAATCTAAACAATCATCTCCCCAAATGCATATCTTTCCCATGATTTAAAGGGTTAATCTAAAAATGAAGTTCATTTCCATGGCTCAATAAGGATGGAATGACAAACTCCTCAACCCCCTGTCCCAATAGTCTTTTCACTCTTGCTCCGCTGACTTCATGCTGTTTCTTCTTTATGTTCACTTTGTCCCTTTCTTTTCTCTCTCAGGGAAGGGTTAGGCTTTGGAAGCTTTGTGTTGCCAGGAAAGGGTTAAATCTCCCCAGAGTTTTTTCTCTCTCAAAGCAGCTCATGGTGTTAAGATTTTTCAAGGCTGTGCTGGTGAGGGAAGGAAGAACTCACGCAGAAACGTTGGGAGATCCGAGCAGCTGGGCAGTCTGGAACCAAGAAAAAAAACAGGCAGGATCATAAATGGCTTTTTGGCCCACCCTTCAGTGTATATCAGGGCAGCCTCAGCCTAAAGGGGGCTCATAGCTCCTATCAGGGGCCTGGCAGAGATCCCTCCCTGCTCCGGGGAAGTTTGGAGAAAGCAGTTGTTGTAAAGCTGCAACTTTTCCCCCCTCCCCACCTGGGAGCCGATGGAATCCGGCCAGGCCTCAGGCCAGCTCCCCCCCAAAGGCAGGGGGAGCAGCAGGCCCAGCTCGATGTTACCTGTCTCTCTCTCTGGCCAAAGGGAAAAGGGCTGACATGCGGCAAATCAAGGTTTTTTATATGGTACTTCCCAAAGCTGTAACTGGCATTTTTCAGTGGTCAAAAGAGATGCTAATATTCTAACTAACCCTCTGATAGGTCCCTGTCCTTTCTAAAGCAATTCCCAGGTCCTGACCCAGAAAATCATTCCACATTCCTCTATGACTAAAAAACTAAACTGTGCTAACCCATGACAGGGCTGCAACCTCCTTGTGAGGGGAAGAGGAGGGGCAGACACTGATCTCTTCTCTTGGGTGACCAGCAACAGGACTGGAGGAAATGGCCTGAATTTGTGTCAGGAGAGCTTTAGCATGGATATCAGGAAAGTGTTCTTACCCCCAAGGGGAAAATGTTCTTTCCCCCCTGGGCACTGAACAGCCTCCTTGGGGCAACCATCACAGCACCAAGCCTGACAGAACTCAAGAAGCTTTTGGACAATACTCTGACTTTTGGGAATGGTGCTGTGCAGGGCTGGGAGTTGGATCCAACGAACCTCAAAATTCCAGCTCAGCTTAATCTGTGATTCTGTATGTCTTGGTTTGAAAAGACAGGTATCTGCTAGGGAGAGGCAGGGCCTCTCTAGGAATGGGGAATTCCAATCCCTTTCCTCCAATTTATTATAATTTGGAAGATTAAAAAAACTTTTCAGTCAGAGCTATGGAGAAAGGAATAACAGTCCTTTACTAGTAAATATAACAGGACAGACAAACAACAACAGCAATTATAATAATAATAATAAACAGAACCAAGAACCCCGAGGGCTTTGTCTCACAAGTCCTGGGCAGTCTGATCTCTTGGGACCCCGAGAGCACCAAACCAAAACAGAGGAAAAAACTCTGGGGCTGATAGCTGGAAACAGTGGGTTGTCCCCAGCAGGCAGGGGGGTGTCCTGGCAGGCAATAGTGAGCAATGTTGAAGAAGCTGTGACAGCTGGACAGGGGCTGACCCAGCTCCAGCAGGGCCGGCAAAGAGCTCCAAATTCCTGGGCACTCTGGCATGATAGAATTCCCAGGACCAGGCCTTCCACTAACAGTGGACTCCTCACGCAGCCAGCAGTTGCCCTACTGTCCACTCCAAAACTGAGAGCAGAAGAGACCACCCTCAGCTCCTGGAGCCTCCGAGCCTTCCACCTCCCTCTGCGCCACCCCGCTCCGCATCTCCCCCCACCCCCTGACCCCCAGACTAAGTGATCTACTTCTTTTGTGCGGGTCAAGAACCCTTTAAGCATCAGTATTTAGTCTCCTAGCAACTTATGGGGGGAAAAATTCCACAGGAAAACTTAATCCCCAACACTGTAATTTGCATCCACAGCAATAAGAAATTCTTTATCGTATTTTAAAGTGTATCCATGGATACCATGTGTATATAGATCCAGTGATTTGTGCAACTAAACAACAACTGTAATTTGTAAACTCCAAAGATGATAAGGTGCTTTGGTTCAGTCCCAGCCAGCAACTAAATACTGCACAGCTGCTGGCTCACTCCTACCCCTGACAAGACTGGGAGGAGAATCACAAAAAACACATGGCCTGAGATACAAATTAATAGCTGAAATAACAAAAATTGCTAGTAATACAATAGTAGTGAGAGGTGAGAAAAGGAACTAAAACACAAAGGAGACAAGTGATGCACAATACAGTTGCTCACCACACACTGATGCTTAGGTTGCCCAGGCAGCAGTTGTTCCCTGACAGCCAACTCTCCTCATTTACATACTGGGCATGACCTTCTTTGGTATGGAATATCCCTTTGGCCACACTGGGTTACCTGTCCCAATGCTCCTTTCCAGTGTCTTGCCACAACTTCTTACTGGCAGAGCATAAGGCACTGCAAAGTTTTTGATTTAAGATAAGCACTGCTCAGCAACAACAAAAACATCAGTGTGTTATCAGTATTATTCCCACACTATTCCCAAAAATACAGCACTAACAGCTGCTGGGAAGAAAATTCTCTGTTCCAGCTGAAACTATGACAGTAGGCACCCTTACTCCATATAATTTCTGTAATTCCAGGTTCCCAAAACCCTATCACTTTCCTCTCTTTTGGTAGATATACACACACAGATAACATTCCCTTAAATTATGACCATCCCTATAAAAGCTTATTGAGTTCACTGAGTTCATGACCCTGAGCTCCTCCTGTTAGAACTAGTTTTCAGGCAGGAAAGAAGATGTGTGGTATTGGACTGTTGCATGTGGAAAGCAGTTCTGAATCAATCACTGTTGTGCTTGTCTGGTGCAATCAAAGTTCATTCTTCATTAATGTGTGATCAAAAAGGAGTCAGGTTCAGAGCCCCAAATCCAGCACAGACAAGTGAAAGCAAACAGTGGCCTGTACTCTGCTTTTGAAAGGAATGACAAAAATGCTTCAGTGATGCCCACTGCAGTACCACAGGGCTGCCTCTGACTCCAGTTCATAGTGAAGCTCCAGTATGTCCAGTACAGCAGCACTCTGATGGTGTGACTTCATTCAGGCAGTAGCCTATTGCTAGTCTCCATTCTTCCTCAAATTTTCACACTGGCCATATGGGACTGATAAAGGATAAAGGTCCTGCTGGTCCCTCCTTGTTTCCCCAGGCAATAAATCACCTAGTGAATGGGTATCAGGGAATCTTCCACATCATTTGTAGATGTGATTGGCAGCTGTTGCTCTTTGACCTTTAGCCACTCCACAACAGAAGGGTCCTCTGAGAGACGAGGCAAAGTAGACACCTGCTTCATTTCCTCTGTCTCCAAGGCAGAGCTGAAAGCCCACTGCCTTTGGGTCTTTGAAATACCCTCTCCACAAGGGTAACTTGTTATCTTCTGACCAACCTTCTACATGAGGTGTAGAGTGGTGTAGCAGAGCATGTACACTTCTGACAAAACTGTGGGTTTTTTGTAAAAAAGTGTGAAGTCTTCTAGAATTAAGCTGGAGGACAGGAATGGATGTCCTGAATAACCAGAAAGAATTACATTAAAAAAAACTCCCAAACACCAAATTCCAGACAATCTGTGTGCAAAGTAGTAACAAAAATTTCAAAAGGGGAAAGTAGTCACTGATTAGGGAAGATGGTTTGAGAGTGATTCATAAGGAAAATTTATATTTTCCTTATGAAAATGTGATGCAGTGTCAATGTTAAAACAGAAATATGTAGAAACAGAAATATATAGAAAATGTATTGGCAAGTTTAAGAATGAAAACCCTTACTTTGCACTAATTGCAGAGAATTAAAATACACTGGGAGAGTTTTTTCTCTGAAATGAGCATTCACTGCTGAAGGTCTCACATCATCTTTCCTGGTTCTTTTTGTTTGTTTGTTTGTTTGTTTGGGGGTTTTTTTTGTGTGTGTGTTTTTGTTTTTTGGTTTTTTTCCCCCTTCCACTGTCTTGTATTATCATATCAATTTATAATGATAACTGCAAGTCAGTCTCCCCACAACCCCCTTGCAAAAGACTCTTGGGCTCCTTCCCCAGAGACAGTATTGCTGCCTCCTCCACTAAGGCACTACAGGGTATATTTGTGTGAATGGCCAAGATCCTTCGGAGGTCTTGGATCAATAGTGGCAATTCCCCCATCTCTAAATGAGGGCTGACAACATGAAGAAATGTACAGAACTGCATGGCAAGTTTTACACTGTAGGGAGTAAAAGCTCCAAACTGCACTAGCCCTTTGAACCAACAAAGTGGCATGCCATAAAGACATTGAGAGGATTATTAATATTTTCAGAGAAGAATGCCTAGTCTTGAGTTTTGAAGGATGCACCAGTTTAGTATTACTCATACTGGTGTCAGTATTGTCCGAGATAATGGATTACACAACTCTCTGTAACCACAAGAGCTCCTGTCACAACAGAATTATTTAATCCTCAGAATAAAAGCTAAATGAATAGTCAGGGTTGAACCAGGACATCATATTTAAGATCAAGCATAATGCTACTGTTGTCATTATCTTGGGCAGGAGGGAAAAAAGTAGACCAAAAATTCCCCAGAAATTTACTGAAATGGCTGCTGGATGACTGAGCAAGAAGACTAATGGACAGCAGTGAAATTCACCAAGCACCTTTTTTTCTGTTCTTACTCAAAACCACACAAAATCATTCAGAAATAATGAAATATCATTTACCCTGTGCCAGCACAAATGACTCCTCCATGTTAGGCAAAGAAAACACCATCTGTCATCTTTTCTCTTCAAGCTATAAAGAACTGACTAAAATATTTTGGGACTAAATTTCAAGAGGAACTTTACCATTGTCTATGAACTGTAGCGGTGCAGCTAGGTGGTGAGTTGCCACCATCTTCCTGAAAGCATCTCCACAGGAAGGCGTTTGGGCTGGCACACAAAGAGTCACACAGTCTAAGCACACACACACACCACAGATAGCTCAACGAATGGGAGACAGGAAGGGTCTTCCATATGGATATCCAATGGCGTTTATTGAAACCACACACTGAAGGGGTCCACGGACAAAAGACCAAGAACAAAGGAGAATCCAAGCTTAAGTATGGGGTAGGAGGGGGTGAAGCAGAGCATCAGGGACCAACGATCTGAGAACCACAGGGTGGTACATAGGTGGGGCAAAGGGTAGCAACAAATGGGAAAGCAGGGAAAGGAGAACATTCTGGGGGACATACACACATGGCAAACAGGGGTTGAACATCTTACATCAACCAAACAAGCCAGTGGAATAACAGAATCTAGGAGATATTAGCATCATGCTGTAAAGCATTATGGGGGAAGTCTTTTTCCTCACCCTGTGCTGTGGGGTATTCCAGGAGCTGACAGTACATCCTTCCAGGGCATGACTACTGACCTCTCCCTGATAGGTACCTCCACAATGACTAACCAATGGCACAAAACCAATACTTGTAGTTCTGGAAAGGGTCTCTGAGCAGCTCCTGGCTGAACAGAACTGGTCAACAAGCAAAGCCCACTCTCTGTAAATCATCAGTCAAAGTCTAGTAAGATCCAATACGCACAGATGTTAGCCTGGTTTCACCTAACGTACATATGTTGAGACACCTGAAATGCAGCAAGATAAGTTATCCATTTATCTAGCAGATGTAATCTATGTAAATTACTTCCCCCAAGAGTTAGAAGCATTAGTCCATGCAGAGGCACTGACATATTTTATGTAGGCTAAGAGAAAGGCAAAGAACATGTCCCAGGTGTTTATAATTCCTTCTACACAACAAATATTTATGTGAAGACTCTTCAGTGAAGATTTGTAAGTGAGGAGTCTTCAGTCCAAAAAAAGAGAGAAAACTGAATGAGGTCTGTGTCAAAAAAGCCCAAATATACAAAGAGATTGAATAAGAATTAACTGATCACTGTGTTCCAGCAGCAGAGCTGGGGAGGGCATCACATAAAAGTAACAGAAGGCAGATAGAAAACAAACAAAAGGAGGTGTTTTTTCTCACAGGATATGGCAATTTTTTGGATAGTATTGTTTTACACAGATTTGAAAAGTGAGTCGGCAAATTCATAGGAGAAAAATCCATAAGCAGTCATTAATTTAATCAAATCCTATAAAAATATTTATCTGCAAATAATTAAAAGTTGAGAGAGTGTATGTGCAAATATTTGTGATGAACTTGTTATATTCTTCTATAGAATATAGTGGCTGCCCTTGGCCACTACAAGAGACATTCTTATGTTCTTTGAAGTGAATTGTGAAACTCTGAAAATCATTATGGATGTCTTAAATGTTATTTTAAATGTTTTACAGAAGCAGACTATACTGCTTTGGCAATTTAAGGTACATTATGTCATAAATGGCAAAATTTCTTAATGGCATGAGTTATCTACCTCTTTTTACTTTCCCCTGAAGACAATAGGAATTTGTGCAGGAGGTGAAATAACATTATGTATTTGCAGTCTCCTGTTCTGGTTGCTTAGACTATTTTAAAAGGAATACAAACATCATTCTTAAACTTCAGCATGTTTCTATGCATGTGATTAGATCTAAGGAAAAGATCCATACTGATATTGCATTTTTTCATGACGTTCAATCTTGAGCTGAAATCAGTCTCTCAAATATTCTGGATCTTGTCCAACAATAACTTCTACTCACTGAAATAAAACCCTACCAAAACACAGAAATTAAAAAGTATTGTGGGAGATCAGTGAATAAGTAATGACAATTTTTCTTCCATTAAGCAGCATCAGGAAAAAAAAAAACCCAATAAACAAAACCACAATCAACCTAAAGCCAAAACAAAAAAAACCAATACAAACAAACAAACAAACAAAACCCCCGAAACCCAAAAAACCACAAAACCAAACCCAAACCAAACAAAAAACAAAGAAAGAAACAAAAAAGAAAACAAAAAAAAAAACCCACAAAAAAACCCCAAACAAACAAAAAAACCCACCAAAAAACCACCCCAGAACAAATGCCAGAAAGAAAATGAGGATAAATGGAACAACTGAAAAAAAAAAAAAAGTAATGGCAGTATAGAAAACAAAACAAAACAAAAAGATAGTTAAAAAATCACTTATCAACCCCAGATACTTCCTGTTAAAAAGAACAGATAAAATTTCATCTACTGGCCTGTGTGAAGTATGAATTTCATTCTCAAAAGGTTAATAATGTGAAATAGTAAACTCAATTTGTTGGGTGCTTTTAAATGCTAAACCCCTTTCCACATCTCTGTAACTAACTTAAACTGCCATCTGTCATGTTGCCAGAGACTTTCTGCAGAAATCAAGAGCTTCAAAATTTCTCTACTTTGACATGGCTTGAGCTGTCTTTAAATGACACATAAAACCAATCCAGAGATGACCAAGAACTCAGATCACAGAAATGCACAACACATGCACAGGTAACCATAACCTGCTGGACGGCGGGCACAGGCACACAGAGCACTCACATAAACACAGCACAAATAGCATCATCCTGCTCGCTCCTCTGGCTGAGCAGTATAGTGAGGATATGGATCCAGCAGCTGTCCCTGGAACCTTGCTTACCCAGTTGCTGGCACTGGATGTAGGAGCACCTGAGGTACAGGACCTCTCAGATAGAGACAACACTGAGACGACCACTTTGTGATCTCACACATGTGATCACGACACGCAAAGCAACCACACGGAGACAAGAGATTTGCAGGGCAGAGATGTTCCTCCGAGAGACCCTAAGGCTGAGCCAAGGCCAAGAGCCTCTCTGCCTGTTTATTTCTTACTTTTTATACATTTGTGGATCTGGCTGTGGATTGGCTTCTGGAGTTATCACCTCCCACCCAAATGGCCAGACCAACTGTCAGTTACAATTGTTTTCAGGTTAGAAATATGTAAACAAAGGACAGGGAATGAAAAACAAAGGATTTGTTTATGTTGCATGTGTGAGAAAAGGCAAAAACTGCTCCTAATATTGTACAGAAGCTAAAAAGACTGACTCCATCTTATGAACAATCAAAAGGCTTTAAAAAACTCAGAAAAACCAGGGTGATATCTCACCCTTTTAACTTTAAAAAAAAAAGAAAAACAGAAAAAGAAAAATGAACAAATTTACAAAGGGAATATGTACAAATTCAATCACTATCTGTGGAGGAATCATTCGAGTGATCACTTGAGGATTCATCCACTTCATGACTTTCAAGTTGATCACGGCTTCCACCTTGCCTGTCAGCTGAATTCTGCCTCTGTGGTCGCAGGCCAGGACGGACACACTTTGAAGGTAGCCAGCATGTCCCAATGTCCGTGGACACACACGCAAACCCTCGCCCCATAGCAGTAAGGTCATAGGGTCCTTCCCATTGCTTGGTGACTAAATTTCAGACCCGTACCTTCGCTCGAGGCTGTTGCACACTGAAGCCTGCAACGAGAGATGATGTTTCAAAATGACAGGATTATTTGAGTTCTGTGGCACCGTAAGGTGATTGATGATGTACAAAGCCTTTGCCAACCGACTGTGCAGGGTTTCACCCTGCATTCCCCGTTTCTATTTTGAAGAACACGCTTGAGTATACCGTGACTGCGTTCTACAATCGCCTGTCCCGTCGGAGAATGAGGGATGCTAAAGTTATGTGACACACCCCACAACTGTAGGAACTGCTATACCTGCTGCGAGGCATAAGCAGGACCATTGTCGGTTTTCACAGCAGAAGGTATGCCAAGAACAGCAAAGGCCTACCTCCAGTGGGTAATGATATCGCGGGCTTTCTCTCCAGTGTGAGCAGAAGCCCACATTGCAGAGGAGAACGTGTCCACCGTGACATGCACATACTTGAGCCAGCCGAACTCGGCGACCTGGGTGATATCGGTCTGCCAAAGCTCCAAGGCTTTAAGGCCCCTGGGGTTAACCCCTGCCGACAATGGTGCACCGAGGGCGTGACAGTTGTCGCACGACTTGACAATCTCATGAGCTTCACTGGCCGTCAGTTGGAACTGCTTCTGCAGCATATGTGCATTTTGGTGGAAAAACCCATGTGATGCCTTGGCCTGCGCGAGCACATCAGGCTGAGGGGCTACCCACGCTGGGTTAGCCAACTTGTCAGCCCTTGCGTTACCTTCCGCTACAAATCCTGGCAAATTAGTGTGACTCCGTACATGCAGAACGTAGTATGGATGAACTCTGGCCTGAATTGCACACCACAGGGCCTTCAGTAAATGAAACAAGGCAGGGTTACTGACCTCCTTCAAAACTGAATAACCCAATTGCTGTGTGATGCTGGCAACATAGGTGGAATCCGTGATCAAATTGAAAGGTTCCTGGGAAAATTTCTCAAATGCCATGACAGCAGCCTTTAGTTCAACCAGTTGGGCTGACCCATCCTCATGGCCTTCCAAAACCTGCCACTCAGATCCATCCTGCCAGGTAACAATGGCTTTCCCTGTTTTGCCTGAACCATCAGTGAAGACAGTGGGTCCTTGCACTGGCTCTTGGCTATTTTTGGGTCGTAGAGAAAATTGAGTATTTTTGGCCACTTGCAATAGCTTGTGGCTAGGCAGATGGTAAGTGATCTGCCCTGAAAAGCCCTTGAGAGCACTTTGCAGCGAAACATTGTTCACATAGCTCCAATCAAATTCCTCCCTCTGAACCAGGAGTATCTTTGAGGGATCTGCACCCATCAATTGCAAACAGCATTGCCAGCACTCGATTATCAAGCGCGCAATCAATTCAAACAGCGCCGTCGCCGTCTTATGCGGCTGATGAGGCAGGAAGACCCATTCTAAGACATGCAGAGGATCAGTCCAATCATCATTCCATTGGCTGATGATACCTGTAGGATGTAAATCAGGAGTGGTGATGAACACAGTGACATCAATGGAAGGTTCAATGCGGTACACCTGGCGAGCCAAAACGGCTTGCTGAACCTCCTCCAGCACTTTTCATGCCTCAGGGGTCAATTAATGAGGTGACTTTAAATCAGTGTCCCCTTTTAACAATTCAAACAAGGGAGACAGTTGTGCTGTGGTCAGTCCCAAGTAAGGACGTAACCAAGTGATGACACCTACGAGCTTCTGAGCATCATTCAGTGTCTTCACAGATTGCACAAATTGCACCTCCTGGTGACGGATTGTCCGTTCCAGAATTTTGACCCCCAAATATTTCCAGGGAGGTTGATGTTGCACCTTTTCTGGAGCCATCTGCAGCCCATGTGAATGCAGAGCATTCAACAACTGAGGTTGTATCCTCAGCAGCTCATCCTGGGTAGGCGCAGCCACCAAAATGTCATCCATATAATGATAGACATAAGCATCAGGAAACTGCGCGTGAACTCCAGACAAGGCACGGGCTACATACCATTGGCATAACACTGGGGAATTACGCATGCCCTGAGGCAAAAATTTCCATTGATATCGCTGTGCAGGCTCGGCATTATTTATTGTTGGTACCGTGAAGGCAAATTAGGTCTGTCATCAGGATGCAGAAGGATCGTAAAAAAACAATCCTTCAGATCCACAATGAGGACCGGTCAGTCCGCGGGAAGCATGGTAGGTGATGGCATGCCCGCCTGCAATGTTCCCATGCCTCCCATCACAGCATTGATCTTTCGGAGGTCTTGTAGCAACCTCCATTTCCTTTTTGATACAAAAGGCAGGAGTGTTCCAGGGACTGGTAGATGGTTCCAGATGCCCCCGGCCCAACTGCTCCTGTATGAGGGCTAGTCACGAAGGGGGACTAGCTTGTCATGAGGGAGGGGCCACTGGTTCTCCCAGATGAGTCTGTCCACCAGCCACCGTAAAGGAGGCGTGGGACACTCTGTGCCCTTCATCACAGTGGCCCCCATCAAAAATCCGTTCCCATTTGCACCCCCCACGCGACCAAAACATCCCTCCCCCAGAGGTTCTGAGCAATCTCAGCAACATGAGGCCAAATTATGGCCGTCTGTCCCTCCAGGTTCATGATGGCCACGGGATTCTGGCTCACGTAGCATTGCTTTGTTCCTCCTAAGCCCGCGATCAATGTCTTTGCCAGGCTCAAGGGCCACTGTGGGGGCCAAGCTGCCAGGGAGAGAATGCTCACGTCAGCCCCTGTATCTAGGAGGCCATGAAGGTGAATCTCCGATGGCGTGGCACCAGCCATGGACACGGTACACAGCGTCTCAGGACGGTCTTTGGTCAGGACAGCAGTCCAGTGCACTTGAGGTGGCCCAATAGAGCTGAAGCCGCCGTCTCCTTGCGACCAGTCCTCAGTCCTGGAAACAGAAGACTTAAAAGGAACAAGTTGATCAATTTGTGTGCCTTTTGGGATAGTCGGGGGGGGTGGGTATGGAGACCATTGAGTGAATCTGCCCTAAAAAATCCGCATCAATCAGTCCCAGGTGCACTATGATACTCTGAATGGTGGCACTGGACCTCCCCATCAGGAAGGCACTCATGCCATCACCCAAGGGACCAAAGGCATCCAGGGGAACCTTGTGTATTTTGTCCGAATCAATCATGACAGACGCAGCTGTGCAGACATCAACACCTGCTGAACCGTGGGTGCTGGCTGCAAGCCTGCTGAGCAGATCTCCATTGGTTGGGGCTGAGGCAGAGACATTTGTGTCAGCACGTGTCTCACCTTCATGCTCCGCGTTGCGTTTCCTGAGCTGACCAGCGAATGACCATTCACGTGCACTGTCGCCTTACATGCATTCGCAGTGTGATTCGGCCTTCCACATCGTGCACAATGAAACAAGACAGCCGTAGGCTTCTGTGCCTTTCTGCCATTTTTTCCTGGCCCAAATACCCCACTGCTGCTGTTACACACTCTGGGGAACTATCCAGGCAGGCTGCACAGCAGCAGCCACAGCCGGCTGCACAGCTGTAGGCACGGCTTGTTGGACAGCCGTAGCCACCGTCGGTTGGACAACTGTAGTCATGGCTGGCTGTACAGTCGTAGCTACGGCAACCATCTGTTGGCTGGAAGGGGTTACCCTCGCACAGGCCTCAACCATCTGCGACATGGATGGTTCCCCAGGAAGTGCCTCAATTATCCTCTTGCAAACTGCATTGCACTTGCTTCGAGTAAGGAACTGAAGCATGAGCTTCTTTGCTGCAGGATCACTCACCTGCTTCTCAACTGCAGCAGTCAGCCATCCTGCAAAGCACTTCTCAACTGCAGCAGTCAGCCATCCTGCAAAGCACAGGAAGGACTCATCAACTCCCTGGATGACCGTTACAAAGGCCTGCTGTGGAGTAGCCAGCTGTATGGTCTGAATCAGGGCTGCCATGCCTGTCTGCTGGCACTGCTCCAGGACCAAGGGCTCAAAACCAGCCTGCCTGTTGGCCCTGGTAAAATTGCCTGTTCCCAGCAGCATATCGGTATTAACCATATGTCTAGGATCACCTGGACCCAGTGTCGTATTCCACTCCACCGCTCTGACTGCCAACTGAGTCCATTTATGCTCAAAGAAGTCATATTCAACCGGTGGGAAAAGGGTCTGAGCCAGGCTCCGAATGTCAAAGGGCGTCAAAAGACTGGCATTAAAATAACGGAGAACCTGCATCACCTCGGCCAACCCCAGACCATACTTCCTGACTGCATCACGCAGCTCTGCCAAGGCCTGCCAACCAAGGGTTGATAGGTGTTATGAGTAGTACCTGAAGGACAGGGAAGGCCTGAAGACCCTCAGGCAGCAGCAGCACCTGCCTTATCCTGCTCTGTGGGCCCCACAGGGTGAGAGGCAGGCACTCGGCTGGGGACCGGCTGAGTACCAGACACTGCAGGTCCAACAACAGCATCAGCACCATTGCTCAGTCCTTCAACCTTAGCTCCCCCCAGAATCGCCTGCGGTCTTTTGGGCGTATGGTCACCTGACGGGGGGGGAGCGTCCACCAGGCTGTGGAGGAAGAGCCAACAACGCGGGGCCCTTTGTTCTTGTCAAAGACCGGCCGCATTCCGACCGTATTCCGGCTGTGTCCCCGTTCGCACTGAACTTAAACACCCCGGCGCCCGCAGCCGCCGTAACGCTCGCAGCGGGAAGCAGAAGCGGGGTCAGACCAGCCGCTGCTGCTGGGCCCGCCGCATCTGCAGCGAGGCTGGAGCCCGCCAGCAGCGCCGCGGCACTGGCTGCCAGAGACCGGTCAAAGGGCTCCGCGGCAGGCACACATCCTGGTGCAGCTGGGAAGCTCAGGCTGCATTCAGGCAGAGACGGTGACAGCACCTTGGCCACCGCAGGGGTCGCGCCGGCCCCCGCCTGCAGCCCATCAGAGCTGACAGTGCCAGAGTCTCTTTCCCGCCCCGCTAGCACTGCCGCCCGCCGCAGCCCACGGAGCTGGCGTGGGGAGCGGAGGGTCCAGCACCTCCCCGACAAGAGTCCCATTGGGCGGGCGGAGGCCTGAATGCACCGCCACCCCACAGCAGAGCGGAGCCATCAGCCCGCCCATGGAGGCAGCGTCCATCGAAAAACCGACCGGGACCCTGCCTCCAGCAGCCTCCCCACCCCGTGCTCCCTCAACAGGCAGCGTGGGGACAGAAGTGACCAACACACCCCGCTCTAGCCCCAGTCCAGGAGGCAGGGTGGGGTGCGCCGCTTCACCCGACTCCATCAGATAGTCGATGGATGTGCCGCAGCATGGACACCACACAGTGACCAAATCCCGGTCAAATGACTGTGGGAGCCGCACCCCCGGGCCGCCCCCCGCCCCCCCCCCCCCAATCAATGCCAGAAAGGCATGGAGGGGAGGTGGCCCCGCCCCCCTCCGGCAGCTCCGCAGTGCAGGGACAGGCTCGCTGGGGCCCTGCCCCCCCGCTGCCCGAGCAGCGCCGATGGGGTCAGGACCGCGCCCCTCCCCTCGGAGATCCGCGCCAGAGCCTGAGAGGGCAAGACCACCCGGCGCAGCGACTGGGGAGGGAGGGGGAGAGTCCGTCTCACAAGGGAGCTGAAGTTCGGGCTCAGAGAATACTTCTGGGTCTGATATAATGACCCCTCCCTCCTCCAGCCCCCCGTCCTGCTTCGAAACGGGGGAGGCAGCTCGCGAGGTCCGAGAGCTGGTGGGGGTCGACCTCAACATAGCCCTCTCAAATAACTTCCACTGCAGCAACAAGCGTGCAACCTCCTCATTATATTCTGTTTCAAGCACCTCCATCAGACATTCCCTCAGGAGCAACCACACCTCCCAGCTGAGCACAGCATCTGGCGTGGGAAAGAACCCACGCTGTCTGCCCCACGCGAACAGACGCTGAAGCCCCTCCTGAGAGACCTGAGCGTGTTTCCACTCCAAGAGGTCCCCCCAAAGCTCCAACACCAGAGCGTCCTGCATGGCAGGCACACAATGGGGAAAGAGGGGAAGGAAAATCTCACCAGACTGTTTCTCTCACACGTTGGAGGGTCACCAGTTGTGATCGCGACATGCAAAGCAACCACACGGAGACAAGAGATTTGCAGGGCAGAGATGTTCCTCCGAGAGAGCCCAAGGCTGAGCCAAGGCCAAGAGCCTCTCTGCCTGATTATTTCTTGCTTTTTATACATTTGTGGATCTGGCTGTGGATTGGCTTCTGGAGTTATCACCTCCCAGCCGAATGGCCAGACCAACTGTCAGTTACAATTGTTTTCAGGTTAGAAATATGCAAACAAAGGACAGGGAATGAAAAACAAAGGATCTGTTTATGTTACATGTGTGAGAAAAGGCAAAAAGGCAAAAAGGCAAAAACTGCTCCTAATATTGTACAGAAGCTAAAAAGACTGACTCCATCTTATGAACAATCAAAAGGCTTTAAAAAACTCAGAAAAACCAGGGTGACACACACAGACATGGCACCTGCCTTTGCCCCAGTCCCTGCCAACTCTTCAGCACCTGGGACTCCTCTGGGCCCCCAGGAGAGAGCTCCTCCCTACACCTGGGGAAGAAAAAGAGGTAGAAATTAATATGAAAAGAAGGTAGGTCAGACTCTGCTAATTGGGCATATGGCAAAGGCAGACAACCATACTTATTTAAAAACAACCAGCACTTTCTGTCATCTTATCCCTTTGTTTTCCTCTACTTGTTCCTCCCCAAGTAATCTAAATTATTTTCCTTTCCCATCTTTGGTTTTTCCCTAAACAGCCCATTATAAATCTTCTGCAATCCTAAAATGTTCTTCCCCTAACACATCCTATGCCTCCAGGCAGAAAACCCCTCAGTTCAAAAGCTACTCCAGCCTTGACTTTTTGTTATAATTGGTGTCAGAGCTAGGCCATGGTGGGTCCCCTGGGAGAGTCCTGGAAGAGCCTGGACAGGGCACAGTTCCCACCTGGCTTCGGCCTCCTGTGTTCCTCTGGCTGTGCTGAGGTGGGTTCTAATGCGCAGGCCAGGGCAGGGTGTTCCCATGACCTTCCATGAGCCACTAGCTCCCTACGCTCCACAGGGAGGTGAGCAAGGGAGCATTTTAACATCATAAACGTGGCCATGGAATATGAGCATCCCTTTGAGTCCCTTTGTGTCTGGGACCTGCCCCAGGTTCTCAAAATACAATTGAGATTATGTAACCAAAGCTGTACTGCATATCTGGAGAAGGTGTCAGCATGAACCCAACTCAGAGCTACTTGCCCTGTTCACCTCCCTGAGATGCCTGTTTTATTCATCTGCCAAACAATGTAGCTGGAAATAGGGAATAAGAGGCTGGAGAGCAGCATCCCAGGGAAGGACCTGGTGGTCCAGATCAGTGGCAAGTTAGATCTGAGTCAAGTGCCCTGGAAGCCAGAAGGGCAACCTTGTCCTGGGGGACATCAGGCACAGCATCACCAGCTGGGCAAGGGAGGAGATTGTCCTGCTCTGCTCTGGTCTTGGGGGGGCCTCACCTCAAGTGCTGGGAGCAGTTTGGGACACCACAATGTAACAAAAGACATTGAGCCACCAGAAGTGTCCAAAGGCGGAAGATGGTGAGGGGCCTCAAGAAGAAGCCATATGAGGAGTAGCTGAGGGCACTTGGTCTGCTCAGCCTGCTGAAAAGGAGACTGAGAGGAGACCTCATTGGAGTCTGCAGCTTCCTCCTGAGGAGAAATGGAGGGACAGGCACTGATCTCTTCTCTGTGGTGCCCAATGGCTCAGAAAAAGGCATCAACAGGACTTGAGGGAATGGCCTGAAGTTGTGTCAGGGGTCTCAGGAAAAGGTTCTTCCCCCACTTTAGGGGGAAGATTAATGGTAAAATGAAAATGTCTCAAATTGTTTGGATTTTTTTCTGAACTGTTGCTTAAAATTTTTGTTTACTAATGCTAAATTTAAAAGCACTAGAAAAGCCACACATGCCTTGGCAGTGACACGAGCCCAGAGGGAGTGAGCACCTGTGGACCGGCAGGAGAAGGAGGTCAGAGAGGCTCTGTCGCTAGGATGATTTCCTCGAGCAACCCGCTTCGAGCACCCCTCGAGGGGGGGCGGGGCGGAGGGGAGGCTCTGTCGATAGGTTTAACTCCTCCAGACGACCCAATGACTCTCCCGAACGATCGGACTGTGGGAGGGGCCACGCTGTATATAAGGAATTATGAACTGCACCGCAGCGGCTAGCTCCTGGCCTGGAGCCCTAAGTACTACCTCAGCTCGCTGCCCGGCCGCTGCTGCCGCTGCCCCGCCGGTGTCCTGCTCGATGCTGTTCCGCTGCCGCCCCGCCGTCCGTCGCTGCTGCTGCCCGGCTGCTGCTCCGCCGTTGCCCTACCTCGAGGAGCGATGATCCTGATGCTGGCTCTCTCCACTCGGCACATGCTGCGATTCTTTGAGCAAACACAGATCTTCCATGCAGACAAGCTATGGGATGAAGGGAAGAGCAGAAGGGGAAAAAGAAGGAATCGGAGGCTGTCCCGATCCAGAAGATGCAGAGAGAAGATGTGTGAAAAATCAAAAAAGTAATACAGGACAGTTATAATGTTATCGGTGCTTATTGTACTTTGTTAAGATAAAGAAAATAATATGTAAATTCTGTATCCATTAGTAAGAGTTTCCAATTCCAAACTGTTTCTCTAGAAAACAGAATTCAGTCACATTTCAGTGCAGGCTTTTGGCATACTCTTGATTAATTTTACTCTAAATAACAAAAGCTAATATTCTCCAGGTATACATTGTATAACATTGTAAAAGTTTTCCAAAACTAAGTGCCCAGTTATACATTTCAATAAAAAAACTTCTGGTGTTGTTTCCTAGGAAAGTTGTTTTGTTTGTTTTAGATTGTTAGAATTATTACTGTTTTGCTGCTTTTCACTTGAAATAAACCCATGAGAGTTATTCTGTTTTATTTTCTTTGCTATCACAGCTGAGGTAATATAAAATTTAAACCAGTTATTATCTTAAAGTATTTAACATTACTCAGTCACTTTGTCAGCCACTACTGGGTGCAAAAATGTCCAATGTTACTCCCAAAATAAATGACAATAAATAATAAATATTTTTCCAATAAAATAAATCAGTTTATTTTATTTAAAATGAATACACCTCTGTTTTGTATCTAAGAAAATTGTATAGACATTTAAAATTCACTGATATAGCAATATGAAGCCTCTAAGCTATATGATACTGGGCCACTGGGCAAGATTTATCTTTTAAAGAGAATATATGTATCCGCATCACATTTCTGGTATATTGAGAGTCAGTGAATCCACCTACTTCCGCCCACTTTAATCAGAATTAATTGAGAAGCAAACGACTTGCTTCTCCTTAGGCTATCTGTCAATTTTCTGCCACAGAAATACAGCAGAGAAACTTTTTATGAAAAACATGCATTAACACACTGTTTATTTTCCCGAACTCCTTATGCAGAGAAGAGGTCACTCGGGCCTTCTTATGCATCTTGTAATTTAAAATACTGTACTATGATGAATATTGCTCTCTTGACCCAATTTCAGCCTCTGATTTCCAGAGCACCGCATAAAAGCTTGTGTCAGAGCATCCTTCAAACATATTAAACCTCCTTGAACTCTGAGTAGGGTTCAAGTTTCTTCTTGCCATACACACAGGCAGTTGATGTGACTGAAGCCCCTTAAAAGTTTTGCTGTTGTTTGAAACTGCACAGTCCCTCTCTGACCCCTGTTGTGCAGCCTTTGTTACTACCCGACAGAATTACATCCTTTTATCAGCTGAACTACCCACCCCAAATCATGAGCCTCCTGCTTCTAGCTGGCTACATGCATTTCCTTGAACTCTAACCTTGCTTTGCCTCTACATAAACCTGCTAATTTGCATACTTTCCTCATCATTTCTCTGCTTTGTTTTAGCAGAGTGCCCTCGCCACTAGAGAAGGGTGGGTTGGTTTTTTTTGGTGACTTTTCAGGATCCCACCCTAGGACAAAGGTGTTCTTCATCCAGGAAATTAATTCTTTGCTAAAAATGTTCTACTAGTCATCTTTGTCTCATCTAAGGCTGCCTCAATGAGTCCCTCCATATTGAAAAACAACCTGACAACATCTTGCAATGAGTTTTAAGCTGTGTTCTGAATTTTGTTATCCACACTTATTCTCCTCACACATCAAACCCTGGAGCACATTGTAATAAGAATCATCTTAAAAGACAAAGACATGCCTCCATGGTACAGAGGAAGGACTGTTTTATTTATTCCACTAGTTCTCACCAAGGCTAAGAAAACAAGAGTTCATAGGGATAAAGAAGTCTTCTGCCTCTGTCACATGTGAAAAATACTTTAGGTTTTCTGTCTGTGACTTCAAGCCTCAACCAGAGCTATGCTGTCCTATGTTAGTCTATTTACTTAATACTCACAATATTACATTTATAAGCAGGATGAGATATAATCCAAAATATCAAGTCTGTTTTGGACTGGCTGAGGAAACGGAGGCATTTATTATGTCCATACAATTAGCTGATTACGACAGAATGTATGTTAAAACAATGATGTCATGTTCTGTTCATTAGTCAAAAAGGCTTATTTGCATAATGCCATTTTCTGAAAGCAAATAGCTCAGACATCCAAGATAAATGCACTGATAAGTAGCTAAACATACTTTAAGATCTTAAAAGCTCCAAGGTCTTACCCTGGAAGTACTCTAAGTAGTTTCTATTTTGTATGGATGATAAGGAGGGTACTTTTCCAAGAAAAAATATTGTCTAGGAGGACTGTGCATGACTCTGCAATGCAATGCTCTGCCATGACTCAGGAAAAAATAATGAAAAAAAACATGCATCCAGCTACAAAATAATTTCTATGAAGTGAATGTATCAGAGTTATTTCACACAATATATGGTACAAAAGACAATTACAAAGCTTAAGCACCATAGGAGTAAATTCAGCTTCACTCTTTGTCTGCAGCAACTAGCTCCATAAAACCTGTTGTCTGTCTTTGAGTGAAGGGAGAAAAAAGGAAATATGGCAAAGATTAAAATTCTAAAAGTGTGGTTGTAGAAATCACAACACACTATGTTACTCTGACAATCTCAAAGCTGTAAATCAGTGGATAGGTGGCAAGAAGTTTCCAGTGCAGCACATTTCTAAAAACCCACAAAGCATTAGCCTTCTAAATAAAGACTGCTGTGGGTAATTATTGCTGTAGGTTCTCTCAGGCAAAGTGCAACATCATGGCATCTTAATATGTAGTACAGAGCCCTTACTTTAATCTACCATTCATCTACATCTACATCTACAATTAAATGTATTGTATGTAGAAACCAGGAGTTACTGACATGGTAATTTTTCAGTTATACTTTTTTTCCTTTTATTAGCAGGGCAACTATGTATGCACAGATCCATTATGACTACCAAGAACTACTCCTCATCTCCTGTCAGTGATAAAGTTCTGTACACTGCCTCATGGCCCATGATCTGTGCTTCTGACCCTTGCCCAAGGCACAGCTTTTGCAGAATGGTGCCCTCCTTGACCAGCTCAGCAGAGACCCACTCTGTCATTGGCACATCTTGAGGGCTGCCTCTTGGCGAAGCAAAAAGTGCCTCTGTAAGAAAGAGTAAATCACAACAGTAGGGATGGAAAGAAGCAATAAGTTCTTGCAATGGTTTTAATTTAATAAAACCAGGCAGAAACACCAATTAATGTAGGGGTTTTAGCATTTATTCTCTTTTTGTGGGAGGGAGAGATTAGGAGGAAAAATAAAAACAAAGCAGGCTTGAGCTTAAAAATGAACAAAAATAGTTTTATTAACATACACTAAAAGAAAAAGAAAACTTAAACTAAAACAGAATGACACTTTAAAACACACTTCTCCTCTTACAAACTATAAACTTTCTTACTGAACAACATAGAAAGACACAACTTGAGATTTCAGTCAGTTTCACTACTTAGACATAATTACTCATTACTTTTTAGGAGAAGAGACTCTCTAAGATTTTTTTATGAAGACGTTTGCCACACAACAAAATAGTCCATTGCTCCCAATGTCACACATCTACTGCTGCCTGGAGTTTTTGCAGACTGTGATGTTCTATCAGCAAAGCTTCTCAGTGTATCTGGGGTACTATTTACGAATACTTCTTCTAGTCTAAAATCATCTTTGTCTCCTTTTAACCCAGGAGCAGGGGGCTTTAAAGTTCCCAAATAAATCTCAATTACTTCAGTTCTCAATTTTGATTAGAATAGCATTCTACCCAACAACACTAAGATGCTGCAAAGAACAGTCCATTTCTCCATAATTTACCTTAGGGAAGTCCGGTTAAAAATGTCCACTTCTTCAATCCTATTCCAATATTTTTAGTTCTTTCACTTCTAATCTAACTGACTTTATTCGGTGTCTGTTCTACATACCCTCTGTTTTCTTTCTTCTTTCTTTTGAGGAAGAATTGTGCTTTAAAAGTTCCGTGTTGGTAGGAAAGAGTTAAATCTGCCTGGGCTTGCAAGGGCCACTTGCTGATAGAGGAAGTTGGTAGATGTCCTTTTTTCCCAACCCTTTGTCTCATCCAGGGCAGCTCAGCTCAGAGTTGTTATGAAGCTGCAGGCTTTCTTTCTCTGCTGCCAGCGGCGATTAATCTGGGCCGTGTTTTGGCCCTTTCTGCTGCAGTCTGAGCATGTGGCCAGCACTGCTGAACTGCAGCCACCTCTCTTCCCTGCCAACAAGCAGGGCAAAGGGGCTCAGCCGGCCCAGGCCCCCTCTGTGAGGGCAGCAGCCCTCAGAGGCCCAGCCGGGCCCGGCCGCCTTGAGGGGCAGCAAGGCTTGACCCGAGACAGCCCGCAGCCTCTGATGTTACCTCATGGCTGATTTCCAATCCAAGAGAGCAACCGATCAGCAGCAGATTAGTTTTAAATGTCCCCTCCAAAGTCGCATCGACATTTTCCATTGGTCAATTTAGTTGCCAATATCCTGGCCAGCTTTTTGATAGGTCCCTGTCCTCCCCTCCAAAACCAATCCATGGTCAAGGCAGGGAAAAAACATCTCACATTTCTCTATAACCAGAAAACAAAATTGTGCCAACCCATGATAGTTCCCAAGCAGATGAAACTACAGAAAGCCCTTGAGGGTGTCATTGAGGCTTGTCCAAAACAAGTTCAACAACTTTTTTGGAGACAAGCAGTACTAGTTATAAAGGCATTTTGGTGAACATCTTCTTGGTTCACTGTGATGTGATGACTATAGAGAAGCCACAGACAAGTGTATCCAGGTATCCAGATAAGGCAAGAGGTTAAAACCCCATCTATCTTTGGAGATAGGTCTTTTACTACACTCAGCTTGCTACAGTCAGGAAAACATTTAAGACCCCCTAAACATTATTAATTATGGTAGACAACACATTCTCTGGTTTACAGTCAGCACCAAAGGACATTTAAGAGTGTTTGCAGGACAAGACTATCCAAACAACTGAGAATTGCTCATATGACTCTACATACAGACACTATTGCCCAGGTACTGCTACTGTGCACTATTGCTGCTTAAGCAATACCAACAATGACATTGTGACCATTGCTTTTGAAAAATGAGCTAAGATATTTTAGAAGCCACTCTCTTTAAAATTCCACTGATGGGGTATGGCATAAGAGGAACAGAATCCAGTAATTTGAAATTCTTTCATAGAAAAAAATTACAGTACTTTTTTAATATCAGGTGATGCAGGCAGATAAAGCACAGAGATGATTTTAAGCCATTATGCCTTTTACTCTTCAAAACAAGAAAAATCAACTCATCACTTGACTCTCCTACCTGGCTTTGCAGTGTGCTTTGAGAATAATGTGAAGGTAGATTCTTTTTGCAGAGGCAGAATGAGAGGTTATACTACGTAAGACAGAGAAATGAAGGATTAATCACCGTTCAGGGAAATCATGGTTCTCCTTCCAGATACAAGGAGACTTATATTCTGAATTTAATTTTCTTACACACCATATTACACTGGGAACCAAAATTGAAATAAGCAGGGCTAGCTTTTTTACTTCTTGCCTGTATGCAAAAAAAAAGGGCGTTTGTCCAGATCCATAAAGCAGCAGGTAAGAGAAAGATGGGCAAATCACAGTTAGATAACATTAATTAAAGGGATATCTAACATATTTTAAAACTTTATAAGACTTAAGCAACACTCATAAAGAAAATTTGCCCCCTTCTTAATTGTATTTGGTTTTAGATGTAACTTTCAAGAGCAGCTGTTTCATAAAATCATATTTCTTTTGTTTTCCTGCCATCTCGTGGCTTAACCACAAAATGCATTTAAAAAAGAGAGGTACAATTGCTGGTCTATGAAGTGATTGGTTCTGGAATATTATTTGGCCTAAACTGTGCTCCAGATCATCATCCCCTCTTCCCTAAACAACATTGCAGCTTTCAACACCATGGACCTGCAGTCCAATGAATTCCTACAACAACTTGACACCACACCATGGAAAGAAACTGTGCCAGCTAGCCCAGGTCTCACCAGGTGATGGCCCATTCTCTCTTCCAGACTCTTCCCTTGACCCAGTCTTTCTAAGCCAGTGAATTTTTACTACTTTCCTGCTTCTTAGTTAAATACATTAGTTTGAATTATTATGTGAGAAGTGAGCTGAATTCTAGTCTGGGTCACTCACTGAGACAAACACAGTGCTATATAAGTGAAACATGCAATATTATTAGTTACTCTTCTCACCCTCTAGAAAGCTGCATTTGGCAATATGTATGGGTGCTAAGAATCCAGATGTTGCCTTTTGGGATTCTTTGACATTTACAGGGAATGGTCAAGCTAGCTGATTTAATACAGCTCATATTAAGAAAACAAACATGGAATCCTAATACGATTTATGTCATTTTTATGTGGGCCAACTGTAGAAAATAAAGACTTGCTTTATATTACACTGATTAAAAGGCATCACATTGCACATTTACCTAATCCAGCCAAAGTTAAATAGATGGTTGAAGGTCAGACATGAAAAATATTAGAGGTTTGAGACAAAGTTTGGAGGCTTTTTTGTTTGGTTGGTTTGTTTTTGTTGTGGCTCCTTTTTTAACTGTCCAATACATGAAACAAAATTATTTCGTTTTTTTCATGTCTGTGACATATTTGTATGAAAAAATTTTTTTTCCTATGCTGGATTTGAAAGAGCCTCCTACCAAAGATGTACAGTCAGTGAGATTTAATGGCTCATGTGGCAGTTTGTGGGTGAACATTACATGTGCATGGTTTTAGCAAGAAGTAGCCTCTTAAGATTTCACTGGCTGAATTTTTTTAGAAAGTCAGACTCCTCCAGCAGTTGTCCTGCCAGTTGAAATGCTATACTAGTCTGACTGAATACACCAAGAGTGGTTAAGAGCAAAACACTTCTGCCAATCCATGATTTAGCAAGAATTTTTCTGGGCTATATAATTTCAGGTGAGCCAGTAGAAAGTTTCAAAACAAAATTATTTTAGTTAAATATCAGTCCTCCTGTGCCACTTGCAGAATGCTCTTTCCAGGACATTCCAAGACTGTGTTTTTCCAGGGCAGGTTTTTCTCTACATTCAACTTTCAACTGTTCTACTTACACCCCTGTTGCAAACCTGGATATTTGTATTTTATTTTCTGGAAAGAACATAAATTGGGTAGTTAGAAGGATGGGGAAAACTATCTTAGAAATGAGCTGCAGAAGAAAAGTAATTGCAGGATTCCTTGTAAGATCCTCATAAAGAAGTTGTTGACATACCAGCTGGATGACCAAACAGTGAGAGAGGTGGTGGTCAGTGGCACAAAGTCTAATTGGAGCAGTGTGACCCAGCAGTCAATACGGGATCTGAACCTCTTTCACATCTTCATTAATGCTCTGGATGATGGGTCATCTGCACCTTCAGTAAATTTGCTGAAGGCACCTAACTGTGAGGAGGGGCTGATACACCATAGGGTTGGGTGTTGTCCAGAGGGACCTGGACAAGCTGGAGAAAGAGGCTGACAGGAACTTCATCCATATCAAATGACAATGAGATCCCTGCCAGCTTCAACCATCCAGTCACTGGGTCTGCACTGAAGAACAGCTTTAAAGTGCTACACAGCCCATGTATTTTGTGCAACACAGAAGATGTGGGTCTAGAAAGTTTGAATTTTACCACAAAACTTGATGGCTGTGTGGAGGCCCAGCGGCCTGCCATGAGGGCAGCTATACCTCAACACTGCAGGGGCCGATGCAAACAGGTAGAAACAGTCCTCTAGGTTATGGTGAGAAAAGCCTCTCTCCCCTGGGTCTTTGCAGCCACATGATAATATTTTTAAGTTCTGTTACATTAGTTAGTTAGTTAGTTGATGTTACCCCTGTTCACCATGTATGTACCCTTTCCAGAATATTCTTCCCTTCCTTAACTCCCATTGGCTTAATTTTGCTGCAGTATTCCACCCCTGTTAGGCTGTTGGTTTCTGCCGTGGGCTTTCCCTGACATTCAGGTGGTTTTAGCGTCTTTTTGCCCTCTGCAAAGCTCTGTGCTAAACAGATTAAAGAGACGGAGCCTTCAAGTTCTGATTTTTCAAGGTTGCATGCTTCGTTTATTTTTCTTATCTTACAATTTTCTCAGTGTCCAGCAAGATGTTCGTAGCTGCTCGGACATCTGACGACTCCTCCCCACCCAGGGCTGTCTTTATCTTTTATACTAATTGCTACGTATTCCTTATTTATCATTTCTTGCCAATGCCTATTACTAATACTAAACAGGTCATCCCTACCTTGACCTAATCCCCATTAAACTACTTTGTGCCAATGTCACTGCTGAAATGGAGTGAGGGAAGAAGAAAGAAGAAGCAGGAGACAGTGCCCCAGATCCTCCATCTTGCCCCCATTCACTTCAATGCTATAAATCTAAATTTACTGTTTTTTCACCCTGTGATAAGCTAACCTACAATCTTTCACACTCTTGTGGCCTGCAAACACTCTCGCAGTGCAGGAAGCCTTTCCCATGGACTGAGATCAAAGCCAGTGTCCCTCTGAGTTTTGGGCTGGGGTCCCAGACCCCCCTGTCCAGGTCTCTGACCCTCCAGGGCAGCGAAAGGAATGCCCTGATTCCAACATCTCCCCCTCCTGTTTGAACTAAGAACACTTCTTTGGCAACCCTGTCTATGGCTTGTCATATACATAGAAACAAACATGGCAAAATCATGAGAAGGATTACAAGCCCTACTAAAATATAAATAACTATTTTTAAAATTTCTTTCCACAATGGTGAAAGGTCAAACAAACTGAACACACCATCTAGCTATGACTCAGTTACTTCTCTAAGTGTGTTCACACTCTCCTGCAATTGCTTGATGTTTTTATGAATGGATTTGGAATGATCTGACAAATTTATACAGCACATTCCCTCAAATTCTTCACACCCATGCCTGTGGGTCAGCAAAAGATAATCAATTGCTGCTCTGTTTCGGAGACTTGCTCGTCTTACACTGTCAACGTCCAATAACATGTCACTCAGTGCAAGAGAGATGGCTCGGGCATGTTTATTCAGCTAACAACCCACCTGATCCAATGATGCTGCTTGTGGTGAGAAGATTGCAACTGCAGTTCTTTGAGCCTTGCTCCATGTGTGAACATCATCATCACAGTTTGGATCATACATTTGGACAGAACTTTTCCCTCTATATTTTTGTTCTCTCATCAATGTCATGTTGGGTGTTAGCAATGAAAGCATTCCAATGCTGCATGGACCACCTGTGGCATTTGCGGGGATTGCGGGCTAAATTTTGTCCCCACAAATTAAAAAGTTTCCCCTCGGCAACTGAACTGAAACATGATTGGATGGCTTTTTAAGCATCGTAGTGTAATTACACTAAGATGAAGAATTTCTGTAAAAATTGAGGTTTGGAGTGACGTCTATAGTTTTATTTTGTGCCTCTCCAGAAAGGCCAAATTTCACACAAAATTGCATTTGGACCGATCCAAGATTTTCCAGTTCCTGTGGTTAAAAAGCAGCCACAGGAAGGAACTTTGTCTAAACATCCTATTGGTCTACTGGATTTACAATGGACTTTAAAATCACTGGAGGGATGTTTTCTGGAATCGGCCATTCGCTCACTGGCAACCCCACTAAACATGTTGAGAAAGGTTTCCCTGGCCTTGAGTGTGTCAGGCAGATGGTATCTAAACCTGATGCATTGGCTAGAGTTTTCTAAACATTTTCTTTTGGTTGAGCCACGGGCAAAATTGCCACATTGCTCAAGGCAACCAAGGAGAGAATGAGGCACAAGGATAGTTCTTTCATTTTCAATGGCTCTTTTTCCTATGGGAGTTCTTAAAAATGCAACACTACTCAAGCCTCAAAGAAAACTCAAGTCTTAGTGTCTCTTTTGCACGTAGAATGAAGGGATGTCTGCTGTCTTGACACCGGCTCATATCTGCATGCCCACTTCTCTTCCTCTGGTCTTGGGGTCCGTCTCTGCTTGTGTCTGGACTTGGTATGGTTTCACGTGCCTCGCCACCAGCCACTTCGGTCCGACCACTGTGGAGACACAAGCATATCCCTTGCCTCAAGTTATTAATTTGAATGGCCCTTCAATTTGTCTTGTTTCTGGGTTTCTGACCAAAACCAAAGGATTTTCCTTCAGTTTCACTCTTGTGCTGTTTGAAAAATGCCTGATGATTGGTGGAGTTGGTTCTGCAGAAGAGCCATTTAGAAAATTCAACACATACAAGGCTTTATTTAAGCGCATGTATGGTGTTGTGTCTGCTTCTCTTCTTTTTTGTCTGTCCAAAAGGGATTTCAATGTTTGATGTGTCCTTTCAATTACTGCCTGACCTGTTGGAGAGTATGGGATACTAAAGGTATGATGGACACCCCACTTCTTCAAGAATTTGTCAAGCACTTTCCCTATGTATGTTGGTCCACTATCTGTTTTGATTTCTTGCAGCACGCCTAAAGATGCAAATGCCTGCAAGAAATGTCGACAAGCATGTTGTGCTGTCTCACCTGTGTGCAATGATGCAAAGACTGCACCTGAACATGTGTCAACTGAAACATGAACATTTTTGAGTTTCCTAAAGGATGGATATTTTGTGACATCAGTTTGCCATAACTGCAAACTGTGCAGTCCTCCTGGATTGACTGCTCCCATGGAAGCAGGACGCTGTACAAGCTGACAATCTGGGCAAGCACTAATGATTTCCTTCACCTGACTTTTGGAAATGTGAAAGCCTTCCATTAGTGCTTGAGCATTCTGATGAAAGAATGCATGACTCAATTTTGCTTGTTCAAAAATGTTTGGTAAAGTCCTTGAAATTGGCCTGGTCAATTTGTCTGCGTGTGCATTGCCTTCTGCTAAAAATCCGGGGAGGGATGAATGTGCCCTGATGTGTGAGCCAAAGTATTTATGTTTTCAGTTTTGCAACAATGTCCTCATGCACAGCAAATATGAATACAAACTTTCATTGTCAACCTCCCTCAGGAGCAAACTCTCAAGTCTCTTGACCACATTAGCTACATAAGCTGAATCTGTGATTAAGTTAAAAGGTTGCTGAAACAGCTTAAAAGTTCTGACCACTGCGGCTAATTCCACTTTTTGTGGTAACCCTTGTACTATTCTTATATCTGATTTCTACTCCCTCGTGATGTCATCCTGCCATGTACTTACTGATTTGTGAGTTTTCCTTGAGCTGTCGGTAAATACTGTTATTGCATCCAACGGCACCTTACTTATTTTTGGCTTTTCCCTGAAACTTATTCTTGCTTTCAACAGTTTGTGGCTTGGGAAATGAATAGTACAAACACCTGAGTAATCTAACAATGCAATCTGCAAGTTCTCTGATTTCTGCAATGCCCAATCAAAATATTCTTTTTTCAAAGGCAGGTAAATTGTTGTAAAATCTCTGCCTGCCATTGTTTGCAGCCTGGTCCTAGTTTTGATGATGATCTGAGCTATCATTTCCAGACTTGTGAGGATCATCCTCGGAAACCTGTAAGATAAAAAAATTCCATTCTAAAATCAACAATGGGTCTTTTTTGTGATGAATCCCAGTGAAAAATCAACCCATACAACCGTATTTTTTCCCCCAACACTGCATGAAAGAAAGGTAATGAAATTACAAAATGATGTGCCTGTCTCTGCTGGAGGGCTCCAGCAATTTTCTCAAGGGCTTCCCGAGCCTCAGGGGTGAGGCTCCTGGGAGATTTGATGTTATTGTCCCCTTTTAAAGAGATTGAACAATGGCGCAAGTTCATCATTTGTGATCCCCAAGATAGATCTCATCCAGTTGATTTCTACTAAAAGTTGTTGCAAATCCTGTAAGTTGTTAACTTCTGCTTTAATTTCAATTTTCTGTGGTTTCACTCTTTGTTCAGTGATTTTCTATCCTAAGTACTTCCAAGGTGCAATTTCCTGAATTTTTGAAGTGGAAATTTTCAATCCTGCATGTTGCACCTCTGTGATCACACAGTCACGAGCTCTCTGCAATTCCTGTTGTGTCAGCGCAGCGATGAGCAGATCATCCATGTAATTAAGGATCTTTGCTCCTGGGTGTTTCTCTCGAGCTGGAGACAGTGCCCGCGCAACATACCATTGGCAGATGGTTGGAGAGTTCCTTAGGCCTTGGGGAAGAACAACCCAATGCTATCTCTGCAGAGGCTCCTCCCTGTTGACGCTTGGGATGGAAAAGGCAAATCGAGGAGCATCATCTGGATGAAGTGGGATGTTGTAAAAACAATCTTTGAGATCAATGATCACAAGTGGCCAATCTCTCAGAATCATTGAGAGAGATGGAAGTCCCAGCTGAAGTGGTCCCATTTCCTCAATGACCTCATTGATCTTTCTGAGGTCATGAAGCAATCTCTACAAACCAGAGACTTTCTTGCGAATGACAAACACTGGGGAATTCTAGGGACTGTTTGTTGGTACACTGTGTCACTTTTCCAATTGTTCCCTGACTAAATTTTTGAGAGCACTCAATTTTTTTCTCTCGAGGGGCCACTGATCCACCTAAACAGGATTGTCTGTTTTCCAGGTCAGTTTCGAAGTGGTGAGTACCACAGTGGCCCCCAATAAAAAACCACTTCTAACCTCACGCCCCATTGCACTAAAATGTCTCTTCCCCACACTGTGATGAGTCTTTGCACAACAAATGGGTGAATGATTGCAGTCTTACCTCCTGGCCCCAAGACAACAATCGCATCTTCACTCTGCAGACATAAGGTGTTCCCCCCTATGCCTGAAAGAGGGCTCAAGGGAGCAATTAAATTCCAATTCCTGGGCCAAAAAAGATATGAAATTACCATGACGTCTGTCCCTGTGTCGAGTATCCCTTTGACTGCGATTGTTTTCTCACCTTGGGTCAATTCACAAACGAGAATTGGTCTGTCTCGGCCTATGTGTTTCACCCATGAGGCATGAACCTCCACGTGCTTACCTGAAGGAGGATCTTGTTCCCGGAGCACTGGCAAGACTTGTTCTGCAGCATGGGGTGGCAATGCAATTGCCCTGACAATCGAGGTGTTCGGAGGAATGATCAATGGTGGCTGATGAGGCTTCACTAAAACTGTCAACTTGTCATTGCGATCTGCTGAAATGACAGAAGGGTAAATAACAAGTCCCAAAACACTGCTTCTGTCCTTACTTATGATTAGACAGTCCTGCCTCTTCCACGAGGATCCAGTGACACCAGTAGGTATTACTGCATAATTGTCATCCAAAAAACATATCACTTTGGAAGTTGCCAAGTCACATTGCGCCCCTGGTGGTAGTAACTCTGGATCACTGGGGATCCTGCAGATTGTCCTGCTGAGGGCGCTGGACTGCTGTTCCTAGATGATTGTCCCCTCTGCAGAGCTTGTTTTTGAGTCATCGCCATTACTTGTGTCGTCGCGCGCTGGCGATTCGTGCTCCTTTTGGAGTTTCCCGACTGAGTTCTTTCACTCACATTATTTTTTGCAGGGCGATGCTTCCTTCTCCTGCATGCTGGACAAGGGTCTGGTGAGTCTGCATTGTTTGTAACTTGTGGGCAGTCCTTCTTGAAGTGCCCTGGTTTGCCACACTTGTAGCACTGTCGTTGTTGAAAGTTTGCAAATGCTTCTTTGACAGCCTTTTCCACCTGATCCCCCAAAATCATGGCAACGTGCTGTGGTGTCCCAACTTTGCTGCATGCCTCTAGAATTTCTGCCATAGTAGGTTGTCTTGGCATTGCACTGATGACATGTTTGCATTCTGGGTTGGCATTTGCAAATGCAAGACACCGAATCAAATGTGACTTCACTCCCTCATCAGTGACTTGCCTGACCACGGCTTTTGTTTGAACTGCTGTTCTGAAGAAGTTGATTTTTTATATGAAATTGGAAAGAAGTGGTGCAGCGTGGGTGTGTCCTCCCAAACCGATGCATTGCTGGATGCGACTGATTGTCTCCGTGCTTCCTGCCTCTCTGCCCCGCCCCTTGGTGATGGCGGCAAACTGACATCTGGCCTCTGCGGACTTGGAGTTCTCAAATGTCTTTTAAGTTCTGGGAATGCCTGTAAAATCTGAGATATTTTCGGACACGCCCCCGTCTGCAAAATATAGGCGGCTATTTCTGAATCTCTGCGCGCAGGCAGCTTAGAATCAAAACTGCTGATGGGCAGAGTCGGGCTCCACAGCCTCTGCTGCCTGGGGGTGGCACCCTCGAGACTCTCTCCGCCTCGGCCACGCCCCATCCCTGCCCGCTCCTTCTCCGCCCTCCCCGCTCCTGCCTGTCCCGGCCCGGCGGTCTCTGATGGAATGTCCCATCTCCTCTCAAGCCTCTCCCCCTCTCCCTCGTCATCAGAATTTGTCCCGCCCCGATCAGAACTGCGCCTCGGGCTTCCTCCTGCCCCTGCCCCTGCCGCGCCTGGACCTGCCTCTGAGGCTTCTGGGATTTGTAGTGTTCGGCTCAGTGTTTCTGGTATGTTAGGCTCACATCGATGAGCCTGCCTCTCTGATAAGAGATAAGGCCTTCTGAACTTTTTCGATTGCTGTCTTTGCCTCTGGGGTCAGTTCCCTGGGAGAAACCAGCTCCCTCTCCCCCTTCAATAAATTGAAGAGAGGGTCTAAATCTTCATTTGTGAGGCCTAGCCAAGGTCTTACCCAATTCAAAGACCCACACAAGGAGTGGAGATATGCTAGGGTTTTGGGATTACACTCAGTTTCCAATTTCTGCGGAACAATGGTCCTTGCAGCTATTTGTAGACCCAGATACTTCCAAGGTGGCATCCTTTGAACTTTATCTTCCTGCAATTAAAAAGCAGCAGAGGTTAAAACTTTAACCACTAGGTCAAGCGTGTGTTGGAGTATAGAGTCATTGGGGGCACACACAAGTAGATCATCTATGTAGTGAAGGATGATGGCATCCTTTCTCTTGGCACGTACCGATGACAGTAATGAGGCTACGTACTGTTGGCATATGAAAGGAATAGATTTCAGACCTTGGGGAAGTACTTTCCAGGGATATCTCTTCATTGGGGCTTCTCGATTAATGGTAGGAAGCGAGAATGCAAACCGTGGGGCATCTTCTGGGTGTAGAGGAATTTGGAAGAAACAATCTTTGATATCTAAAACAGCCAATTGCCAGTCTCGAGGGAGCATTGTTGGAGAAGGCATCCCTTGTTGGAGTGGTGCCATGTCATCTATAATTTTATTTCTCGGAGGTCATGGAGCAACCTCCACTTGTACTTTCCCGGTTTCTTTATCACAAAGACTGGGAAATTTCAAGGGCTTGTTGTCTCTTCTGGGTGACCTTGAGCCACCTGCTCCTCCACAAGCTCCTCAAGCGCCTTGAGCTTCTCTGTGGTGGTGTGAAAGTTGTTTTATGTTTTAATGATTTGTGTGTATATCCTGTTATCCCCTACTGTACCCCTGTTACTTAAAATGGTTTCCCTAGGTCTCGGTTATGTAACCCCATGGTTAAATGTCAATCATCCCATCCCCCTGTACCTACCCTTGTCAATCCTCTCTCTCTCCCCTCGGGCGCCCTGTCTGTCACTTTGGGACCCTTCCCTGGCTTCTAGAAAGCTCTAGGGAGGGTGTCGAGTGATAGGCTGGGGCCCGGGAAACCCCCACCCACTGTTTTGTGGTTGGTCCCTGGTTCCATGGTTAACTCCCCCAGTTACTCCCCAGTTCTCTGTTATTGGCTGACCGGTTGTTGCCACCCATTTCCCCACCTCCAGTTATAAGCTGTTGCACGGCTGCTCCCAGGACTCTCTCTGGGAGGCAGTCAGAGGAGGCAGAGCTCTGTGCCTAATAAACCATTCCTGATTCCACCAAAGAGAGCTGTCCCTTCATCTGTTGCCGTGGTCGCGCTACTAATCAGATTCCCATCGCTGGAGTGGGGGAGCCAAGTCCCCACAGGAAGGAGGTGGCTTGCCCTGCCTGCCACCCCGACCTTTTCGCACGCTTGCCGCAGTGGTGGCTGAGCTGGTCTGTGGCTGCGTTTTCCCAGCGCTTGGGACACTGTGACACTTCTCTTTACTCAATGGCCACTGTGCTATCCATCTTGGGTTATTGTCCAACCACTTTAGTTTGTGGGTAGGGCGCTCCACAGTGGCTATTTCCAAAAATCCTGGGGTGTCTTAGGAATGACCAATTGGACTCCCCACTGTGACATGGTGTCTCTCCCCCATAAGGGAGTCTTATATTCAGCAACGAATGGGCAGACATTTGCCAATTTTCCATCAGATCCCTCAATTTGCACTGTATTTTTTGAGACTTTTGCCATTGTGATTCCTCCTATACCCTGAAGTTTGCCTGCCACAGGTTGCAACTCCCAGTGTGATGGCCACATGCTCTCAGTTATAACGGTAACTTTCGTACCCGACTCAAGCACCCCCTCCACATGGAGGCAGTCTGACCCACGGGCTAAGTTACATGCCAGAGAAGGTTTTTTCTCTCCCACCACCTCCGCCCAGTAGACTTCCGGTGATTTTCCATCTGCTAGGATCTCAGCCGGAACAGGAGTGGCCTGGGCAAGGACTTGCCCCTCTTCCAGGTAGAATGGTAGGTGCGTGCAACGTGCCAACAGCATGAGGCCTGTTATCTTTACCTTAACGGTCATGGGAGCTACCTCAGCCTCCAAGGGTGTGTGTGCCGTGTCCCCAGTAACAAAATACTCACTGTTTGGTTCCATGTGGTTAACCTTCATGTCCTGTGAAACGTTTTGCAGGTCTACTGTAATTACTGTCCAATCAGTAGACCTGAAATGAAAATCTTTGGTAGTCACGAGCCTAAATCAGCCTTGTTAGTTGAACATTTGACATTTTTATTTTTCTGTACCCCCACACCCTGCGACCTGCCCTCCCCCTTTTTTGTTAAGAGAGAGACATTTGCCAGGGTATGGCCTTGTAAATTTCTTTCTTGACATGTCAAGGAGATAAAATCTGGGCCGTGCTGTAAATTCAGTTTTTTTGATTTTTGGACTTGTGTTTCTGGTTTTGTGGGCAGGCCTTGGTGAAGTGTCCTGGCCTTTTGCAGCGGAGGCAGATGATGTGCTGCAGCTGGTCTGATGACATCGGTTGCCTCCTTGGTCCTGGTGCTGCAGCTGCCACAGGCTTTGAGTGTGTCAGTCCTGGATTCCTTTCAGGTGCACTGAACAGTTCTGCTCTCCTGGTACAGGCTTCTTTCATCAGTGCGAGACTAGGCGATGGGTCAAGGGGAAGACTAAGAATGATTCTATGACAGGTCTCATTAGCATTCCTCTGTGCCATCTCCTTAATCAATTCTGCCTGTGCCACTGGGTCTTGCACTTGTCTTTCCACTTGACTTCTCAGACGGTCCACAAACTGCAAGAAATTCTCTGAAGGAAACTCTTTAATGTTATCATAACTGGTCTTAATCTCAATTGTTGGAATCTGATAAAACATTTTTTCTGCAGCATTACAGATCTTACCTAAAACTGACTTGGATAATTGGGTTTGCTCCTCTGCACTTGTAAAATCACCATCCCCGCACAAATGATCATGTGTGACGTCATTGTAATCACTGTCCTGAGCATCAGGAGTTTGCTGAATTTTCTGCAATACTGTTTTCAAAGCTTTTTTCCATAATCCTTCCCATAGGTCATATTCTGAGGGACTTCATAGACATCTGAATAAATCTTTAATGGCACTGGGTACTATCTCGTTTGAATTGAAGGTAGCTTTCATCATGCCCTTAAATATTTCACTGGATCTCCAAAATTGTTTCTGCATTTTACACAACTCTTTTTTATCTTGGTATGGAAAGGCGTGATACTCTCTGCAGACCTGTCTTTTGCTGACATATACGACAGGAGCCACAGCTGGTATGCTTTCCTGCTCATTATTCTGAGTTGCTAAAAATCCTGCTGCTTCTCCATTGCCCAGGCAGCCAGAGGGTGTTGTCCCCCCACCTCCCTGAGGTCCAGCAACAGGCAAGCTCCTCCCTCCTGCCCTGGGGCCCCAGGTGAAGCTGGTCCTTAGCCCTTCCTGCGGGGGGGACCACCCCCGCTGCTGTGGGCTTTCAGCCGCCTGTCCCTGTCTTTCCCCGCAGCCACGCTGGCACTGGTGATTGTAAGGGACCCTCCCCCCTCCCCCTTGGCACGGCCGCTCGGAGGGAGGGGGAGGCACTGGGGGGAAGGGTGGGGTGGGGGATTGGGTGAGAGATAGAGAGTCGGGGCAGGGATTGGGGGGAAGAAGGGATAGTGGGAAGAAGGCAGAAGAACATGCCGGCCGTCATCAGGGGCCACCGTGTGGTGCGGGCCCCCCAGGGTCTCATCCATGCGGCCAGAGCCCCGAGAGGAAAATACTGCATCTTGCTGAGGAAAAACAGGTAGGAGATGTGGATATAAAGAAGATGGGTGGGTTTGAGGAGCAGAATTCAATATGGAATCAGGAAAACGCTGCTTCTTGGGACCAGGGAATTGCTGAGAGGTTTTGCATGACTGTTATTTTCTGCTTCTGACAGCTTCTTGCGTACTTGTAAGAATATTGGAATAAATAAAGAAATTTTGTTTTCCCCATTTTCAACCTTTAAAGTTATTAATTTTCCCACATCATCCCAAAATGAAATAGAATTTATATCTTGTAAAGCAATATTTGGAACTTCAGCTGACAGCCAGCAGATAAATTTTGTTAAGAGCTTATTAGAAAATTTTACATCTGTTAAAATGTTTCTACGTTGTTTAAAAGCACTCTTTTGATTAGTCGATAAACGTATGCCCATGTTTCTGATGTTTTAAAAACAAACTGTTTGAAAAATCTAATCTCTGATGTGAAAAACTAAAGACACTGCGACATCACGCTCATCCCGAGATAAGAGGGAAGGCGGGCTGGCCACCGCTCGGGGCGGCTCTCTCTAGCTGCTTTTCCGGACTGCAGGGGCCACAGGAGGGGGGGTGTCCCGGCGCTGGCCTCTCTCCTGGGACTTCCCCATACCTAGCTCACCCCAAAAACAAAAGCGGTTTCCCCCATACAGAACTCCAGCCGTTCTGCAGAGAAAAAAAAAAAAAAAAGGAAAAAAAAAAAACCAAACCCAAAAAAAAAAAAAAAAAAAAAAAAAACAACAAACAAAAAAAACAAACAAAAAAAACCCAAACCCACAAAACCACCCCCAAACCGCGTTATGCAACATGCTGCGGCACAGGGTCCTAGTGCCCTCCCACTATTAAACTATAGGGATCTTCTAGTGGACCCTGGAGGACGTGCTGCAACGTCAGGGCTTTCCGTCTCAAGGCCGACTCACTTTTGTCGTAAAAGCAAACTCCCGACCCTTCCTAGCACCCCAGCTGTGCAAAAACAGCTGATAGTGACTAGGTAGTTGTACCTCCCAAAGAGCTTTTTAAACCCCTTAAATAGGGAGTCACACTTCATGCATGGGCTTATTAATATTTTATAACAAATCCACGTTGGGGGCCAACTGAAAATATACTTCCCTCTAGCCACCCCCTAGCTCTCGCTAGCTCAGTTATTCAGGGGTTTTAGGGAAATATATTTATTAGAGACAGAATAAAGTTTTCAAAAGAGTGGCTCTCACCCCAGCTCCAGTCCAAGCTTTATTCTTGATGTGATGTTCCAGGAACCCGAGAAGAGAGAGAGAGAAGCAGGAAGAGACGGGTTTATCTAGTTTTGGGCCAAGGAAAGATGTTGGCCCTCAGCCAATAGGGTCAGAAGTAGGTATGATAGGGAAAAAGGCTTAAACAACATAGCACAGGCTTCAGGGGGATTCTGAGGGGAAAAACCATTCCTAAGAGGAACACAACAGGTAGGGATGTCAGGAAAATAACAGAAATCAAGAAACCTGAAACCTTGGAATGTACAGTTTGAGACGGTTTTCACTTTGTTGACACAAAGCTAAAAAGGAGCACTTTTTGGTGTGTTCTGGAGCAGAGTTCTCTGATGTGTGTGTTGTGGGCAGTTATTGTGCAGTTTTATTTGGGGATTTGTGTAGTTGTGCTCATCCATGCAAATTTCACATTTGTAAGTAACATCATCATGCTTTGGGATCTGAGGGTTAATAGGACAGTGTAGATCCCTATGCACAGTTCTGTGGATGCATAAATATGACTCAGTGGCTCCCAGAATATACTGTCTCTTTGATAGATCATATCCTCAGCTTTAAAGTGACCAGAATAGCTGCTTTGAGTAATTCGATATAATAATTTCAATTAGAAGAACCACCCCAGATCCACCCAACACAGGGATAAGAACTGCAGTCTTTTTTGTTGTTGATGGACTTTTGTTGGGGGTTAAGTTTTCCTGTGGAATTTTTCCCCCCATAAGTTGCTAGGAGACTAAATACTGATGCTTAAAGGGTCCTTGACCTGTACAAAAGAAGTGGATCACTTAGTTTAGGGGGAGGGAAAGGCTCCCAGGAGCTGAAGGTGGTGGTTTCGCTGCTCTCAGTTTTTCCAGGGAGGATGATCGAGCGACGGCTAGTTGCGTGGAGTCCACGGTTAAGGAAGGAGTCTGGTCCTGGGAATTCTGTCGTCTGCTGGAGCACCCGGGAGTTCAGAGCTCTTCGCCTGCCCTCCTGGATCTGGTTCAGCTCGGGTCCAGCTGCTGTGGCTTCTTCAGCACTGCTCACTTTGCCTGCTGGGACACTCCCCTGCCTGCTGGGACAATCCACCGTTTCCAGCCTTCAGCCCCAAGTTTCCACCATTTCAGCTTGGTGCTTTTGGGGTCCCAAGAGATCAGACTGCCCGGGACTTGTGAGACAAAGCCCCTTGGGGTTCTTGGTTCTGTTCTATTATTATTAGAATTGCTGTTGTTGTTTGTCTGTCCTGTTATATTTACTAGTAAAGGACTGTTATTCCTTTTCCCATAGCTCTGACTGAAAGGTTTTTATTTATTTTCCAAATCATAATAACTTGGAGGGAAGGGATTGGAATTCCCATTCCTAGAGAGGCCCATCTCTCTCTAGCAGATAACATGTCTTTTCAAACCAAGACAACTTTCCTTGTTTGTACTTATGCAGATAAAATGATTGGCTCCAGAGTTTTCTATTACAAAGCAGATCATTATTTACAGTTCCAGGCAACAAATGGGACCAAGTGTTCTAAACTGACTTTGTAGCTTCTTGTGCCAGCACTGTAAATGGCAATGCTGCATAAAATATGATTCTAAGTATATCAACTCACAATATGTAAATAATATTAAAAAGGTCATTGGTCATAATATACATGGTATTTTTCAGAGTTCCCGACTTGTCTTTTTGGATTGACCTAAACAATGTCTTCCACAGGAGGAAAAAGGTGCTGTTGACAAAGGAGCTTCCCGGTGTGGAGGAGCAGAACCTGGCATGGTGCTGTTCTTGTGCCTCTTTGCTCTGATCCCCTCAACCTGGGCCTATAGCAGCCCAGGTGCTTTCATTTTCTTTTGGGAAAATAACCAAAGAAGCTCAGCTATCTTCTGTGTCTGTCTGGCATTTGTTGCATACCACTGAGCTGTTTCTGTCAGCCAGGTATAGGCTCTTAAGAAAGGAATCCGAAGGCGCCAGGAAAGAGTATGAGTCTGGAAAATGGAGAGGGAAAGTAGAAATACATCTCCCTATGTAGTAACCGGCAGTGACAAATCACACCAGGGGTGGCTCACAGAGCAATACATACTTGGCTGATGAAACCCAGAGTCTTCTGGGTGCACAAGGGGAGGAGTGGAACCATCTGATGGAACCAAGGGCTAGAGGAGATTTATTGGGGCAGAAAAGCTGAAACCTGCCAGGAGTCAGATAGCTCTTTACCCACTGGCTGGCAGCTGACAGCTGTTTCTGGTTGCCCCTGGGCCAGGAAAAAAAAGCAAATTGAAGCACAAAGGGGAAGAATAACAATAAGCCTTTTGGCCATTAATGTTAACACTTGTTCTTGAAGACACAATTACAGATGGATAAAAATACCCCTTTCTTTTAAGCTTTGCTCTTTATGTATCTTCATATAGGAGGAACTCTGTGCTACTTCATAGGGGCAAACATGTGCTATTTAATATACCTTGGTCAATAAACATCTTCCTGATATACAAATAAAGGGTCAGACTGTTCTCAGTCATACATGCTGTGGATGGAGCATCACTGAGCCTCTGTACAGAGCCTCTGTACAATTTGGGGCAGCTCCAACTATTCATGAAATGCTGTGCTTATGTTGTCACTCCTCTTCAACCCTGTACTGAACACATGAAAGGAAGGCACTGAAAAAATCTTTTTCCCAGCTGTGTCTTGGAAGGAGCCATAGCTGGGCAAATCTCTGTGTTGCTGTGTTTGTTATCTTTCATGCCTTGATATGCATTACTGAATTTCATCCACCAATGATCTAGATAAATCAGACTGTTAATCATTATAGATTCAGGTCCAGCTGAGTAATGCTGGCAAGGAATAAAAGATGGCTTAAAAGGTTGCTGCAACTTTTAATACTGACTTGGCTCTCAGAGATTGTTCAGAAGTCTCTGCTTCTTATTTGATAAATTTATATATTTTTGTGTTCATGTACATATTCAGATCTTAATCTATAATTTTACTGCTAAATTCATAATTGGGCCACTTCAAGTATTCCATTGTATTCCTGCTTCTGTACTATGCCTATTCCCACAATATTTGAATGCCTTCCAATAATAACTGAGTTCATGACTGCATTCATATTCTCTTTTCCACTCTGAAGGGGTAGAAGAGGATGTAAGTATTTGCTGAATTTTTAGTCATGTGCATGTATATCATCCTATCCTTATATTAGTTAGAGGATTCACACTCAAAGTGGAGCCCTTCACTGCCCCTCCAGCAATGTTCTAAATTACTCTGTCCAGAAGTTTTACCTCCCAGATATAAAGAATCTGAAATCTTGCCAGTAAGAGTTTATATATCTTCTGGAACCAAGATCATAAAATCACAAAATCACAGAATGGGTACAGATGGAAGTGACTATTAGCACAGTCATCTGGTCCAGCCTCTCTGCTCAAACCAGGATTCCTAAAGCAGATTGCACAGGATTGTGTCTAGGTTCTGGAATATCTCCAGTGAGGGAGATTCCACAGCCTCTCTGGGCAATCTGTCCCCATGTGTGGACATCTGCACAGTAAAGGAGTTCTTCCTTACGTTCAGCGGAACATCTTGGACATCAATTTCTGCCTATTTCCTTTTGTCCTACTGCTAAGCACCATGGAGCAGAGCCTGGTCCATTCTCTTGGCACCTTTCTTTCAGGTATTCCCATATGTTAATGAGGTACTCTCTCAGTTATCCCATCTTAAGACTGAACAGGGCAAGCTCTGTCACCCTTTCCTTATAAGAGAGCTGCTCCTGTCCTGTCATCATCTTTGTAACCCTCTGCAAATCTTGCTTTAGAGCTCTGTGTCTAGACTAGGCAATGTGCTGGCTTGAAGGCAAAACCAGCAAGAGACTCCAAGTCAGAAATAACAATTTAATAGGAGAGAAAAAAAAGATAAAATAAAACACATGCAATATTACAAAAGATCACTGACAGAGTCAGAATACAACCTGACACCGTAGTGGCAGCAGTCCAGATGAAGTGGTCTTGTTGAAGCAGTGTTCCTGCAGAAAGGTCTGGTAGCTCTTGTCCTCTGGGAATCCAGTGGGTAAGGCTGCCTGTGCTGCCCCAAATCCCAGAATATATCCAGGTGGGAATGCTTGGCTCCTCCCCCTGGGCAGAACATCTCACAATGGGCTGATATCATTCTATGAGTCCTACAATAGGTCCTTGGTTGCCCATTAAACAGAGATAGCTCCTGGAGGGAGTTACCTATGAGTCATGCAGCAGGGCATTGATGGGCCATTAACAGAAGATAGTCTGGAGGGAGAGGGCAAGGGAAACACTGCACAACCTAGTTTCAACATCTCATGTAGATGGTGATAGAATACATACTTTGGGCACATCTTACATTGTAACCTAGGACAGGCAAATACTTCACTCTTATTTTTTTCTCTTTCCTTATTTTCTTCTTATTCTGCAATGCAGCTGATGATGGTTTTTGTTCAACAAAACATGGTATTGTGCAGGGGCTTATCAGGGACTTTTATATAAATTTCTTTATAGAAAAGAAGAATGAACTCTTAATTTATGTTCCAACTGAATTAACTCTGATAGGGAGTAAAGGATTTTGAGCTGTTATTGTTTTATAAAGCGACTTTACAGGTGTTCTGCCTGTCTCTTTGTTACCTTTGTTATCTTCAGGACTTAGATGTATCCCTACCACTGGTCTCTAGGTCTAACTGTGCATCTTTCTTGGTCAGCCTCTGATATTTTTTGTTACATGAATGCCATGCCTCCATTGAGTGCTATATACTCATATCCTCAGCAGCAACAAGGTTGTCTCAGCCACAGAAAAATGAGTTCTTCTCCAGGAGAAACAGCCTGAGATACAGCCTCTGACCAGCCTGGGGTCAAGGCACTGTTCTGACACTTGTGTCTGTCATTCTGTAAGCAGGCAATGTGCAGGACAGTGTGCAAGAATCTGCAGCGAGTCCTCCACCCCACAATTTCATATGCTGCTCTTAAAACCTGAGAGACAACCCAGCACGTGTGAAGGAGCTGAGGGACATTTATCTAGGAACAAGGGTTTATTTTCAGAGTGCTGCTGCATTTGCTGCTTGTCAGATACTGCTTTCCTTCTGCCAAGCTGGACACTAAGAACTCCCAGTATAATTTTTGTAAAAAATTACTAAGCCAAATTCAGTGAATCAAAATTTAGAATTTTATTTTGAGACTTAAACACAGTCTCCGATAGCTAAAATTAAAAGGTACAGTGTCGAATCCCGGGGTTTCGGCACTGGGTGAATACAGGAACAGACTCTGTCAGCCTGTCACCACCTCTGTTCACACATTGGGTCTAATACTGCTGGTTTTTATACAGTCTTCTTCTGAGAGTGGACTAAGACTGTCGTCTCCCCCTCTGTGGCAGCTTCATTAGATATTCATGTTCAGGTCTGGGGTCCATTGAATGGATTCTCAGGGTGGAACAATGGGAATAATGACCGGTGCTAGAGGGGCCCTGCCTCTAGCCAGGGAGAGGCACGGGAAAACCAGGTCTATTGGACGGTGTGGATCCGATGGCCTAGCACATCAGAGCTACAGAAATAGGAAGCTTTAGCTGATACTGGTTCACAGTGTACAGTGATACCATCGGAATATGTGGGGACAGAACCTAGTTCCATTGCTGGGGTGACGGGGGGATCACAGGAATTGACTCTGTTGGAAGCCGAGGTGAGCCTGACCGGGAAGGAGTGGCAGAAACGTCCAATTGTGACTGGCCCAGGGGCCCCGCATATTTTAGGGATAGACTTCCTCCGGATTACAAAGACTCTAAGGGACTCAAGTGGGCTTTTAGAATAGCAGCTGTGGAGGCAGAGGGCATTAAGAAATTGAATAGCTTGCCTGGACTGTCGGAGAACCCATCTGCAGTAGGACTTCTAAAGGTAGAAGAGCAACGAGTCCCAGTTGCCACCTCGACGGTGCACCACCAACAGTATAGAACAACTCGAGATGCCATGATCCCCATCCACAAGATGATCCGTGAGCTGGAGAGCCAAGGGGTGGTTAGTAAAACCCACTCACCCTTCAACAGCCCCATCTGGCCTGTGCACAAGTCTGACGGAGAATGGAGATTGACTGTGGACTACCGTGCCTTGAACGAAGTGACTCCAACCATTGAGCACTGCTGTGCCGGACATGCTGGAACTCCAGTACAAGCTGGAGTCCAAGGCAGCAAAATGGTATGCCACAATTGACATTGCTAATGCATTTTTCTCCATTCCTCTGGCTGCAGAATGCAGGCCTCAGTTTGCTTTCACCTGGAGGGGCATGCAGTACACCTGGAACCGACTGCCCCAGGGGTGGAAACACAGCCCCACCATGTGCCATGGACTGATCCAGGCTGCACTGGAAAAGGGTGAGGCTCCAGAGCACCTAGAGTATATGCACCTACAGTATATCAATGACATCATTGTGTGGGGGAACACAGCAATGGAAGTGTTTGAGAAAAGAGAGAAGATCATCCAAATTCTCCTGAAAGCTGGTTTTGCCATCAAGCAGAGCAAGGTCAAGGGACCTGCCCGAGAGATCCAGTTCCTGGGAGTAAAGTGGCAAGATGGACGGCGGCAGATTCCCACTGAGGTCATCAATAAGATCACCGCAATGTCTCCACCAACCAGCAAGAAGGAAACACAAGCTTTTCTAGGTGCTATAGGATTCTGGAGGATGCACATTCCTGAGTACAGCCAGATTGTGAGCCCTCTCTACCTGGTCACCCGCAAGAAGAACGATTTCCACTGGGGCCCTGAGCAGCAACAAGCCTTTGCCCAGATCAAGCAGGAGATCACTCATGCAGTAGCCCTTGGCCCAGTCAGGACGGGACCAGATGTGAAGAACGTGCTCTACTCTGCAGCTGGGAGCCATGGCCTGTCCTGGAGCCTTTGGCAGAAGGTGCCTGGGGAGACTCGAGGCTGACCACTGGGATTCTGGAGTCGAAGCTACAGAGGGTCCGAAACCAACTACATTCCAACAGAGAAGGAAATCTTGGCCGCCTGTGAAGGAGTTCAAGCTGCCTCAGAGGTGATTGGCACAGAAGCACAACTCCTGCTGGCACCTCGACTACCGGTGCTGGGGTGGATGTTTAAAGGAAAGGTTCCCTCCACCCATCATGCCACCGACGCCACGTGGAGCAAATGGATTGCCCTCATCACTCAGCGCGCCCACACTGGAAACCCAAATCGCCCCGGGATTTTGGAGATAATTACAAACTGGCTGGAAGGTGAGAACTTTGATCTCACAGATGAAAAGGAGCAGGAACAAGTGACACGTGCCGAAGAGGGTCCACCATACAACCAACTACCAGCAGAAGAAACACGCTATGCTCTTTTCACTGACGGTTCCTGCCGCATCATAGGGATGAACCGGAAATGGAAAGCAGCCGTATGGAGCCCCACACGACAGGTTGCACAAGCCACTGAAGGAGAAGGTGGATCAAGCCAACTTGCTGAACTCAAAGCTGTTCAAATGGCCCTGGACATTGCTGAAAGAGAGAAGTGGCCAAAGCTCTACCTCTACACTGATTTGTGGATGGTGGCCAATGCTCTGTGGGATTGGCTGGACAGGTGGAAAAAGGCCAATTGGCAGCGTAGGGGAAAGCCAATCTGGGCTGCAGATGAGTGGAAGGACATTGCCACTTGGGTAGAGAAGCTGCCTGTCAAAGTCTGTCATGTAGATGTCCATGTCCCCAAGAGTCGGGCTAATGAGGAGCACCGAAACAACGAGCAGGTAGATCAAGCTGCAAAGATAGAGGTGTCAAAGATAAACTTAGATTGGCAACACAAGGGAGAGTTGTTCTTAGCTCGATGGGCCCATGATGCCTCAGGTCACCAGGGCAGAGATGCCACCTGTAAGTGGGCACGAGACCGAGGGGTGGATCTAACCATGGACAGTATTTCTCAGGTTATCCGTGACTGTGAGACATGTGCTGCAATCAAGCAGGCCAAGCGGGTGAAGCCCCTATGGTATGGCGGGTGATGGTCCAAATATAAGTACGGGGAAGCCTGTCAGATTGACTACATCACCCTTCCCCAAACCCGCCAAGGCAAGCGCTATGTGCTGACCATGATGGAAGCCACCACTGGAGAGTTGCAGACCTACCCTGTGCCCCATGCTACTGCCCGGAACACCATCCTGGGCCTTGAAAAGCAAATCCTGTGGAGACATGGTACCCCTGAGAGATTTCAGTCTGACAACGGGACTCATTTCAAGAACAGCCTTATAAACACCTGGGCTAGAGAACATGGCATTGAGTGGGTGTACCATATTCCTTATCATGCGCCAGCAGCTGGGAAAGTTGAACGATGCAATGGCCTGCTTAAAACCACCTTGAAGGCACTGGGTAGGGGGACTTTCAAGAACTGGGAGATTAATTTAGCAAAGGCCACCTGGTTAGTGAACACTCGAGGTTCTACCAACCGAGCAGGCCCTGCCCAATCTGAGCCCCTGAGAACAAGAGATGGAGATAAGGTTCCAGTGGTACACATGAGAGGAATGCTGGGAAAAACTGGATTAATTCTGCCTCCAGCAAAGACAATCCCACTCCTGGGGTTGTTTTTGCTCAGGGACCTGGCTGCACATGGTGGGTGATGCAAAAGAATGGAGAGACCCGCTGCATACTCAAGGGGACCTTGTTTTTCGATGAACACTGTGACTGTGTCTGTATTTACATTCACATGTATATATATGTATATTATTTAAAGGTTTAAATTCAATATAATATGTTGGTATGGGAAAAAATTCAGGGTGGATAATGTTGAGGGTTAAGTTTCCTGTAGAACTTTTCCCCCCCATAAGTTGCTAGGAGACTAAATATTGATAGTTAAAGGGTGCTCAACCCGGACAAAGGAAGTTGATCACTTACTTTTGGGGGAGGAAAAAAGCACCCGGGAGCTGAGGGTGGGGGGCTCACTGCTCTCGGTTTGCCGGGGAGAATAGTTGGGCGACTTGTAGCTGCCTGGAGTCCACGGTTAACGGAGGAGTCTGGTCCTGGGAATTCTATCATCTGTTGGAGCGCCCAGGAATTCGGAGTTCCTTCGCTGCCCTGCTGGATTTTGGTCAGCCCGGGTCCAGCCACTGCGGGTTATCCAGCATTGCTCACTTCGCCTGCCAGGACACCCCCCTGCATGCCGAGGACAATCCACCGCTTCCAGCCATCAGCGCCGGAGCTTCCACCGTTTGCCCTCGGGGTTCTTGGTTCTGTTTTATTTTTATTATAATTGCTGTTGTCGTTTGTCTGTCCTGTTATAGTTACTAGTAAAGGACTGTTATTCCTTTCCCCATACCTCTGACTGAAAAGTTTTTTTTTAATCTTCCAAATTATAATAACACGGAGGGAAGGATTTGAATTCCTCATTCCTAGAGAGGCCTGTCTCTTCCTAGCAGACATCTGTCTTTTCAAACCAGGACAAGGATTTCAATAGAAAATATCAAAAGTAACTTTCTACTTAGCTTATAACCACAGATTTGGAAATATCTGATCCATCTCCAGTAGTTTTCAAGTGTGTACACATTTTTCAGCCACAGTAAGACAGCGATGTTGCACATCCCAGCCTGAACTACAGCAGATGCCACCAGGATATGATTTTTTCAAAGGTAATGCAGGTAACACTCCTGTCTTCCCATGCATGCATACAACACAAGTGCTGTCATACATCAAATACATCAGCTTTACTGAGTCACATACTGGTAATCATAGACTCAGCACAGACATCCTAATTGCTTAATGTTGAGTATGAAAAGGAAACAAAGCAAAAACACAACTGAACCCCCAGAGCCTTTATACACAAAACTGTGTTGCTTCTGAAGATCATGCTGTCACAGAGAGACATCCTGTGTTGGATGTTATCAGTTCATAGTTATGATATGCTCTGGTATAATTTAGCAAAAACCACCACTGTGAATTAGCTGGGACCACTTTTCAGCATCTGTGCCTCAGATGAAGGAATTTATGCTCAAACTCTCACAGATGTGCAGTTACTGGGCAGCCAACTCCACTTATGCAGATTTGACGCAATTATCCCAAATGAAGGATGAAATGTTACAGAAATCCAGCCTTTCCCATCAAACTCCCCTACTGACTGAACTTAGATGACTTCACCACAGTACAAGAGAGTGGAGTAGAGTAGCTGAGAATTGCATTTTTCCTGCAGTGACCTCAAAGGAGGTAAGACAGAGAGTAAAAGATGAGACAGGTAGATGATCTTCTCCAAAGTTATTCTTGCTGTACTTGTTTTCGAGGGAAAAATCTGTAAAAGAGTCATGTTGGCTTGCATAGAGCTATGCCCCCACCAGATGTTTCAGCTGACCTCAAAGGGGATTCTTGAAAAATGAATGGATGCAAGTACTTAAATTTCAGCCCTTCTTAGTTAGCTAAAACTTTTTGTACAACTTCAAAGAGTTCTAAGAAATGGATAAAAAAATCTCAAGTATAATAGATCCATTAGCATGCATTTTCACCCACTAAAGACAGGATCTTTAATCCTCCTTTATCGATTAATTTAGAGCATATTTTATTTATTAAATTTACCATATGAATAACATTGTATTACCCTTTAATGAGGAAATATAGTTATTGAATGTTTTATTAAAGTCTTGGTTTTTTTCAGTTGCTTCAGTATATTTTTTCAGGGCAAGTTGTGCAAGGCCTAACAACAACATAAAAACATTAAAGCAAAAGAAGAATGATGATTGTATTAGGATGTTACTTAACTATAAGTACTAAAAAGTTTCACAAGCACAAATGACATTTTTGTACATCAGGTTCTTTTTGCCATTTCTGTAATATATCACTACAATAGTCACATGCTGTCAAATAGATAACAAGCAAGTGTAAGTGGTCATACACGTTGATGCACATAAGTTTTTCAGTTCCTATAAATCACATTCAACAAAAGTATCAAGATAGCTGAAGAGCCTAGCCCTACTTCTGCAAACTGATTGATGCACACAGCTTCTAACTCAAGACACAGCTCTGGGTGGGTGCAAGATCGGTTCTGGGGGATCACTTTACAGGAGGGATCCTTTGTTAGGAAAATGTGGGCTAATTACAAGTAGAAACGCCTCACTTATGAGGTTAAACTACCCAGGAACCAACTAGATTGTACTACTTGCTCCCAGACCTTGTATAAGAGTGTTTCTCCAAAGCAAAATCAGTAAGTTGTGGAATAACTTCCTTCAAGCATTTACAACTTACTTAAATGCAGATTATTTCCTTAGGACCTATAATATGTCTTCAAGCTGCAGATTAGAATTTTAACGAATAAATATAATGGTATGCCAAAAATTTGCATGTACTCTAATCCTTGTTCAGTCTATGAACTGTACAAGGTTTTGTTTTGCTAACACTTTACTGTGGAATGAAATGGCAGAAATCTGAGTAATTTTGGTTGCTATTAAAATAATGTATATAAACAGAAAAAGTCATGATAAGGCATTCTTAATGCAAGCTCGAACAATGTATGTTTTCATGCCCAGTGGAACTACAATTTCAATTTCTTCTCAGAAGTAGTGGAATGGTTTCGGGGGTTTTTTGGTTTGGTTTGGTTTGGTTTTTTGTTTGTTTGGGTTTTTTGATTGGTAGTTGTTTTGGTTTGGTTTTTTCTTGCATGTAAATCCCCAAATACTTTTTCAATTTTATAGATTAAAAAAATTGTTTCATACATCAGTTTTAAAAGCATTGGTTAGGTATTTCCTTCCATTTTGTCTACTGAAGGACTATGAACTTGGAAGAAAACAGTTCAAAGAAACTCACATATATAAGACACCTACTGCCATAAAACCAAACAAATTTTGTTTCAAATGCCACCTAGGAACACTAGATAAATGAATTATATACATTATGGTAGGTAGTTAATAATCCCCATATTTTCACCTGCTGGTATTTCTGCAAATTACACTGTTTCCATGACATGCCTAATGGAACAGTTTACTATTTTCATAAGCAGTCACATGCATTGAAGGAGGATCACCAGGCACCTCGAAGCGGAACCAGAGAGACCAAGCGTAATAATCTGTTTCGCGGGATGACAAGGTAGCTGGTGTATGAAATGACACATCTCTGCCGACATGAGCGAGCAACATCGACCTAAAGCATTTCCTCTGGAGCCGCTGCTCCTGCTGCTTCCTGAATGGGTTTCTCCATGGGCTGGGAGTTGTGCATGGGGGCTGGGCTGTGGCCGGGCTTGTGGCCATCATGGGTGCCATGACTGCTGGTGCTGCCGAGGCGAGTGGAGGCCACCACGGCTTTCACTGCGGCCTGGGAGAGAGAGGACCAAGCAAACATTCCTTAGGGGGCATGGCCTGTCTGCAGCATGGCCTCAACCCTGTCCCAATAGGGAATGCAACTGCAACTGCATTTAGTCTACCTGGGAAGGTCACCTTTGGATACCTGCCTGGGCCTGGGTGGATTCAGAAGGCCACCTGGTACATTTGATTGAGGTTTAAAATTGCTGCTTTCACAAGGTTATGAGTTGGGTGACATGAGCACAACTTTTTTTTTCAGCTATACCTGCTTATTTGTTTTGTTTTGTTTTTTTTTTTTTTTAGAAATTACTTCAGGTGTCCTGCGTTGAAGTAGAATGTCAAAAAAAGAAAGTCATCATCTTCTGTCATAATAATAACAACAATATTATCACTGATTATTCCATGAAAATTTCACAAAGGAACACAATGTTTATCACTATTGCACTGTTGCATATTCCAAGCACAATTTTGTGGAGCACATGGGCAACTTCCTAACTATAGACACATAAAAATACACACTGAGGGTAGGCTTTCATAGTGCATGAAATATCACAAAATGAAGACAAACATGAAGACAGTTACATTAACCCTTGCCTTGAAGAGTTTTATTGCCTGAAAAAAACCCAGACATACAGAGGTGAGGAAAATAAATGCTAATTTCTGTGTGTGACAACTCAAGCTATTTTTTACTTGTCAGCTTTTGCTTAGGCATCAAAGAAGTGGGTCTACAGGAAGAGATGAAGAACACAGCAAGTTCTGTGGATTGTTTGGAGAGGTAATCACGCATACACACACAAAAAAACCCCAAACCAAAGCAAACCAAAACAAAAAAAACCCACAAAATGAAACAAGCAAGAAACTCCCACAAAGAAATAAAAAGGAAAAAAATAAGGTGTTAATGAAGAAGAGATAACATAAACATTGTCAATAAAAAAGAACCAGCTACAACAGGTTATGAAGAAATACTATAAGTCATAAACCAATGAAAGTGGCAAAAATTTTAAGAGACTAGACCTCTTAAAGGAAAAATCACAGACAGCCACATTAGTGGTGAGAGGACTTTGGAAAAGTAATTAAAAAACAGAACAAGCCACTCAATACTACAATGTCTAAAGGCACTTTCAATGTAATTTACTCTCACAAGCACTGTTGGATGTTTATGAAACAAATTCAACACAGCCTATGAGAAACCAAAACCAAAGTTACTCTTTAAAATTTATCTTTACCCAAAGAAAGCCTGCTGGTGGACTTGTATGTTGGGAAAGAGGAGATAATTAATTACATATTCTTACTAACAAAACAACACCTAAAGTGTGTACTCACTACTTTGATGTCTGCTTTGGTTTTAGTTTTTTGATCAGAAATTAATTGTCTATAAATTCATTGTTTCTTTTACAGAGTTAATATTTGTGGAAAATTATTAACTCTACAAGAACTGCTAACTTCAATCAATCCTCTTAATATTTGGAGATTTGATAATTTAATCTTTAACAGAGAAGCGCTGAAGAAATAAACTTATAAAAAGTGATACTTTGTAATCACAAAAGATTCAATTGATTTACTGTAGGGGTGTCTTGGATTATGTAACCTAAAATGTGTAACTTGGGGGGGGTGGGGGGGTGGGGGGGAGGGCATGAGCACGGATACCTTCTGATAATGGCCCAGCTGTTGAAACTAGGTGGGGCAGTGTTTCTTTTCTCTTTCACCACCCCTCCATCCTCCAGGGGGACATCTTATAATAATGGCCCATTAGGGCCTGCCAATGGCATGACACATTCCATCATCCCATATTGAGATGCTCCACCCAGTGGGGAAGGAGCCAGCTGTTCCTGGATAGATAAAAACTGGGACTGAAGGACACAAGGTATCCAGTTTTTCCACTGGATTCCCAGAGGATGACCAGACCCATCTTGTCACCACTGGACTTTCAACAGGACCATCTCTACTCCACAGAACCACATCTGTTATTCCAGGAGGACTTACTTGGACTGCTTCCAACACCCTGACCAACATGGTGCCAGGTTGTATCCTTGACTCTGTCAAGGTTTTTTCTGGGATTTTTGTTTGCTTCCTTCCTTGCTTGTTTGTTTGTTTTTGGGTTGGTTTTTTTTTTTTTTTTTAATTACTACATTTGTATTTTTTTTTTTTTTAAATATTCCTAGTAAAGTACTGTTACTCCTATTCCCGTATCTTTGCCTGAAAGCTCCTAATTGCAAAACTATAATAATTTGGAGGGAAGGGGGTTTACATTCTCCATTCCAAGGGAGGCTCTAGCTTTCCTTGACAGACAACTGTCTTTCAAAACCAAGACAAGGGGTCTAAATAAAATGAGCTTCAAAAAATATCTCTGGTGTAAAAAATAAAGAAAAAATCAAAATGTCAATGTGAATTATAACTACAATTTCTGAGAACTTTGTAAATGGCAAAACTAATTTCTTTGCCCTGTAGATATTCTCTGCTACAATTCTCTACTTAAAAAAAAAAAAAAAAAAAATAGTGCAGCCAAAGTAAGGCTCAGTTTTTGTCAATTGGTTTTTCTATGAAATTTAAGAAATCTTTCAGTTAAGTTGCTTTTTACTCTTATTCCCAGGGCTACAAGGGCAGCTTCACTGTAGCTGTTACTAACAATTTCTGTGCTGAAGTATTCCTGGAATTATCTCCTGAGCAGATGAACATCTTTAAAAACTGAAGATTGGATTTGGGGAGAAGAAAGTTTCCTGATACTATGTCAGTCAGGTGCCCAGTTGCCTGCTATTTTCACCTGAAGATGTTTCCCTGCTTTTTCCCAATGTACATATGTAGACTGGATGGTAAAGGAGCATCCTGAGGACATTTATGGACCTACACATCTGAAATGCTCACTCTAGTTCATACAGAAGGATGGCTCAAACCTTCTGCTTTGTATTGATAGATATGGGTAACTTAGGGTGGGTTAGGAATCAAAATATGCTTTAATAGATTAATTTTCTTTTATATTTATGGATGCTCATTTAAAAAATTACTCAATATGTTGTTCTTTCTAGTCAATATTCTAAGGATACACCAGCAATATAGGGCAGAGTGATGTACAGAAGCAAGAAAGGAAGAAGGAAAGATGGAAAGTAAGGACGTTGTGAAAGCTGTGTACATTCTCAGCATTCCTATCTGTGTAGGCAGAGTTTTCAATCAACTTTTCAATCAACATATTTTTATTCATTTGGCTTCAGTCATTGACTAAACCAGCTTCAAACTTTTTCAGTCTTCCTCAGACATCTTAAATAAGAACATTCCATAATACATGGAATATTGTCCTCAAAAATGTGCAAGGTTTCTGCAAGGCTACTAATTTAATTGCTTGCTTTCATAGCCAAAACAGAGACTATGAGCAGAGACTTGCCTTAAGTTTACGCCGGGCATTGAATTCTTGAAGTTTCTTTTGTGCGTTGTCCATATGTGCAAAGTTTATTGCCTTCCCTGTGACCCATGGGTGCTGCAATGTCTGTAGAGTGGTGAGGCGTTTCTTGGGGTCTAAAACAATCAACTTTTTAACCTGCATCACAAACAAGAAATACAAACGACTGTCAGCTTTATTCTTCATTCAAATTTACATAGTTCTGCATTTGTGGGCTCTGGTCTTGGTTTGGGGAGCATCTTAGGTGAGACATTCTAAGAAACCAACAAGAATTTTCATTTGTGTCTTTGCAAGTGTTCTGCTTCTGGCATTTCTTGGTCCTCCATAAATAACATCTGATCAAGACAGCCATTAAGGGGGAAGAGAGAAGAGAAAGAATCAACTGGTTACCAACATATCATGGGTACATACCACGGCAGATGACCTGTATCTATTATAGGCTCTTTTGTGTCTGAATTGTCACAAAAACCCTAAGAAATTCTCAAAATCTCTGAGTAGTATCACTACTTTTGTATTTGGACAAGTTTTAAACTGGATTAGAAGGTTTGAATTATGCGTATGCAGGTCATACGAACTTGTACCACGCAGTCCCTGTCAGGTATATCACAAAGGAAATGTTTCTTTCAGTCACTGTTTCTTTCAGTCACATAAAAAAAGAAAAGCACTGTAGAAGTGTTTCTGTCTTAGCCCACTCTGAAACTAATGCTGTTTACACCATTTCTTCTATCACCAAAGCCAGCAAACTGGACTTTTACAAACATGACTAGAATATTTTTGGGAAAAAGGCACTGCAAACATACCCCTGGGACTGGAGATGGTCCTGCTGGACAAAAAATGTGTCTAGTCAAGTGACATTCCCTGGTTTTTATTGTATCTCTGGACATGTAGTATTTTATAAAAAGAAGAAAGGTGAGGATGGAGTAACAAAGTACACAGATGGCTTTGCAGAGCCACGCTTACCCAGCTCTCCTGACTGCAGACCCTCTTTAGCAGAGTGCAAAGGCCTTCCACTGCTCCTATGTGCCCAAGGGTGAGGGAAAACTTGCTTTAGGGTTCTCTGAAATCTCCCTACAAAGAGCTTTTAAAGAAAGTTGGTTCCCTGAAGTGTGTGCAGGAGAACAGGCATTGTGGTGAATTCTGGTTGTGTCTCCAAGGAAGACCTTGAGTTAACCAAATCACTTCAGCTGAACACTGAATTGCCCACAGCATGGGTTTTGAGAGTCATGGTCATCATCATCTACAATTTGCTATGCAATGTTGAAACCTGAAAGTTTGAGCTCTACTTTACTAAAACAGTACAGAGCAGTTTGGACAAAAGCTTTCCTGGCAGACTGCTGTTTATCTGGAAGTAAATTATATTTTTTTTGGCCTTAGAAAAACTTCATATATCATAAAACAACGAAAAGTAGTTTAAACTTTGACAGTCCTTCCACTTAAAATATCCTGAAGTACTTCACTAACACCAATGATGTAGTGTTTCGTGACACAGTTTGTATAAATATATATGGAAGAAAACATTTGTGTTTTCAGTGCCAATGAAATAACTGAATTATGCAAGTTATTATTCAGAAAAGTCATACTCAAGTATATCTGTCTTTGCAGATCAGTGTCTCCTGGATCCAAACTACTTTATACAGTAATAAAAGAATACAGGGCAGATAGCATGCCAGTCCTTGCATTTTGCTAATGGAGAATATTTAAAAGTAGTCAATCTTTCCTCATCTACTAAAAAAACAAAAAAAACAAAACAAACAAACAAAAAACAACAACAACAACAACAACAAAAAAAAAAACCCAAAAAAACTTTAACGGAAAGAAAAAATATGTCAGAAGGAAGCAGTGGGGGGGAAGTTTCATTCCTTTTATATTCTTCCCCAAAATTCAGGCTTGAAAACTGCACAAAAAGAAGGGCTTGTTTCTACATTTCCCCGAAGGTGTTTGCCTAAAAAAGAGGAATGGTGAAACACTTCAGAGCTGGAAGGAAAGGCAGGCATACATGAATATTGTGACAGCTGCCAACAATCTGTGGCTTACTTCACAGAGGAACTTGAATATCCATGTTCTGAGTGCATAATTACAGCACTGGACTAACAGGGGATATTAACAGCACCATACTATAGCAAAGACAAGAGGAAATAATTATGAACAATTAATTAACCAATTATTCTGCTCCTCCCCCATGGACTTTTTCTCAATGGCAGAAATACTAAATACTCCAGTCTCATTTTTGCTTTACTTACTAAATCCTTGGCATTCAGAGACACATCATCCCACCAGGGGGACACGAAGTCATATTCACAGCTCAGGATTCTCTTAAACATATACTGATCTCCCCTTTCATCATAAAATGGTTCAAAACCACACAGTCTGAAAGGATAAAAAAGAAATTAATTTAATTAGTCTTGTGTTGTTAGAAACAGTTCATGGTAGTATTTTTCCCTACTTTGTGTCTTTAGATCGCTTTGGAAACCAGACATGGTTTCCAGACTCATGAACTCCTAATTCTACAGAGCAGAGAAAAATGTGGTTGCAAGTATTTTTAAGCACTGGGAAAGGCTTTTCTAATAATAATTTTACATTTTCATATGTGTTAAATTGGAACTATTAAAACAGAGTGAAAGAGAATTTATCAGAATCCCTGTAACTCTTGCCAGAGGAATAGGAATTAGCTGAGGAAACCCATCTTACACCTGAAGTTAGAAGTTTCTATGTATCCAGTTAGGACTGATTTTTAGTAATGTTCATCCCTGTACATTTTTTTCATCCTATCAGCCACAATATGTAAGAACCTTTGGTAAGTTTTCATGATCAGCCCTCATTTTTACTTAGATAACCTACAATGCAGAAGTCTTGTGATCTCACTAATGACTGCATTTATAAATATATTGAATAATAGAGATCCCAGCAGAGATACACACTGCTGGCCCCAGGGAAAGCAGACTCATAGATGTCATTTCCATTTGCATAATGTCCTTTTTTATCGCTTCACTTTAATCATGCCTGCACACATAATCAGATTTTTTAAAGTGAATTTCCTATTCAGCCAATATGTGATCTGAGCTTAAGAGAGGAAGTCTGTCTGCTCCTCTCCCTCCAGAAAATGCAACAAGCAGTAAGATGATGAGAGGAAAATAACAGCAGAACATAGAGATAAAGCAACAAATCTAGAAAAGACTTACATTTCAACTTATTTTTGTATTTTTAAACACAATGTGCTTCTGAAAAAGGAGGTTGAGGTTCAAGGAAGAAATGAGGTTTTGGGAGTGGTGCATAGTTGTGCGTGGAACAGCTGCATCATATTCCACTGCTGAAGAGGAGAAACACTTCATTGCAAGCATATTCTACACACATTATTTTTCCAAGTCTGGCAGAGATGTATTAAAATACAAGGATTCAGTCTCCAAACCTAGTGTTTCAATAGGTGGTAGCCAGCCAGAGCCCCTCTGCTGCTCCCCTTCTGTTTTCTGCCTCTCCCATCACCATTTCTGGTCTAGCAGCAGGTCCCTGCTGTCCCCATGAAACACCCCTGAGCACTGCCCCTCATTGGCTCAGCCCAAACTGCCTTTTGGATCAAGGTAACCAATGACAGTAAGAACCTGCTTAAGTCTTGCTGTGACTCTGCTAGGAGCCTCCTAAGTGAACTCTCTGCTTTCACTGTAACATACTACTATCGCCTATTGTTTTCCTATTAACAATTACAATAGATATTCTACTTAAAAATCCATTTCAGCAGACAGATTTTTTTTTTTTTTTTCTACATGCCAAAACAGATGTGAAAATCTAGAGATTTCAAATTGGATTAATTAAATCAGTGCAAGACTACTGTGGCTGCCCTTGATTTAACTTTATTTTGAAAGAACATTTTATTGTTGTGATTAATTTTAAATCACTTACCTTCAAATAAAGGAGAAGTCAATGTAAACTGCTTAAAAATGACTAAAAATGATGGTGTTTTGTGTCCTTTTAAGTAACTTAGTAAAATAACACCTTTAATTAAGTCCATGCAATTTCAGCTACAGACAAAGTCTTTGTACTTGTTGACCACTGTCTGCATCTCAGACATGCAGAAGGATTTCTAAGCTGCTTTATGAATACAAAAGGACTACGCATCTTCGTTGCTATTGTTATTTGTTTTCATATTGTATTTCATTTTTACATTGGGTTTTATGTTATAATGATTTCTTCTCTACTCCCCTCTTCTCCTGGAAAATGTTATATCCTGAAGTTTGTCCCTGCACTTTTTTCCCTGTCCATCCTCCCATACTCCTCCCAGTCCCCTTGTGCGGGCCCTGTCTGTCATTCAGCTGTTCTTCCCAGCTTCTGGAGAGTTTGGGTAAAAGACATTGAATGATAGGGCAAAAGCCAAAGAGGTTCCTCCCTTTGTGTTCCCCATTGGTTTTCTTGAATGTCCCTCCAACCCTGTTCCACTCCCACCTTATCCCTCATTGGGTGTTGGTTTGTCCCCTCCTTTAGCCCCTCCCCTGCATATAAGCCTGGACCACAAAGCCTCAGCTATGACTTGGTTTGAGCTGCCGTTTCAGGCAGGTGTCTGAACAGGACAGGACAAAGACTGGAATAAAGATCTTGGATTCGCACTCAGATCAAGTCTGATTCCTTTTCTCCGCCATCAATGGGGTTTCTCTCTAGTGATAAAGTGGAAAAGTCCCTTCGAGGCTCCCCGGGTTTTTAGGACCCAGGGGAGTTTTCCTGTCTTGTCACAGCATCGAGCTAGCCAGGGCAAAACGGAGCTGGTAGCTGCGTAAGAGACAAGTGACACCTCTTGACTTTTAAAATTAGGCATGTGGCTTCCCCTGAATTACGACAGTTATCAGATATTAATACAATTTGCCTCAGGAAAAACTGTTCTGTCAGAATATGTATCAAAGTTTTTCTTTAATCAAATGTAAGTCCACTTTTAATGGCAAGATACAGTTTTATGCAGATCCTCTGTAACATGGTTGTTAGCTCAACATCCACTCCATTTTGGGGGGACAATCAAGAATGTTTTGGTTTTTTCTGACTCTATGTAAGCAGAGTTTACTGAACTATGAGACTGAGACATGCAACATTGTTGTCTGGACTCCAGGATTAATGACTTTGTAATTTTACATGTACCTTTCTGGTCTCAGTTTCTAATCCACAGAGCATTACACACAACAGAAGAGTTTTAAATGTGGAGAACTGTTAAAACTAAATGGAAGAGACAGCCCGGTGGATTTTTGCCTGTCTTGTTCTGTAGATCAAATTAGATTTTGGGGTGGGAGTAGGACAGGATTAGAAGGAGGAAGAATAGAAGAGTATCTATAGTCATGCAGCCCCATCCAGGGCAGGAACTCACACACTTGTATTTACAAACATGCAGAAGTTTAGTGTAGCTTGGGAGCACCTCCTGAACAGCTGGAAGGTTTTGAGAGACTGCATATAGAAAACACCACTCCAGATATTCAGATAGGAGTTGTTTGGAGTTTAGTTGGAGCTTGCTTACACTTGAAAACAAGTTTTGCTTAAGAAAGGCTATTAGTTTGAAGTGCAACAACATAATTAAGCCTTGAGTAACTAGGAAAGGCCATAATTTAAACTAGGTGGCTTTGCAAAGGGACAGCAATAGTCACCTCTCGAGTGTTAGGGACTGCCTTGCTGGCAAATTTCACATCTCTCTGTCAGGAGTGGAAACCTTAGAAATGACAAGAAATGAGCACCTAGCAGACAATATCTGACATGTGATCTTCAACACAAGGTCTGGATTTTAAACCAGACCTTGACACAAAGATACAAACATTTAAAAAGCAGCAAATAACAAAATGGCAAATAGGAATATTGTAGTCTCTTATTTACAGGTACCCAAGAGGAGAACTATTGTGAACTATTTGAGGCTTATGTGCAGAACAAAAGGTGAATGTTTTCTGACATTATCATTAGAGTGTTTATATATCCTTACATGGACTTTTAGTAGAAACTCTAGAGAATATAATTCTTTCTTTGCAAAAGAGAAAAATAATTGGGTTACTGCACACTGTACTTGCTGGACAGAGCAAGTAGTAGGGGAGGGATAATGGCCCCCATGTATAAAATCCTCCATATCTTTAAGGTACATATATAAAATCCCCTTTTCTTCCCTTAAAAAGCATCCTAGAAGTATAGTATATAATTACACAAGCCATCTTAGCACTGTCATTGCCAAGAGTCTACACTGTCTCATAATTATTCTCCCATAAAGAAGAGAGTCAATACATCATATGGTATTTTCCCTTCTCAATATCTTTCCTTTTAAAGATTCAGTCAATACAATCAAGTAATTACAATTCTTACCAATTGAACCATGACTAGCCACAATAAGACCTTGCCTATTAGCCACAATAAGACCGTGCCTATTTAAACACAAGTGTTTGGAACTTTTGGTCCATATTTCTTCACATTAATATCATGATTCTGCACAGACCTTGCTGCTGTGCAGGAAGAAGTGTTATATTTATCAAATATTTAAACTGAATATTTTGCCATGCTCCTCTAGGATCTGACTTACTTCAGTAAGATCAGGAATATAATAATTAAAGTTTAGGATCTTGTCTTTTCCAATGGGACAGCTCATAGTGTCATGAAATCCTGTGGGTTCTAAAAAGTGAACCTCTCTGTAGCACTGTCTGCACTTACAGGATGTAGGTGATAATCCCCAGGGACCACATGTCCACTTCAGGACCATAGGCACATCCCCGTAGTATCTCTGGTGCTGTAGAGGACAAAACACTTGTCAGTAACACAGAAGCTGAGTGAAGAAATAACAGTTAACAATAAATTATAATCCATGCACTGTCATGTCTTTTATAAAAAGTTAGGACTGCCCATTTAAGCCCTTAATTAGGCAGGTGATTCCCTTCACTGATTATAAAACAAGAGAAGTCAGAGAAGTCATGACCAAGCACTGCCAGAATAAAATGAGAAGTGTGAAGTGTATTTTAGTTGTGTTTTTTTTTTTTTTTTTGTTTTGTTTTTTTTTTTACATTTGTGAAAGAAACCACAGAAAGCTACAGCTGCACTGAAGCTGCAGTGTGACCAAGAAGGTGGTGCTTTACTTCAATATTTTACTTTGTGTTTTTACAAATACATCAACAACAAAAATGAGGCCAATGAAAAGATCCATCCTTTATTGGTTGCAAAGGTAAACACTGGAACTAAGGATGAAGAAAAGGCTGAGGTACTTATTGCCTTCCTTGCCTCTCTCCTCAACAGTAAGGCCTGGTTATCCTCAGGGAACCAGCCCCTGAGTTGGCAGACAGGGACAGAGAGCAGAATAGACCCCGTGCAATCCAGGAGGAGATAGGTAGTGACCTGCTGAGCCACTTAGACACAAGTCCATGGGACCAGGTAGGATTCATCCAAGGGTGCTGGTGAAGGAGTTTGCCAAACTGCTCTGCATCACTGATCATCAGTTCTATCTAACTGGGAAGGTCCCAGATCATTTGGAGGTTGGCTAATGTGACGTCCATCCACAAGAAGGGCAGGAAAATGAACACAGGGAAGTACAGGCCTGTGAGCCAGACCTCGGTGCCAGGGAAGATCATGGAGAAGAACATCTTGAATGTGATCACATGGCACATATAGGACAGGCGATCAGGCACAGCCAGCAGGAGTTCAGGAATGGCATGTCCTGCCTGACCTACCTGATCTTTCATGAGCAGATAATCCACCTGCCAGATGAGGGGAGGGCTGTCGATGTTGTCTGTGGGGACTCTATTAATGTCTTTGGCAGTGACTCCCATGGCATTCTCCTGGAGAAACGGGTTGTTCATGGTGTGGACAGGTGTGGTGTCACTGGGTGAAAAACTGTCTGGATATCTGGACCCAGGGAGTGGTGGTGAATAGAATTACATCCAGCTGGTGGCTGGGTACCAGTGGGATGCCCCATGGCTCAGTGTTGGGACCAGTCTTGTTTTACATCTTTTTCCTGATCTGGATGAGGGGATTGAGGGTACCCTCAGTTTGCAGTTGACACCAAGTCAGGTGGGGACTAGGAAGCTCTACAGAGGGATGTGGACAGGCTGGACCCATGAAACAAGGTTGATAGCATGAAGTTCAATGAGACGGAGCATCAGTTGTGCCTTGGTCCACAATAACCCCTGCAGTGCTGCAGGCTGGGGGCAGAGTGGCTGGAAAACTGCTCTGCAGAAAAGGGCTTGGGTGTGCTGGTTAACAGTGGCTGAACATGATCTAGGTGGCCAAGAAGGCCAAGGGCATCCTGGCTTGTGTCAGCAATAGTGGGGCAGTGATCATCCCCTGCCCTGTGCTGGGCTTTGGTGAGGTCACACCTCAAATGCTGTGTCCAGTTTGGGGCCCTTTACAACCAGGAGGACCTTGAGGGGCTGGAGCACGTCCAGAGAAGGGCAATGAGACTGGTAAAGATATAGAGAATAAATCCGAAGAGGAGCAGCTGAGGGAGGTGTGAGCGTTCAGTCTGGACTAAAGGAGGCTCAGGGATTCTCTACAATTACCTTGATGGTGGTCGTAGTGGGGTGAGGGTTGGCCTTCTCTCCCACATAACAATGATATGTTGAAATAAAATGGCTCAAGCTTCACTAGGGGAGGTTCAGGACATTAGGAAGGATTTTCTCACAGAAAGGGCAGTTAAGCATTGGAACAGGCTACCCAGGGAGATGGTGGAGTCATCATCCCTGGAGGTGCTCAAGAAAAACTGGACATGCGCCTTAGTGCCATGGTTCAGTGAGCATGGTGATCTTCAGTCAAAGGTTGGACTTAATGCTGGACGTCTTTTCCAACTTCAATGGTTCTATAAGTCTATTTACTTGGCATTTTATTTAGGCTTTATTTTTGATATTCTATTTTACTTGGAAGGACAGATGGACCATTTCAGGCAGTTGCTTCTGCTGCAGAGAGGAGCAGACAGAAAGGCCAGACAGTTTTTGGAGACTCCAGCTCTGCAACAGTAAAGAGGAGTCAATGTCTGCCCAAGCAGCTTGATAGGCACAGCTTGAGGACCCTGGTCCCACTGGATCTATGATGCACATGGGATGACTGTCACATTTCTGGAGCACAGTGGGCTAGCTGTACCTATGAGCATCAATACAATCTCTTCCCCTTCCAACATTACACTTGCACAGCCATGAACAGAAGGGCTTGTAGTATTTTTAAGATTTCCGGAAGTTTGCTTTTGGTGAATGGATTTGTCCAACACCTTGCTGTTAGTTTAGATGTTGCCTGTAACAGACTGATCATGAGTCACTGCTTTGCATGAGCTTGATTTTTTGAACTACTGTCCTAGGTTACAATGTAAGATGTGCCCAAAGTATGTATTCTATCACCATCTACATGAGATGTTGAAATTAGTTTGGGCAGTGTTTCCCTTGCCCCCTGCCTCCAGACTATCTTCTGTCAATGGCCCATCAATGCCTTCCTGCATGACTCAAAGATAACTCCCTCTGGGAGCTATCTCTGTTTGATAGGCAATCAAGGACCCGTTACAAGACAGATAAAATTATATCAGCCCATTGTGAGATGTTCTGCCCAGGGGGAGGAGCCAAGCATTCCCACCTGGATCTAATCTGGCATCTGGGACAGCACAGGCAGCCTTAACCACTGGATTCCCAGAGGACAAGAGCTACCAGACCTTTCTACGAGATCACTGCTTCAACGAGACCACTTCATCAGGAGTGCTACCACCACAGTTTCAGGTTGTATTCTGACTCTGTCAGTGATCTTTTGTACTATTGCATGTGTTTTATTTTATTTTATTTTTATTTTTTTTTTTCTTTTTCTCTCCTATTAAATTGTTTTTTCTGACTTGGAGTCTCTCGCTGGTTTTGCCTTCAAATCAGCACAACTACTCTCAGAAATCACTTATGCTTTTCTTGTTAAGTTCACTGAAAGCACAACATTGCAGCGAAGTTCTCTGTGACCATCTTCTTGCCTTCAGTCCTCTGCATCAATCTGCACATCCCAAGGATTGTAGATTGTAAAGTCTTGATGCCAAAGTACTCAGATTCCAGTATGTGTTTTTGTTGCTGTGTCCTTTCTTGGAGAAGCTGCTGATAGATAGGTGGGCAGGATGTGGGAGCTGGCAGCCCAGAACCATCAATTAGTCATAGTTTAATTTGGCATTTAACAGTATTTCTCCTGGGTTTCGTCCAATTCTGGAAAGTAATGCTTGAATATTTTCTGGGTACCAGGACTTCTGCACAGTCAGTTAGCTTCAGTTGTGAATCAAGGATTGCTATAGGCACATGACTGTAGGCAGAAAGCTCCTTTCTTCCCTTCTCTGCAGAAATATTCAGCCTCAATCCTTTCCACCAAGTTAACATAACTCTGAGGGTGCTTCTATAGGAATAAGCCTTAACCTATTTTTATAGTATATGAAGATGGGCACAAAAAGGGCTAAGCACTAACTATAAATGTGTGGCATTGGTAGTATAACTGTCACAAGAGAAGACAACCAGAATATTAAGAGCTAATATGTGAAATACAGTTTTATGAAACTAACTGGACTGGAATTAGGTGCTGCCCTAAAGCAGATTTGGCAGGTGCGTGTGCTTTGCAGGCAGTGTCATACAAGGTGATGTGTCTTGGATTATGTAAGCTAAAAATATGTATTCTATTTCATCTTTTGAAAGCTGTTTTTTGGGAGATGTTTTATCCTTCTCTTGTAACTCGAGGGTGAAGGGGGCGGGGGGGGGGGGGGGGGGGGGGTGGGGGTGTGGCGCAAGTGCCTTCTGATAATGGCCCAGCCATTAAAACCAGGTGGGGCAGTGTTTCTTTTCTCTTTCACCACCCCTCCATGCTCCAGAGGGACATCTTATAATAACGGCCCATTAGGGCCCGCCAATGGCATGACACATTCCATCATCCCATATTGAGATGCTCCACCCAGTGGGGAAGGAGCCAGCTGTTCCTAGCTAGATAAAAACTGGGACTGAAGGACACAAGGTATCCAGTTTTTCCACTGGATTCCCAGAGGATGACCAGACCCATCTTGTCACCACTGGACTTTCAACAGGACCATCTCTACTCCACAGAACCACATCCAGGAGGACTTACTTGGACTGCTTCCAACACCCTGACCAACACGGTGCCAGGTTGTATCCCTGACTCTGTCAAGGTTTTTTCTGGGATTTTTGTTTGCTTCCTTGCTTGCTGTGGGGTTTTTTTGGTTTTGTTTAGTTTGGTTTGTTTTGGTTTTTTTTAAACTACATTTGTATATATATATTTTTTTTTAAATATTCCTAGTAAAGTACTGTTACTCCTTTTCCCGTATCTTTGCCTGAAAGCTCCTAATTGCAAAACTATAATAATTTGGAGGGAAGGAGGTTTACATTCTCCATTCCAAGGGAAGCTCTAGCTTTCCTTGGCAGACAACAGTCTTTCAAAACCAAGATGCAATGTCACCTGAATTGCATTATCAGCTGTTCTATGAGGTAACAGAGTGATCTCATGGTCTTCTCCATTGTCCTCTTTCCTTTGAATCTACAGTTATAAAAGCAAATGTAAGTAACAAAACAACATACCACAGTACCCTGGAGTTCCACAAATTGTCTTCATGGTCACATGATCTTCCACCATCTTGGAAAGTCCAAAGTCAGCTGTTAAGATGGTTTGGGAATATTAGTGTTCTTACTCCCTGTCAGAATGTGGAGTTTATGTTGTATACGCTATGAGTACTCCCATTTTAAGGTCATCTTACCTTTGTTAACTCCTCCTTTGAAAACCCCGCACCTACAACACTCTGTATAACCTCATGACCCTGCCCCTGCCTTCTTCATCTTCACCCCCTCTCCGGCCTGGGGTGGGGAGAAATAAATTGATTCTTGAGCTTAACAAAACAGAGACTTGTTGTAGTGGTGCGAGAGTTGTTTTATTAAGTTAAGTTATTTTTGTAAGATTTATAAGTTATTTCTGTAATAGTTTTCCCCCTTATGAGTTAGGTATATAACCTGATGTTATATGCCAATCATTCCTTCCCTGCACCTGTCCCTGTCAATCCCCCCTCTCCTCTTGGTCGCCCTGTCTGTCACTTCGAGACCCTTCCCTGGATTCTGGAAAGATCCAGGAGAGGCATCAAGTGATAGGCTGGTGCCTGGGGGATCCCCTCCTACCCTCTTGTGATTTGTTAATGGTTCAGAAGTTGACACCCCTGTTACACCCCTGTGTTCCCTGGTTGGCTGACCTGTTGTCACCACCCCTGCATCCTCCCCTGGTTATAAGTGGCCGCCAGGCTTTAATCTCTGCTCTCTCTGGGCAGCAGTGGTCTGAGGTGGAGCTCCTTGCCAGACTCCCTTTAATAAACTACCTTCTATCCTGCTCAAGAGAGTCGACCCTTTTTCTGTCGCCGCAGTTGCAACTCCATCAGGTCCACTCGCCTTTGTGGGGAACCAAGAACCCATCAGAAGGCGGTTACTCGCCCTGCCTGTAACCCCGACTGATCCTCGCAGTAGCAGTGCAGAACTGAGCTAGCCTACGCACCTGCCAGGTGTGAGGGGACACTGCCATAACTTGTCTCAACTGTTTCCATGCTGGAGGCTTGTACCTACCTGAACACAATGATCACTGTTGCCACACAATGCAACAATATGCAATTAAATAAACATTTATATGTTAAATGAATGGTATTAATATTTCCAGAGGTAATTGTTGATTTAATGGAATTACCCATGCAGCAATCTGGAAGCAAATTTTGCTGTACAAATGAGTATTCCTGGCTCTTGCTTGACAGAAATGTAGCTTGTATTTTATTCTGAAAATTAGAGAAAGCCAGTACAGTGGGAGGCAAAAGGGCTTACAAGCAGAGATCCAGAAATATATTTTAGGCATAACATTCAGTTTCCACTCTTTGAGTAACCCAATAAAATTATCATTACTATTTTGGGTTGCTTTTTTAGTCAAGGGTCAGAGTATGTAGTCTCTGCAAGACAAAATCCCAGCAGTATTTTGATAGAAGGCTTCTAGGGGCATAAAGATGGTGACAGAAGAAGTATTGATCATCCTTTCTCCAATGTTTCCACCCTGAATTACTATTCACAGAGCCTTTGTGACAATACACACTGTAATTGCATGACTCCTTTACAAAAGTCATGAAAATTGAAGTGTTCACAATTTTTTTTTTAGAGTTAAAATAATATATATATTAAAAAATATACCAAGAATAAACTGAGCTTATTAAAATTCCAGTTTAGGTGATGAAAATAATCTTTGCCTTAAAAGCAAAAAACCAAAGTGCTTGATTTTATTTTGTTAGACCAAATATAAAAGGGAATGTTTTGACTCAAGATCAAGATACAAATAGGTCACTTGTTCCTAAATGGCTATCCTTCTTGCATTATCATTTATATAATTAGAAATACAGTTTACTTTTATAAACACAGTCACTTGTTGTAAACTGGATTTCCATTTAAACAA